>CAWUFW010005495.1:600000-1170000 GCA_963921515.1 Calotriton arnoldi
TGCAACGGGGTCGCATCACTATTGTGGCACAGCCACAACTCAAAATCCAATCTGGGATTTACCAAGCTACACAAATTAAAATTTGCATGGTTTTGTGTTTAATTTTATCCCAAAAGTAATGCAGCGCATAGCCTTGTCTTGCATTACCTTGCGTCGGGTAGGCGTTACATGGGTGGAGCATGGGCTTTCTTGGACATTTACTCATATATTTTGACCCAAACCCATATTTACTAAAGTCAGTAAACATGGATTTGCACCAAAAGGAGAAATGTCTTCGTTTGTTCTCATTGCTTCCTCTTTGCATGGGTGCTGGGCGCTGCATTCTTCAGCAGCCATGCAAAGAGGAATATGACTCTAAAAATAGCTTCTGTGCAGGAAGGTCTGCCTTCTGACCGCAATGCAGGCCTCCTTGCATCATGGTGCAAGGGTGCCTGCATTGATGCTAGGCAACCAGAAGTGGACCAGCACTACAAGAGATCAGACCTGCATCATATCTTAGTATCTCCCTTTGACACAATGCAGCACAGCTACTTCACTTGCTGCTTTGCGTTGCGTCAAAGTTTAGTAAATCTGGCCCTTGGTTCGTGTGAGCTCAGCTGCAAACATCCTCAGTAAAGGCCATCAGCTTCTCGGAGGCACCCTGGCCTTATCAGCTCGATAGGGAGTCTTTTCCATTTGCTGCTAGAGAGCTGGAGGGGGCCTCAGGAAAGATTGGACACCTGCCACTGACCTCTCAAACCTAGCCGGATTATTTAATTCATGCTGATGCTGGATAACAGCAAGAGTACTGCTGTCATTAATCTGACCACAACGAGTCTGTGGGACAATTGAAACTTTTGACCACCATCAGCTGTCAGGGACAACATGGAGGATGAAGATTCCAGATTGGAGCCTGACATGCACCCAGGGATGGGGATGAGCAGGAAGACTTTGGGCCGATTTATATTTAGGTGGGCGCCAGTTTCTCAATCAGGCCGACAAAGTAGCGGAGATGCCGCCCACCTAATTTGGAAATGACTGCCAAAGTGGCAGTCATTTCAAATGCACAGACAAGAACCGCGGTCACGGAGGTTCCTGTCAATGCTTCTAGCAGTTTGATGCACGGCTCCATCAACATGACAGAGCCTTGCTTCAAGCAGTTTTCCTTTTAATTTATTTCTTGAAAAAAACTAATAAAGCACTTCTTGCCATGGAATTCCGCTCGTTGAGGGGAGCATTTAGAAGTTTTCACTGCCCCTTACTGCCAGGATTGTCCTGGCGGTGACAGGCAATAACAACTGACCTCTAATTCCGCCCATCTAAATTAGGTGGTAAGGGCCCTCGGAGGGGTTTAATCACAGCGGAGAAAGAGGAGTCTCTGCCGTGATTAAGCCTATGGTCCACCCGCATTTAAATCGGGCAGGGTGGACCACTACATTGGTGGGGAGGGAACACTGCCACTGTTGTGACATAGTTCCCTCTCTGCCAACATAAAAATTACCTCTTTGTCACCTCAGGCATCTTTTATGATTGGCACCCCCTGATCGTGACCCATCCCAGAAAGAGATATCTTTTTGGGCTGTTATTCCTTTTCACTCTACAACTTACTGTAAGATACTCACAACTAGCAAAGTTCCCAAGTTTTCCAGCAGGCTAAATGATTGGTGGGGCCCAAAGACTGTGTTCCTCTTCCAACAGTGACAAGCAGCCCCCTAGTAGCTGTTACCCAAGGTAGTTGGTTAGCGACCGCCTCCAGAATTATTTTACTGCCAGTACAATATCTACCATCGCTTCCCTTGTCTTCTCAGCTCACCGAGAGCCAAGCGTGTATTGGTCCTGAAGGGGTGCAGATTACCATTGGCTTTGCACTGTACCCCATCAAACCTGCTGTGTTTGTGGCGCTGCCGCAGCAGTTAGCGACAACCTGCTCCCACACTCCACCACCAGTCAACAAGCGTGATGGCAGGCCCCATCGTTCAACCTAAATTCCAAGTTGTAATCTACAGGGTAGGAGCTTAGCTATAATTGCAGGATTAGTATTTTAGCAATGATATTCAGAAATATATAAAGTTACTATACACATATTTTTATAGACTGTTCCGTAGACCTCCATGTATTTGATCCAGCCTGACTCCTGTTGACGAACCCGTCAGTGGTAGTGACTACCACTTGTGCATCATGACAACACCCTGCTGCATTTACTTCTAGCTCTCTTCTTACAACCTTTTTTTTTTGGGGTGGGGGGATATATAGCGCGAACTAGACCCGAAGGTATCAGAGCGCTTTACATGAGCACCAGTTGCTTTACAGACAGAAACATTCATTTTATGCTAGGCACGGGGAGATTAAGTGATTTGCCTAGAATCACAGGATGTTGAGCGTCCCTGCCGAGACTCGAACCGGATTCCCTAGCCGTTAGGCCCCATCCTCTCCCTAAGGGACACTTTGCTGTGGATGTGAACCATGCTCTCAAATAGAAGATTGGTGCTACTCTAAAACAAGTAGTTTTAGTCGAAAAGGAGGGCCGCTCACCAAAATATTAGAAAATTCTCAGCTTCTTCATGACCTCAATTTGTAGCAGTTCAAAATCAGTAAGCGCACATCTCCTGGGTTTTCTGGTCTTCGCTAGTAACACAGTCACATTAGTGAATTTTTGTCATGTTATTTTATTTCTTGCAACCCTATGACGGCCTTGTCTATGTGGTTGTATGTTTTTCTATACATTTTTGTAGCATATGCTTGCAATGAAAATAATCATTTAATTAGCATGTGAATGCTAGACCTGGCTTTGCCAATGCTTGTTTTATGTGGGAAACAATAACTCATAATTAAATGTTGAAGAAACACTGATAGGCACTGTGGTGCAGTGTAGCATGGAAGCGGCTGAGATTCATTATTCCTACTCTGTAGGCCAGAGCATCGACTTTCCAAGAATACGTCAAGTGAATCTGTTTCGCCTGCATTTTAGAAAAATATTGCTCGTGAACCGCAAGCAAAGCCCGGGAGGCCTAGAAATCACCTGTGCCTTTGGTTCTAGTTTTGCTGATAATGTCATTTTTTGTTCCTTCGCCGTAAAAACCTGAATACATCTGTCCCTTGAGCTTCACTGAGCTAAATCTTTTGTTTAATTCCAGGAAAAATTCGAAGGCCTGTTCCGGGTGTATGATGAGCACGTGACGCTGCAGTTGTTTAAGAGCTTCCGACGGGTTCGGATAAATTTCAGCAACCCCAAAGCAGCAGCACGCGCCCGGATAGAGCTGCACGAGACGCTGTTCAGAGGAAAGAAATTAAAACTCTACTTTGCACAGGTAAAGTTAATACGTCATCAAAACAGTCGTGTATTAATTTTTATTGTTCAGTTCTGGTGATAGTACATCATATTGAATTAAATAAAACTGAATTTAAATTTATAGAATTTCCAAATGCCCAAAAAGAGGGTGTCCCGGTGCTTCATATAGAATACTGAGATTGGTATATTTAAATGTTAAATATGGACACAGTTACGTAGATGTGCACCAGTGGCATAACAGTAACTGCCACATGTGTACTGCAGTATAGGTTGACAGTAATCCGGAGGACACAGGCCCCTCCCTGATGGCAGCAGCTGGAGTTCAAAATGGCGCCTCACATACAGCCTGAGAGGGAGGCCTGCAGGGGTGGATGTGGCTTTAGAACCAAGAGCCAGTGCTGGGCTCGCTTCCACCAGAGTGTCAAGTACAGTGGCCTGTCAGGAAAAAGTTAGACCACTGCGGACAATAGGCACCAATGAGACCCTGCCACTTGGTACTGGCCTTATGTGGCAGTGAGGAAAATCTGGTGGCATGTGGGACACTGAGGTGATGGCAGACAGTCCGGTTGTCCCTGCTCATTGATTGCAGCACCTCAGTACACTACAGAGTGGTGTGCCCTCAGACACCGATCTCAGCGGGAGAAATCTGCCAGTGCTGAGAACAGCAAGAAAGTTTAGCATGCCATCCCAAACCAAATGGTCTCTAGACAAAAAGGTGGTTTTTTCCATGGAGGAAGACAACTGTGCTACAACAGGGATAACACAGTGGCGTAACAAAGTCCCCTGCAGCCCCCCAACTCCTGCAGTCCAAGGGGCCCCCGAGCCCCAGGGGGCCCCCTCAAAGAAGTACCCTGGCCTGAGAGCTCCCGAGTAAGTCCGAAAGGGGGCCCCTCCATGCGCATTGCAGGCGGGGGGCCCTCAAGTTTCGTTACGCCACTGGGATAACACACCAATGAAGAAAACGACTGATGTTCGGCAGACCTCTAACAAAGGCAGTTCCTCTTGCTGAAGTGTGCACAAGATTTGAAATGCACTATATGCAGTGTTAAAAAGAAGATATTGTCAGTAGAAGGTCGGCTGAAAGAACTGGCAACCAAGGTGGACCACACTGGAAGGTCTCTGGACTGGAGACAAGTGTTGCACAATTGGAGGCAATAGCCAATGAGCGAGAGCTGCAAAAAGAGCATCACATGATGTTCAAAGACTGTGCTGTGGCATTGCTAGTACAACTTGAACAAGAGGAGGAGCTCCTAGAATATACTGAATGAGGCGCTTGATTAGGAGTAGTAGAACCCTGTCGTATTTCTGACTAAGAAGATGTTGAGTCACTTCATACAAATCATGGTGTTGGGAGTCAACAGTACAATCAAATTTGAGAGTGTGCGAGGCAACCTGAATACCTCTTTGCGGGCTCCATGCCTAGAGGAGGAACTCTACGACTTGATTTGGGCAAAGTGATACAACAAGAGGAGACCATGAAGGCCTCATTTAAGAAAACTTTATTCTTGAAGGAGAGTAAATCCCCATTTTTCTTGATTTTAGCTATTCAACACTAGAGAATGAGGGCATCCCAGAAGCTGTAATGCCTTAATGCAGGGTTCTCCGAAGCTGGTCCTGGAGGGCCGGATCCATACCAGATTTTTAAGATAACTACATTCATCTAAATGGGGATATGCTAAAAATCTGGCATGGATCCGACCCTCCAGGAGCGACTTTGGAGAACCCTGCCTTAATGCCTCAGTTTTGGTCCCATCACAACTTAGGGGCCGATTCCGATCTCGGCCGGTAGCGCACCGAATTGGATTCGGCTTAACCGGATCCGATTCGGAGCCCTCTTTTCCGACCGATTCGAACGCGCGTCCGGCCGAGCGAGTACGATGCGAGCGCACGCGAAATCGCCGACCGACTCGTTCACGGGTCCGAACCGCACCGACCGACTCGCTCGGACTCGACTCGCACCGCGCGATGGAGACGTTCCCCGGCCGGGCAAGTACGATGCGCGCCTTGAGCAGTCCGACCGACCCGCACCGTCCGGCTCGAAACAGCTGTCGGAGCCGGACTTTGGGGGTCCGTGTCGGACCCCCCTGTATGCGTAGCCACGCGAGTCACACACAGGGGGGACCCATGGGTCCCCCCTACCTGTGCGTGTGCGGCGCGAACCGCATTGACGCGAACCCGCTGTAGGGGGCGCCCTCGTTCGCCTCGCACCCATTGAGTCAATGGGAGCTCGCGTACGCGTTGTACGACCGGCTCCCATTGACTTCAATGGGAGTCCGACCGAATCGAGTCCGATAGCATGCGTGCGCATCGTACTCGTTCGGTCGGACTGCTAGAGTCCGATTCGGTCGGAAATCTCTCTGGGTCCGGCTCGGTCGGGGAGATTTCCGGCCTGAATCGGAATCGGCCCCTAAGTGTGAGTAAGACCTTGATTTTCACAGTACCTCAGGCAGCAAGAGACTTTTTACAAAAACGGAGAAGCTCTCAACATGGAAGTGCTGGAGAGGCTGCTCCTGACAATTGATGGAGGATCCTGTAACCTAAACTGATCTAAGGCTCATGATGGGCTGACTGTGAGTTCCAAAAATATAGTTCTTAAGGCATGTGATGATTAACATGTTGTTTTTGCCTCTACTTTCTCCTTCTCCCATCTGGTGATTTCTATTTTGGATAGAGAGGAGATTATGCATCTTCATCACACACTGCTAATCCCTGATCCAGTTTTTTTTGCATAGCGTTCTAAGGAGACTTAAATTTACACTGTTTAAGGCAGTGTTGATGCCAATGTTCATGTGTTAAGCCCAGTAAATACATTTAAACTATAAATGCGTGACTTCAGGCCTGCCATATCAGCATTGAACTACTGTGAGCAAATCTGTAGCAGACAACTGTCAAAGAAAACTCTTTGTCATTTATAAGAGCCTACTTTTGACATTAGCCAAATCACCTATATGAGCCTATCTTAGACATTAGCTAAGTCATCTATATGAGCCTATCTTAGACATTAGCCAAATCACCTATATGAGCCTACCTTAGACATTAGCTAAGTCACCTGTATGAGCCTACCATAGACATTAGTTAGCCACCTATATGAGACTAACTTAGACATTAGCTAAGTCACCTGTATGAGTCTACCTTAGACATTAGCTAAGTCATCTATATGAGCCTATCTTAGACATTAGCTAAATCACCTATATGAGCCTACCTTAGACATTAGCTTAGCCACATATATGACACCAACTTAGACATTAGCTAAGTCACCTGTATGAGCCTACCTTAGACATTAGCTAAGTCATCTATATGAGCCTATCTTAGACATTAGCTAAATCACCTATATGAGCCTACCTTAGACATTAGCTAAGTCACCTATATGAGCCAACCGTAGACATTAGCTAAGTCACTTATGAGCCTACCTTAGACATTAGCTTAGCCACCTATATGAGACTAACTTAGACATTAGCTGGGTCACCTATATGAGCCTACCTTAGACATTAGCTAAATCACCTATATGAGCCTACCTTAGATATTAGCTAAGTCACCAATATGAGCCTACCATAGATAAGTCACTTATGAGCCTACCTTAGACATTAGCTTAGTCACCTATATGAGACTAACTTAGACATTAGCTAAGTCACCTATATGAGCCTACCTTAGACATTAGCTAAATCACCTACATGAGCATACCTTAAACATTACCTAAGTCACCCATTTGAGCCTACCTTAGACATTAGATAAGTCACTTATGAGCCTACCTTAGACATTAGCTAAATCACCTATATGAGCCCACCTTAGACATTACCTAAGTCACCCATATGAGCTTGCCTTAGACATTAGCTAAATCACCCATATGAGCCTACCTTAGACATTAGCTAAGTTACCCATATGAGCGTGCCTTAGACATTAGCTAAATCACCCATATGAGCCTACCTTAGATATTAGCTAAATCACCCATATGAGCCCACCTTAGACATTAGCTAAGTTACCCATATGAGCTTGCCTTAGACATTAGCTAAATCACCCATATGAGCCTACCTTAGACATTAGCTAAGTTACCCATATGAGCGTGCCTTAGACATTAGCTAAATCACCCATATGAGCCTACCTTAGATATTAGCTAAGTCACCTATTAGAGCCTATTTTTGACATTGACTGAGCCAGCTATAAACCCGCATGGTCTGGGTGAACAATGTCCAAAAGTAGGACTTGTCTATTAGCTGGATTAGTATGTCCCTGTAGTGATAGGATACTAGAGCTCTTTTTCATAGCGTATGCTCTGGGGGCCTTTCCTGTGGTAAAAGCATATTTGTGAATAACTCCGGTTTGTCAAAAGACATTTTAAGGGTTAAGAAACGCCTACAGAGATTTGAATTTGTAGAGTTCACAGTACATCTGGGGCATCTTTGTGCTTTGGAGACATAGAAACACAAAGACTGTCACATTTACTTGTAAAATGTTAATATGGAAAAAGCCAGGTTTACAATCCTTTTATGGATGTCTTGAATTAGATTTCCATTGAATAGCATAAGTAGCCCATGATTCCACAGGTTTGCACTAGCACCAGAAAAGACTCTACCACCCTTTACTTTCCTCAACTCAGGAACATGCAGCAAAAAGTTGTCAGCAGATCTATTGCGGGCAATACCATTAAAAATGTGTGGACAATGTTGTTTGTCATTGACTGTTGAGGGCTTTATGGGCTGAACCAAACCTGTTGTTTAATAGAAGGCTAGTGTAATTTCACTGAAACTGGTCTGATATGGCCTCATCTTGTTAGAACAGTCTGCCAGCCTCACTTTTTTTTAAATCAATTGTAGTCTCCGTAGCAATGACGTCAGTGTGTTCAGATTCAGTATAACATAAAAACGTACATAATCAGGATTTTATAGGGAAAAGAGAAAAAAGATGGAATGTTCTTTTTAATATATGTAAATGGTAGAAACTTGAAATGATTTGGAGATCAAACTTACATTCATGTCAGGGTTTGATGTCTAAGGGCCTTATTTAGACTTTGGCAGATACAAAACTCTGTCACAAATGTGGCGGATGATGCGTCCAGCCTGTTACAAGTGCATTATGGCCTTATGCACATGTAATACTGTGAACAGGACATCTGCCACGTTTTGACAGAGTATCCTGTCTGTCAAACACTAAATAAGCTCTACTTTTTTTAACCAGTGCTAAATTTGTGAGAAAATAAGTGCTGGTCCCAAAGGATATGTGCCAGGGAAAGAGGGTCGGACCTTACCTTCCTCTCCGCAGACCCAATAGGTGTTTCCCAGCTCTGCATTAGGCCTAGCAGCATGTCCAACAGGAGGAGCTACATCCCTTCTTTTATTTCCACAGCGCTTGTTTTATTTCCATTATGGCTTGTGGAAATAGAAGAAGGGCTGCCAATGCAACAAATAATAAAGTAAAACTGTATTCTCTGTCCTATTTTTGTGGGTCATTGTGAAAATAAAACCAGCACTGGCAAAGCCAATAGACCATGCCTATGCAACAATTTTTGGCTTTGCCAATGTGTTTTGCCATTTTTTACATCAGCATAGCTGCTGTTCACCATGGTTAGAAGTTAGTGGCATGGAGTGGAGGGGAGTAGAGTGGAGTGTCATCTTGTGGTAGCGCACTGCCATTACTGACAACACATTTTCAATTGAAATGACAACATTTGCACAGACATACAGTTTTACTGATAAACTATACAGCGCACAAACTATAATGTGTGGAAATGCCATCAGCTAGTATATTAATTTGTTTTGATCGTATTAAAATATTGATTTCCACCACACTTCAGAATTACAAATTAATCTGCTTCATCTGTGCGTCTCTATTTCTGATATCTGAAACACCTGCACAGTGTATTTACAGACATTTACATTTTGTTGTGTGCTAAAAAGACCTTTCCTTTCACAACCTCAGTAGCCAGCAAGATTGTAACATAAAGCCTCTCCTTTTGAAGTCAAAGAAAGAAAAGTAAACACCAAGCTTCCTGGAAGACAGAGCCTGACATTTGACTTTGGTCTTTTAATGCACAACAAATGTGAAAAGATAAGAACAACATTTAAAGGTGTGTTAACAGAAAGCGAGCACTCATGGAAGAATACAAGCAGCAGTGGCAAACAGACTATGCTCCACAGGAGGAACTAACTCAAGTTGGACAGCCCAAAACAAATAAAGCCAGCATTTAGAAAGAAAGCAACTAGGAGATATAAAAACACAAAGCCATTGGTAAGCAATGGGTGGAATGCATTCCCTAGGAAGCTTTCAGAATGTCCTCAAGAAGATTTTAACAAATCAGATAGCTGCCCTGTCTGGTAGGCTTTGACCTAAAAAGGACTGGTCTGCTGTCTACTGCAGCTCTGCAAATTCAAGCAGCTAAAGTCCTGGACAGTGTGGATGGCTGCAAAGAGTCATTGCCCCCTGGAAAAAAGAATTTGGTGGTGCCCTTGGCAATCACTGGTGCACATTAAGTGGTGTTCTTAACACATTACACTGGTGAGTACATACAAATCTCCAAGTGGCTATGGCCAAAAATAAATGAAGTACTTTCAACAGAAGTATTTCTCTTTTATTGCCTTTCAGTTTCAGCTAGTTTTTTCACTTTCAGCTATCAATATCTCAAAGACAGTTGTGGAGAATAGAAGAACACAGATCTAACTCTTTATTTATTTTCAGTACAATCTGTGTATCATCATGATAGATGACACGTGTGGCTGAAAGACTGAGTTAGATGAGCCAAAGTAACAACTTTAAGAAGAAGAGATGACAAAATAGAACAGTGGGGAACCCGACAAACTGCATGCCGGTTGGTGGAAGTGAAAGGCGACAGCAATACATGGGTATTGCAGGTCTGAAAGTCTTGAAACCAAGCTAAAGGCATACTCTGGACACTGAGGTCACTAATTCTAGTGTGTTCTGAAGATTGGGTTAGAGTATTTCACCTGTCACTGGTTTAGTCACTATTCCATCACCAGCTTCTACAAACACAACAGAACTTGGGAAGATCAGAAGAGGATGAACCCGCTTCTGCACATACTTTTTAGAGGACTGAGACATGACCTCCGTTACCTTGACCATAAAGACTAGAAATGCTTCTCAAGGGTCAGACCAGGCGGCCTCCTGTAGTCTGAGGGTTATCAAGGACAAGAGAATGACTACCTTATGCAAGACCTTGCAGACCAGCTGAGAGTGGACTGGACAGGACTGTGCTGAAGCCCTTCCTGGAATTATTGGTTAATATTGCCCCCCACTGCCATCTTTCACCTGGTCCCCTAGTAGCTTTCCCTAGTAGTCAGGGAGCTTTAGGAGTGACCAGTATGAAGATATTCAGTACCTAGAAAAAGTTGGGATTTAGTTCATTTTTGATCTCCAGAGGCCCCAGACCAGGTGCCAAGGCTGCCACAAAAGACACAAACTTGGCAGCCTAAGTTTGCTGATTTATCCTCCTGCCAATGGACTGCTGTATTTTATCGTACCTCATGATGTCATACTCGGTGCCTCTGAAGGATTTTGAGCTCCTGAAAAGTGACCAATTCCTAAGATAAACTCCAGAAGTGGAAAGGGCAGCCAAGTGATCATGGTAAGAAGACTTTGGTGGCTAAATATTCATAGTTGTCCTTTTTGGAGTCAAAATACAGGGCTTCAGCAGGTCCCTGGGAATGGAGCATCTGACTTTGTGTAGAATTCTCCAGTCAATGCATTCTGCCTTGGCATGCTGGAGGATTTTAACTTCCGTAAGAAAGTCAGAAGCTAAATCCCATTACCAGTGTGACTCACTAGGCTTGGCCAACACCTACTGTATCATGGTTAGTCTGAAATCGCACCCAGGTCCCTGTCAACCACATTGGGCGAAAGGCACCCAGGTAAATCAGTGCTCGCCTCACAATTTTCTCAGATCTGTGAGTTATATGCTTATTTGCCAGTATTTATGTGTATACAAATATATAAATATATATATTTATATATGGTCCTCACCCACAGGTACCACCCGTGGCTTGCTTCATCATCAGACCCTCACCCAAACACTGGACGTGAATGGGTGGACTCAACTTGTTTGTTAGCGGAGTTCTTTGGATAGTAGAAGTGAGTGAAGGCAGGGGGTACATGTGGATTAAAATAGTCTCTGAATCCTAGATTTCAAATTTTAATGAAATGGGATTTAGGGCTAGGTTAAAAGAACAATGGGATGCTCTTGGGATATAATGTTCCCAGGCATCTATTAGGTCGACATGTTTCAGCCGTTGTATTGCCCCCTAAAGGGCCAGTCGGCTTTCCTCAGGACCTTGATTAGCCTTTTGCTGTGCAATAAAATTTTGATAAACATGCACGATTCCATACAGACCATACTTGAAGGACCTCTTCCTGGTATGGTCATCGCTGAAAAGAAAAAATTCTGTGTCAAAAGATTCTCTCATATATTAGAAGCACCATGTAGTTGTTTTAATGATAGATTTTTGCATGTGTTATAAAAATACCTCGGTGGTCCCTTTATAACTTTATAACCACATATAGAGATCACAAGAAGACATTAACAGACAAGACCAACCTACAATACACACTACCTACATGTTTATTTGTCTTAACAGACATCATAGGGCATATCAAGGGAGGACCGTCCCGGTAGTCAAACACTAGAAAGAAAAAGCAGACGCATTTTGAACATATTCTTATACATACTGGCAAATAAGTATATAACTCACAGATCTGAGAAAATTGTGAGGCGAGCACCGATTTACCTGGGTGCCTTTCGCCCACTTGTCTTGGATACACTTAAACACGCACCCTATGATAACAGGGTCTCCCCTCTCTTTTCTCATTGACTAAGTAGAATCTGGGAAGTTGATGGCACACCCATTGTAAAGACTTCTCACTCCTCCCAAACTTTTTTTTAACCCTGTCAACCACAACCATAGATGCTTTGCAGATTCGTAGTGCTTTTTGATATAAAAGCTCCTAAAATGTATATTCTTAATCAGATTTTGACCATTTTGGTGTCATTGCCCTTACTAAACATTGCCATTTATTTACGTAATTGGCTTGGCAATTTTATTGGTTTATTTATTGACTTTAATGTTGATCTGGTGCTCCTTAAATACTTAGCACAAATTTATCTGGGAAAAATCCTGCTCCTTTGTGCTGTTGATACACACCCCAAATGTTAATGATTTTTCTAAAAGAGTAATTCTGTCTTTATTTTTTCTGTATTCATTTCCTTATTTTTTTGTAGTAGTTTTATAAAGTGCTGCACGCCACCTTTCAGCCACTTCACAAAGCTAGAGTGTACCATTGTTGCTTGGGTTTTACGCATTCCAAAGACTCAGACCCTGAATTTCCAAGCATCTGCCTCTGTATTACAGTCACTGGAAGGCTGGTGTTCATCAGCTGTGGTGATGCTAATTGCAGAGTCTTAGCTGGCACAACATGGGGTACCACTTTCTGTAGACAGCTGGCTCTTTCCCCCAATAAATGTAATGCATAGTGCATATTACATTGGCCTTGAACCTTGAGTTTGATCGCTGCCAGTGAAATGTTTGGGCGTGGATGGTTTTCGGTGGTGGCGCTTACAAACAATTTAGGGTTTTCTCGCTGGTTTGTTTTGTAGCCTTTGCAGTGTGTCCAAAAATTTCTATGGCAGCCCGGTGTAAATGATGCTACAGCTATCAGACGACTATGGACTATTCAGCACCAGTTGATGGGCGGATTGGTGCAACAGAAGGATTTTCAAGAATAAGAAGAGCTGAAGGTTGCCACCCTTGACCACAGTCTTGAATTGTAGAGGGAATAAGGGCTCAGAATCCTGCTCTCCTCCCTGATATCTTTACATTAGAATATGCTTCTTTCAGCTCAGCTTATGCCCCAGGAAAGAGGCGCTGTTGGCCATGTTTGTATTTTAGCCAAAAGTGGATTTGGGTTGTAGTGTCTTGTGAGTTAACAATGACGGAACCCTTTTGGCTCCTGATGGACTCCGTAGATCTGTGGCGTATGTATTAGAGTGGAATGCACTGAAGGCTGGTTTAGAATGTTGAGTTTGCCGTTACACGCAGACAAATAAAGACGTGTAATACTAAGCTCCCTGTGTGACATAATCATTGGTGGGTACCGAAGGCTGGGAAAGATGTTACAGGCAATGTCTGGTGTAAATCTGGAAGTTCACCTGCTGCTGTTCTAGAAGCTTTGCCAAAGAGTGAATTCGAGTTTGGACAGTAGGTCAGAGGATTGTAAAAGGTGAGGCCGACAGCACCGCCTCTATCCTTAATCATTGTTTGTTAATGAAATCACACCATGGCAGATCCAGACACATCTGTCCAGTCTTTCAACATTCTCAGTAACATCGATTGCAATGTTATCCCAAATCTGAGGCTACACTTCACTAGAATAATTAATATTTATCAATACTTTTAGTAAACAGTTTTTTTGCAACTATGAGTCAATTCACACAAAGTCCAAAGGAGGGCCAAACACACCATCAACCTTGTTTTAGTGTTCCCTAATCTTTAAAATATTTTGATCTGTGATTCTGTGATTTGTTTTTAAGGTACAGAGCACAGGAACAGATGGCGAGAAGCTTCATCTGGCTCCACCACAGCCTGCAAAGCAGTTTCTTATCTCGCCTCCGGGGTCCCCGCCAATGGACTGGCAGCCAATAGATGATGCCGGACCAGTCTTCAACTATGACCTCCTGTACGCAGTGTCGAAACTAGGACCAGGTCAGTGACCCTTGTTTGATCAACTTTGAGGAATGAATGCAGATTCATCAATAGCATGCAATGCGGAGTAGGCAGTTTCATGGGTCAGTCCTAAACTTTTTATCCAATAGATCCTTGTACAAGAGAGGAACATTGGGTTACTTCCATCTTTGCATTAGTGTGCTTGATTTGTTTTCTTTTTTGTTTCATTAGTTTTTTCTAAATTTCTTAAGAAAATCTCATATTATTCTTTATAGCCTTAGGTATGAGCCAGCCACACACCAGGAAAACTCCTGGTTATGACACTATATTGAGACTACTGATGTATGGGTGATATTGTTTTGACTGGTCCTGTTTGTCACACTGTGGACATTTTACTGCTGTAATCTCATTGAGTCACGAGTATTGTTGTATCTTTAATTTAAAAATAATTTTTGGGTCGTGAGGTCTCTCCACAATACATAAATTTGGGAGATACAAAACATTTGCTCCATTTATGCCAGGGACACTTTTTCTATTACAAAGACTAAACACTGTCACCTGCTGGAATACTCAAATGCTCTAGTCAACATTTTTGCCTGGATATGTATTATGGGATGGTCGCCATTTGATGAGAGAGGCAGTTGGGAAGCATTTGGCTAGAATCGAAGAGGAGTAGAGGACTCGACCCCCTGGAGGGGCGCAGTAATGGACTGCATCTGTCACAATGCCACATCTGATGTCCTCTCTGATTGTCTGAACATCTTAAGACTGGTATAAGTGGCACTGCTATGAACCTTTACGCCATTCACAAGCACACGTGACATTTGTCCACTTACTGCTGCAGATGTGAATTTTATTTAATATTGCGACAAAAGTCCAGATAGGGCATTCTAATGTGAGCTCCCAATTTTCACTCCCTTTCTGCAGAAGGGTGGTCTTAGAAGAATTAAAGGTGTTAGGAAGGATGTACCTTAGAACTTTGAGAACATGCAAGTGGAGCACGAAGAGCTGGCGTGAACACACTTGTGCCTGCACATATGCTCAACATTATTTCCATCATTTCCCTCTGTGCCTTCTCTTGATGTTTTCTAAAATGTTAGGACAGAAAAGCCTTTTTTCTAACCAGTGTATGTGAAATTTTTCTCCCCTATTTAGGTCACCATCCAAATGTGGATGTTGTAGAAGTGATCAGAGAGTAGAGTCAACTTTAGTGAGAATTTTTTGTGGCAAAGGCATTAAAAGAAATATTGTTGAAATCAAATGAGGAATGACACATAAAAGGCTTCACATTAGCACTGGTTGATCTTACCTGGGGATAGAATCAGAAAAGCAACTTTAGCATCAGTCTCTGAACCTTATGGCAAAAGATGTCAATTTTGGAGTGTTGTGTATGGCTGAGTGAAGAGATGCTTAATTGTACAAGTTTACTGCACTACCTCTTTGATATTCCTTTTTTCTACTTCACATGAAGGTGAACCAAAGAGCTTCCATTTTTTATTGTGTGTATAGCTTATATGGCAGGTGCCAGAGGTTTTCCCGAGGAAGGGCGGAGATGAAGAGCCACAATAATTCCTGTGTATAGATGTTCCCTGTGATAATTAATATTTTGGAAGACATCTGGGGTCTATCTTGAGAGTTCACAGGTTCCTGAGTCCACAAAGGTGCTTCAGCAGAACAAGCTCCTTTTCTAAGTAATATTACTTCTGGGTGAGAGGTGGAGAGAATTAGTGCCTTCTGGTGAAAGATCAGGATTCCACAGTTTGGGACACAGTGAAGTAACAGAGTTTCAGATTAAAAAATGGCGAGGTATGATTTTTATAATGGACATAAGCTATAATATGCCCATTTTACAGAAGAATATCCTGTAAAACCTGAAGGTAGCCAGAGAAGGGAGTCATGGCAGAGTCAACTTGATTTACATATTCACATGAAATGGTGACCACAATTTAAAGGAGATTATTTGTTTAAAATCAAATTGTTGTTTTTGTTTTTACACCAAAACATGATGTATGATTAACTTGATGGACCTCTGACCTCCTGGCCAGAGGCCCAGCTCCCCGCCCGTGCAGCTCCGCTGTCTGAGCCTTCGCCGCTGGTGCCCCGTCCTTCTCCTCCTCTGAGACAGGTAGTGGTTCGAGGCTGCTGTCTGCCTCCGTCCCCTGCCTCCTCTAGCAGAGTAGTTGCCGTGACTCTGTGTCCCTGCCTGCCCGCATATTGTCTTGCCTAATTTGCTTTGTGTCTTTTCCTCAAATTGTTGTTTTGCTCATATTTTTACTAGTCATATTGTTTTGCCTTTAATTGTTTTTCCCGCCTGTTTTTTTGCCGCTGCTGCTCCCGCGGCCCCTCCCCCTCCAGTTCTCCCGCGCCCGCCTCCCAGCTGCTCTTCCCTCTCCCTTCTCCTATATCATGGCGGCCGCTGCGCAGACGACCGAGCAGGACTTCTGACCTCCTGGCCAGAGGCCCAGCTTCCCGCCCATGCAGCTCCGCTGTCTGAGCCTTCGCCGCTGGTGCCCCATCCTTCTCCTCCTCTGAGACAGGTAGTGGTTCAAGACTACTGTCTGCCCCCGTCCCCTGCCTCCTCTAGCAGAGAAGTTGCCGTGACTCTGTGTCCCTGCCCGCCCGCATATTGTCTTGCCTAATTTGCTTTGTGTCTTTTTCCTCAAATTGTTGTTTTGCTCATATTTTTACTGGTCATATTGTTTTGCCTTAAATTGTTTTTCCTGCCCGTTTTTTCACCGCTGCTACCCCCGTGGCCCCTCCCCCCTCCAGTTCTCCCACGCCCGCCTCCCAGCTGCTCTTCCCTCCCCCTTCTCCTATATAATGGCAGCCGCTGCGCGGACGACCGAGCAGGTCCTCTGACCTCCTGGCCAGAGGCCCAGCTCCCCGCGCGTGCAGCTCCGCTATCTGAGCCTTTGCCGCTGGTGCCCCGTCCTTCTCCTCCTCTGAGACACGTAGTGGTTTGAGGCTGCTGTCTGCCCCTGTCCCCTGCCTCCTCTAGCAGAGCAGTAGCCGTGACTCTGTGTCCCTGCCCGCCCGCATATTGTCTTGCCTAATTTGCTTTGTGTCTTTTTCCTCAAATTGTTGTTTTGCTCATATTTTTACTGGTCATATTGTTTTGCCTTAAATTGTTTTTCCCGCCCGTTTTTTCGCCGCTGCTGCCCCTGCGGCCCCTCCAGTTCTCCCGCGCCCGCCTCCCAGCTGCTCTTCCCTCCCCCTTCTCCTATATAATGGCAGCCGCGCAGCGGATGCGCGCAGCGGGCGTGCCGCTGGTGCGCCAAAGGCGCACCAAAAGCAAGCCCGTCTGCGCCCGTCCGCGACCCGACCGCGACCAGCGCCAGACCCCCTGGATCTCCCACCATCCACCGCTACGACTCAGCAGCCCTCCCCGCTCTCAACCCCGGAAGAAACAACATCTGCCAACAGTCTACTCCGAACACAACCTACGGCCAGATCTCCTGCCGCCACTGCTGCCAGACCTTCACCACCGCCCCCGCCGCCAACACCGCCGACGCCCTGAAGTGCATCCTCCTCAACGTGCGATCCATGCACAGACACGCCGTTGAGATCTGGAACCTCCTCGACACCCTCTCACCTGACGTTGCCTTCTTTACAGAAACCTGGACCAACGCCACCTCCACCCCTGACATCGCCATCCCGGACGGATACAAGATCCAGAGGAAGGACCGCCCCAACCACCCGGGAGGAGGACTCCCCATCGCGCACAAAAACTACCTCCACCGACACCTTCTCCACCGCCGAACACCTGCACTTCTAGGTCCAGACCAGCCCCAACTCCACACTCCGTGGCACCCTCGCCTACAGACCCCTGGCCCCCGCGCCCCCTTCGCATCCAGCATCACCGACCTCATCGCACCCCACGCCATCACCTCCATGGACTACATACTCATCGGAGACCTGAATTTCCACCTCGACAACCCCAGCGACCACAACACCACCACCCTCGTCGACAGCCTCGCCAACATCGGACTAAAACAACTCATCATCACGCCCACCCACAAGGCAGGACACACCCTCGACCCCATCTTCGCAGAGGGACACAGGACCCTTTTCAGCCACACCACGCAACCCACATGGACTGACCACCACTGCGTTCACTTCCTCATCAACAAACCCAAGCCACCCAAACCTGTTACGCGCCCACCACGAAGGAACTGGAGCAGGATCTCCGAGGAGCAGCTCAACTCCACCCTCAACCACGACACCCCCAGCGCCACAACCAATGCCAACCTCGCAGCCAGGGTGCTCCACGCCTGGATCTCCAGCTGTGCAGACAAGCTCGCCCCACTACGCAACTCCGACAGACAGCACCACAGAAAAGCCACCTGGTTCACCACCGACCTCCAAGAAGCCAGAAGCACATGCAGATGCCTCGAGAAGAACTGGAGAAACAACAAGACACCCGACAACCACACCACCTACAAAAACGCCATGACACAATACCACCAATGCATCAGAACCACCAAAAAAACCTTCATCCACAACAAAATCCTCGCCAACGCCAGCAACTCCAAGGAGCTTTTCAGTGTCATCCAAGAATTCACCAAACCCCCCAGCGAAGCCACAGACATCACCCCCTCCCAGGACCTCTGCGACAAGCTGGAATCGTACTTCCATCTGAAGATCAAGAACCTCTACGACGACTTCAACGACCATACACCTACCCCCGCAACCACAGCGCCCTCCTGCAACACCAGCCAACCCACCATAGACTCCTGGACACCGGTCACGACCGAAGAGACTGCCTAGACCATGGAAGGCATCCACTCGAGGGCCCCCACGGACCCCTGCCCACCGCACATCGACCACAGAGCCACCACCACCATCACACCAGAACTACGACGCACCATCAACGCCACTTTCGCGACCAGCACCTTTTCCGACAATTGGAAACGCGCAGAAGTCAGACCACTGCTCAAGAAACCCTCAGCAGACCCCACGAACATCAAAAACTACCGGCCCATCTCTCTCTTCCCATTCACAGCTAAAGTCGCTGAGAAGACCGTCAACGCACAGCTAACAAAGTTCATCGAAGACAACTCCATCCTCGACCCCTCCCAATCCAGATTCCGCAGCAGCCACAGCACCGAGACCGCCCTACTCGCCGCCACAGACGACATCCCCACCCTCCTCGACCAAGGTCACACCACAGCCCTGATCCTACTCGACCTGTCAGCAGCATTCGACACCGTCTCCAACCGCACACTCACTGCCAGACCACACGACGCTGGCATACAAGGAACCGCCCTCGTCTGGATCCGCTCGTTCCTCACCGGCAGAAGCCAATGAATCAGACTGCCACCGTTCCTCTCCGAGCCCACGGAAATCAACTGCGGAGTACCCCAGGGATCATCACTCAGCCCAACCCTCTTCAACATCTACATGGCCCCCCTCGCCACCATCGTCAAACAGCACGGCCTCAGCATAGTATCCTATGCCGACGACACCCAGCTCATCCTCTCCCTCACCAAAGACCCCACCGCCACCAGACTCAATTTCCAGGCAGGAATGCAGGACGTCGCATTCTGGATGAGCAACAGCTGCCTGAAGCTCAACTCGGAAAAGACTGAAGTCCTCGTACTCGGAACCACACCTTCAGCATGGAATAACACCTGGTGGCCCACTGCCCTCGGCAGCCCACCGACCCCCACAGACCACGCCAGAAACCTCAGCATCATACTCGACGCCTCCCTCTCCATGAACAAACAGGTCAACGCCGTCGCCTCCAGCTGTTTCAACACCCTCCGCATCCTCCTGAAGACCTTCAAATGGATCCCCCCAGAGTCAAGGAAGACAGTCACCCACGCACTCATAACCAGCAAACTGGACTACGGAAACGCCCTCTACGCCGGCATCAACAAGTCCCTGCTCCGCAAACTCCAGACGATACAGAACACCGCAGCCAGACTCGTCCTTGGCATCCCCAGACAGGAACACATCAGCCAACACCTACAGAACCTCCACTGGCTCCCTGTCATGAAAAGAGTCACTTTCAAGATACTCACCCACGCCTACAAATGCCTACACAACACAGGACCCCAATACCTCAACCAAAGGATCACCTTCCTCGCACCCAAAAGAA
Organism: Calotriton arnoldi; assembly: GCA_963921515.1. Classification (NCBI taxonomy): domain Eukaryota; kingdom Metazoa; phylum Chordata; class Amphibia; order Caudata; family Salamandridae; genus Calotriton; species Calotriton arnoldi. The sequence continues at coordinate 620,030 of CAWUFW010005495.1, forward strand.
AGCTCCGCTCCTCCAACCTCGCCCTCGCCGAAATCCCACGCATCCGCAGAGCCAGAACAGGGGGGAGAGCCTTCTCCTACATCGCGGCCAAGACCTGGAACAAGCTCCCTATCGACATCAGACGCGCCACCTTCAGGAAGGCTCTCAAGACCTGGCTCTTCGACTAAACGGAACTGCTACTCTCCCCACCCCCACGCCCAGCGCCTTGAGACCCTCACGGGAGAGTAGTGCCCTTACAGTTCCCCTGATTGATTGATTGATTGATTGAGTATGATATTGGAATAGAGAGATAGCCATAAAGAGTTTGCAGCATATGAATTAAAAGGTAGTGCATATTGAAGCGTAGCCCACACTGGGCTACATGTGTAGGACTTAATAGGAAGAAGAAAAGAGAAGTGTGTATACATTTAGTATATGCAGATTCTTCGACCTGAGTATTTTAAGCTGCCTGTTAAAAGTGAAAGTAAACAAAAGCTATATCCAAAATGCACGGTGCTTACTGTTGTTTATTCAGGGCACTGTTTGTTTAATTCAGCAATTACATCTTTGAACGTTTTACATGGAATGCACACATATATACAGAAATATAATTCAATGAAGTAGGCAAAGTGACTGGAGCCACTATATTAGTTGAACAAATAGTGCCCAGGAAAGTACACTGACATAGCACAACAGACACAAATACATGCTACAGAGGCGAAAGGGTTCAGTTCTTTTCAGAGTTAGCTCTCATCATCTCTTGTTAGCTGCAATACAGCACCAAAACATTAAAAACATTAAAAAAATAGCAGTGGGTCTTCAGGGGATCACTAATATCCTCAGGTGTAGCATGTAGATAGGAGATAGGATTTGCACTTACTCGTGCAGATTTCCCACCAGACGGACTAGCATGAGTAAGAGTAGCGAAATGTTCACTTCCACACAAAACTTCTTTTCTGCGGAAGGGAAACAGTTTTAGGAAATACCTTCGCCTTCTGAAATAATGTTTTTTTTGTGGAACTCTTCTACCCCACTCACGCACTCATTCCAGTATATTTTGCCCAGTTTTTGTTTTGTAAATGGGAAGGAAAATTCAAATTGGACAGGAGTGTGGCGCCATTCCCTCAAGAAGCATGTGGATGCCAATGGGCATGGTATTGGGATGGTTCTGGCACAGCAGGGGGGAGGCAATGAACATGTAGTGGCTTCTGATTATCACACTTCGTAGGCCAAGAAAAAAACTGGGATTGAAGGACGATGTTAGAAATTGGGTTTCTGGTTGGCAGAGGTATGCACCCTGTCCAAGCAGGAATCACAATCCCAGTCAGGGTAAGTGCAGTACACACTAAAAGTTTACTTGTGCTCGCCCTCTGGTAGTTTGGTACAGAACAGTCAGGCTAAACTAAAGAGGCAATGTGTAAAGGATTTAGACACAAACACACACACACACATACACCAACCACACACACACAGTAAAACAGCGAAACCACCACAAAAGTACTCCACACCAGTTTAGAAAAATAGCCAATATTTATCTGAGTAACACAAGACTGAAATGTAAAAATCCTACACACACAAGTCAAGATACAACATTTGAAAGTTTAAATCAAAATACAGTGCTTAGAAATCAATAGCTCCAACTAGGGCTATATCGTCGCGCTTGACTGGGGAAATCCAAAAGTTCAGTCCAACTCTGATGGAGCGCGGGCCAAGAGTAAAGCTTTTATTTGGCTTTCTTTAGGAGAGAGTGAATCACGACAGATGGAATGCTTTATGGAAAGACGCCTGATTCGAAGGAGTGATTAGTTACTATTTCTTATAGACGTTTTGTAAAGCACTATGTGTAGCTACTGAAGAGTGATGATGAACCGGGTACAGGAGCTGCAAGCCACAGCTTGGATGGTATGGAGGTTCAGGGGTTAGAATAGTCACAATACAGATTTGCGGCTTCGAAAATTGGATTGTTTCATTTGGAAGCTAAGGACACACCCCCCTCCAGAAGGAATCACCCAAGTGATTGCCAGTGGCTAGACTATTTGCAAACATTCCTCCCATCACCTTTTGTGTGTGTTGCAGTGGGTCTGAAGGTTGAGAAATTACATAGGAACTACGAGGTAAAGTCCATGGCTGATACTGTGTGGACCAATTTTCCCTTCCCCATTACCCCTGTTTATAGCCTTAAGGAAACTTTCCTTACAAATTCAAATGAATAATTTGCATGTGGCCAGGTTGCATTTAACTGTTTATTGGATATCAGTTTTGTACAGTCTTGTAAATATATGCCCTTTACTTTTCTACACACTTTGAGCTCTCTTGACTCCTATATATACACTTGAGCACTCTTTCCTACACGTTCCCTAGAACATTCTTCTACCTTCTTGACCCTCTAATGATTATTCCTTTAAATGACTAAATAAATATATTGTAATAATACTTAGTGGTTTTTCTGCACATTTATTTTCACGATTTACAGACGTTTGGGAGCTGATTAATGTAAGCTCAAATGAGTTGGTAATTCTGTTAATCTAACTCTTCCTTGAATAATTGGTCCAGGACCATTGTTTCTTTATAATAACCGATACCCAGGTCCAGGGACCATTTGGGAATACCCCATTGTTTATAATGGCTACATTATTGGAGGCTTTCTGTAAATTAACCATAATAGAAGCCTATTGTATGCATCAACATGCTGAGCTTTCAGCAAGTTTCTTATTCTGACTAAAGGGTCTTAGGGTCAGAATAGAATACCAAAAGGGCAGTGGTCTTTAAACTATTTAATTCCGCGCCCTCCCCCCAGTGGAAAAAAAAATCTCTGACCCATCTCAGAATTTTCCACAATTTTTATATTAAATTGGCAATGATTAACTATGTCTAGACTTATTTGAACATTGCAGTCAAGTTCTGTTACCGTTTTAAAGATGCAATCAAATACATGATTGCCTAACTTACTATTCTGGTCAGGCAGGTCTTACTAACATGTAAAAGTATCCACAATGTGATCATTAGAATTGGAAGTGGGGCGTTTGAAGAATATTGGAAGTCCCTTCCCTTTTGACACATACTCCCAGCTAGGATATAAATGACAAAACATGTTAGTGATGGCCTATTACAGAATGGCTTACTGCCGCTCATTTTTTTCCGCTTAAAACAAAGCACTGCTATCAGCATAATGCTTCTTTTGGCCAGAGCGTGGTCCCGTCCGCCGAAATATAAATCCCATTAGATCCTACAGGATTTATATTTTGGCGGAGGGGATATCCGTCATGGAGTAACCCGTCCGCCAAGATCTAAATCAGGCCCTTACTCTGTGTGCAGGTGACAGTTGACTTGTGTTCATTATGTTCCACACAAGTTTTTGGGTACTGCAGAAAAAGTTTCAAGCAGGGCAAAGATTCTATGTACTACATACTAAGTATTGTAAACAGCCTTGAGTTAATGGACAGAAACGTCTCAGCATGACATTTTCTATTTAACATAGAAGACTGTGTGCACCAGGTACTAACCTATGTTCTGTAAAGTTTTCATCACAGTATGAAAGCTGCAGGTAGTATGATCTTTAGCAGCTTCAGACCGTAGTTATTTAAGTGAATAGTCACTCTTTGGACAAGTTTTGCATAAAGTGTACACAGTTCTTAGTAGATACTTTGTAATACTCTGTGGTGTATTTATCATGAGAGTTTCACTGTCTGCAACCAGTATGGTACGGAGTAAACGTTCTCCATAGAGTGAACAGTGTTAACAGTAACCACTACATTTCTCAATGTAGGTTCAGTGACTGTCAGGGGGTTGATACAGGTAAGGGCAGTCCATAGTAGGGCATTAGTTATGTAACAGGGCTAGAGTATCTGGAGGAACTTGGTTTTCCCTGAACAGTTGTATACAGATTGAACACTGTGTGTAGGATTGTCAACATGAACTCGGCTACCCAGGCAGTGCATGGTATAGGGCTAATGTTGCAAATAACACAAGCTTGCTTTACCTATGGTGGTTGTATGTATGAAAGCAGTAAAGACGCTTCATATTCTTCTGAGCTATCGTGCACTTACTCCCATAGCTCTAATGGTATATCCTTTATAGAGCAATGTGTACAAAAGAAGCTTGGATGATGTCATCAGTGATGTCAGCAGTGATGTCATTTGAGATGTCATCAGTGATGTCATAAATAATGCCATGGAACATGTCATAAGTGATGTCATATGTGATGTCATAATCAGTGGATGGCGGTGGTGCTAGTTATAGTTAGTGCTGCTAACTATACCTGGTGAATTTCTGTGTTTTGTTTGATTCAAAACTTTACTGTTGTCACTGACAAATTCCCCTAACAATAATGTTACTTTAACCTTTGGTTTTTTTCAGTGTATTTCTAAGGTTTAAAATAAAATAAAAACAGATGTTTTTATAACACATAACTATAACGTTACTTTAACCTTTGATTTTTTCAGTGAATAGATAGATTGCACATGCAATGTGGAAGATTTAATTTATTATCCATTTAGTGATATTTATGGGAATGTGTTTCGATAACGGGATATTGGGGCTTTTATTAATTGAGATCACGTGATGTTAATTCCTGTGATGTCATCTATTCTGCAAGGCACTGCTCGTTCTTAAACTTGAGAGCTCTAACCTGAGCCACAAGGAGGAAAATGGGCTGAGACGTGACATGGGACAATTTCGGTGATCTCGGGTTATCCCATGATAAATGTGAAGAGTTAATCTCATTTTATGCCTATGAATTCTGTATTTTTAGTACTTTGAACAATCTTGTGGACTTCTGGTGGGAGCTAGCTTTTGATTATCTGCTGGTGGGTGCAGGTGATGGACACCAACCCTCATTTTTGGGTGCTGGCCGTGATTTATTTTTTACCGTCAGTCTATGACTGAGAGGAAGAGAGAGAAAGGCAGAAAAGTGAGAAAGAGGAAGGAAGAGAAAGATAGGAAAACAGTGAAAAAGAAAGAAAACAGAGTCAATATGATAATCTGCAGGAGTGAGACAGAGGGGAAGTGGAAGGAAAGGCGCCAGGTGTTATTAAGACTAGGCAGCCTTGGTGTTCAGCAAACCCCGGCATTTGACACCGCTGGCTGGCGGCTGGCTCTTAAGAAAAACGTGGGCCATCTGCACCTATGTTTTTCTCTCTCTAAATGTCCTCTTTAAACAGTTATTTCATTAGCAGCGATCTGAGTTAGAATATTTAGCTAGCGGAGTCGTACATCCGCAGTGATTTGGGCGCGGTGGAATGTGAAACATTGTTCCTTATTGGGCACCCTGCTGTTTCAGCTTCAAGGTCAGACCTGCTGCATTTTAAGGATCCCACAGGGAGCAATTGGAAAACTCGTGGCCTCCTGGTCTTTTTCACAGTTTCTATTTTTGGGAGTCATTCGGGAGCTGAAGCTTCTGTTGAGTGCAGAGAAAGCTGTATAGTTGTGCAAATAAGATGCAGCAGAGAATGGGATAGGCTGCAGCAAAGTTGCATATGGTATGCAACATTACACATGCATTTGTAAAGCGCACATGTAGCCTTTGGTCTTTTGGCGCTGAAATAACATGTTTATTGTTACCCAGTCCAATGGTACCTATTTTATTGACCTCGGGAAGATTAAATGCTGTGTAGTCCTGCTAGGATTTGACCAGTTGGCCATGAGGTCAAACAGATTCCTGGAGTGAATGCATTAGTACACTGACTTATCACACCCAGTCACTATGCTGTAAAGAAGCAGATACTAAATCAATCAATCATACATTTTTAGAGTGCGGCAAATTACCTGTGAGGGCCTGGAGGCGCTGGAGATGTTGCCTGCTGTGTGCTGGTTTGATCATTCAGACAGCCCAGCTCTTGAGTTCTTTCCTGAATTGCTGGAGCGACGGTGCGGTCCTGAGGTGCAGAGGGAGGTTGTTCCATTCATTGGCTGCCAGGTGCGAGAAGGAGCGTCCTCAGCTGTTGGTTCTGCGGATCCATGGGGGGTCTGCGGGCGAGAGGGAGGCGGATCAGGGAATTCAGTGTGCCACACAGGAGCTGTGTGTGTAATCTACTGAAGCAGGGTGATAAGTGTAATAAGCCAAAGCGCAAGTGTAGGATGCTCTACCGGAGCACGGTGTGTGTGCTATACGCTGAAACACAAGGTTCAATAGGCCGTACAGGAGGAGAGTGCAGGATAAAGTGTTTCATGAAGTTGAGTATGACCTACAGGAGCCCAGCTGAGGTTATACTGAATCAGTGACTTTAGGGTGGTATTCTAGAGCAGAGTGAATGTTGTACTCTAAATTGAGTTCAGGAGCAGTGTGTGAGATACACTGAAGCAAGGATCCAGTATATGACACAGGAGCCCAATGTGGACTATACTGCAGCAGGGAGTTTAGAGTGACATACATGTTTCCCAGGGTGAGATAAGCTGCACCTGGTAATTCAGGATGGTACAAACAGCACGGATGTGAAAGTAGACGCACTTGTTTGTCATATGACTGACTCTGATCCCACCCTGCCTGCCTTGCAACCTGCTCTGCCCTGATCCACAGATATTTCATGCAATTAGCTCTCTCTCTGCCCCACTGGCCTGCGATGCTACTGACTGCCTAGCCGACGCATCTGGTATGTGCCTGGCTCTGCCCCAGGCCCATCATCTCGAAATACAACTGGGCTATTCCAACCCCACTGCCTGGCATGTGATGTGGCTCGGTCCCAACCTTGGAAACCTGCCATGTGACTGATTCTTCCCCAGCGCTTCTGACTTACCATGTGACTGTCTCTGCGTAAGCGCGGTGAACTTAGTTAGCTCTGTTTTAGACCGGTCAGCCCGCAACGCACATGTATACTGACTTGTCATGCTATTAGTCCCCCCCTCCCCTCCGTCCCTGGCGAGCTGTCATATGATTGGACTGGAGCTGCCCCGGTTCAACCAGCGTGGCATGGGCCCAGCTCTTCCCCATCCATATCCGCCTGTCATGCTATTAGCCCAGCCCCAGCCATAATGGACTGCCCTGATTCTGACTAGTCATGTGACTAGCTACTCCTCGTACCTGCTGGTCGTCCATGTATCTGGCTCAAGCTTAGCCCCACTGACCTAACATTCGACTGGCCCTGCCCAATCCTTCCATAGGATTTGCTCTGCACCACCTCCATTGTGCTTTGCCAATCCCTGCCAACCCAACATGCCAGTGACTCTTCCCCAGCCCAGCTGGCATGGCTATCAAGCAGCTAGCTCTGCCCTAGTTCCGCCAGCCTGACATACCAATGGTCCTGTTGGTCTAAGCATTGCTCGACTACCATTCTGGTTTATTTTTCTTTCCAGCTCCACTGAAACATTTTTCATTTATATATTTTTTCATGCAGTTTAAAGTCCCTTGAGGCAGTGACAATAATCCTTCAGGATATCAGATGACACACAAATGACACATATGTGTTTTGTTGTTCTGCCATGAATACTCCATTAAGTAACTAGGTAGTCTATGCCGCTCTTGAGGCACAGCACAGATAATGGCACTTTAACGTGAAATGTGCCTGACAGTAGTGTGGGAGGGAGAAAGATGGCATCTGATAAATGTTAACTTTCAGTTTTTAAAGTTGGAAAAAAGTAATAGAAGTTTTATTTGAAATAAATAAAAGGAATGTGCCCAAATAAATGTGCTGGGTGGGATTTCCCCTTTATTGAGGACACCCATGATGTACAACTTGTGTTACAGGGACTCTTCATTAAAATTCATGAAATTATAACAGACCAGCACACTCATTTCATTCAAAAACAGTGAGTTAGTGGTGTGTTCTGTATGACGTACACTATAGCCAGGACAGGAGCAGAGAATGGCACACTGTAGTTCATTTTGATATGTAAAACAGTGGGATGTGCTCAGGGCTTCATTTGTAAAAAACACATAAGTGCCTGGGCCCTAGTCAGAAGGCTGCTGCAGCTGGCACCACTCATTGCCCCTGCCAGCACCCCCAATGACAGAACCAACACAACCACTAACTACCACACCCTACAAGTGTGACAATTCAGACTATTCCAGGCTTGGGTGTAAGGTATTAGTCAATTTGAATGTACATTGAATTAATAAACAACTGGTGTTGTGTTAATCTCTAATTTAGACAAACAGTGCCACAATGTGGCAGACTGTCAAAAGGGCTGGTGTTGACAATTGAATGCCGGTGCTGAGCACTGGAAATCACCAGCTCAAATTTGTTTTTTATTTATTTATTTTGAGACTTTTATAAAGCGTGAACATGACCCAAAGGTATCAGAGCCCTGTACACAGCAAAGGCAGTTGCCATTAGATACATCTTACAAAAACAACAGGAGTGTTTTATTGATACAAAAGATAACTTTTCCCATCTACACTTTTTGGGGAGTGCGTTGCATCAACACTACTCGGATCATTGTCCTCATGTTCTGATCATGTTCCACCTGCGATGATGTTGCAGGCTTGTGGTGTAGAGAACCAAGATTGCAGTGTGGTTACATTGCTGACTCAATGTCAATTCAGTCCAGGAGGAATTTATTAAATAAAATCCTTTTGACCTTCCTTTTGAAAACGCTAGTCGATGGGTTCAGCCGAGTCTCCGGTGGCAGAGAGTTCCATATTTTGGGGGCCGAATCGGAGAAAGCACAAGATTGTGTTAGTGATTTCCTAAATCTCACTGGTTCTAGTAGGAGGGAGCTCGTACTTTTAAGAGAGTGACTACCTCCTGATTAAGTCAGATTGTGGGCTAGGTACTCAGGTGTACCATAGTGCAGGGCTTTGTGCGTCAGGGGGGCTATCTTGAGGATGATCCTAGCTTCGGCTGGAAGCCATTTCAGGGACTTTAGTCCTGGTGTGATATTGTCAAAGCATCTCCGTCTTGTTCACAGTCTAGCTGCAGCCTTGAAAAGTTGTCTGTAGCAGAGCGAGTCGTGATGTGGGAATCCCCGACAGTGTCGCATTTCCATAGTCAAGCCTAGATAAAACCAAGGATTGTATTGCTATTTTGAGGTCTGAAGCCGGTATGAATGGTTTCAATTTCTTCAGGAGTCCAAGGTGTAGGAGTGCACTCTGTGTGGATCTGCTAATGTGAGCTTGTTTGAGCACCGGATGTACTGAGGCAAGGTGTTAGGCATGCTGTACAGGAACATACAGTATGGCGACTAATGTCAAGCGATGCTGTAATGCTGGACAATACCTAAAATCATTGATTAAGGAAGATAAACGTAGAATGTCGACCACAGGGGAACAAGTGTGGCAAAGGAGGAGGCAAACCAAGGCACTCTCCCTGATGCCATTGGACTTACATAGCCTTCATTAGACAGAGAGAAAACAAAATGTGTGCAACACCACAGCCTCTTTTACTAAAATACATGCCTTTCGGCCCGCTTAATTAGTCGCCGGAGTAGGAAGTCACTGAAGCAGTCCCCACGAGCATGCAGAGGAAAAAACAGAGGAAGAGAAGCTTTGGCAAGAAGACAGGGGAATGCCTCTCACAGAGGACACATAAGTCCATATGCTGTCAGCTGATCATATAAGGAGTCCATATCTGCTAAGGCAGTGTTTCCCAACCCTTTTAGAACAATGGCCCACTTTTTAGCCTGACAAAGTTTGAAACTCGTCAAGCTTTAATGGACATTAGGTGGGTGATTTTTTCATGTAATTAAAGCATCATGTGATAGAGCACTGTCTTTTACAGACAGCACATTTCCCACTAACTTTGCACAGACATACAGTTTTACTGATAAAACTATATGGTACATAAATGATAGTGTGTGGAAATTGGTTTTCAGTTAATATTTATCACGTGTACACCACCAAGAAAAGTGCCTTGATTTTTTTTTATCCTATTATTTGTTTCCATCGCACTTCAGAATTACAAAAAATGTGCTTCATTTTTGCTTTTCTAACTGCTGAATGTGCACAGGTTCATTTACAGATATTAATATTCTGTGTTACAAAAAATGATATCCACAGCCTTTCCTTTCACACTCCCTGGACCCCAGCAAGCTTGTCATATAATTCACTTTTCTTTCTCTGTATGCAAAAAGATGAGGAGTTTGAAAACACCAGTCCCCATTTTAAAACCATAAGCATCAATTTGTCAGAAGACATAGCCTGACTTCTGACCTCTGTCATTGAAGCACAGCCAATGTGACAAGATAAATACAAAATGTAAAGACATCTTTTATTTATTGCTTGGACTTTCACAACCTATCAAAAATCAGCTCGTGACCCACGGGTCGCAACCCACAGTTTGGGAACCACTGTGCCAAGGCCCTTTTGCACCTGTCCCAGGTCGGCCACTCTTCCACATATTATACTAATTACTATTAATATTTTTGGTAATTTTTCATAAGCCAACATATTTATGGCTGTATAGTCTTCTTTGATATAAGCAGTTTCTGAACTTTTTGTATTGACTGGGTCTGGGGAGAGAAAGCTTGAGAGGGGGCGAGAGAAAGCAAGAGAGATTGAGAAAGGAGGGAGACATGCACTCTCCTGGAGTCCGAAATCACCAGTGATCAATCAATCAAGGGACTTGTAAAGCGCGAACACTCACCCGTAAGGGTCTCCAGGCGCTGATCAGTTTGGAGATATTTTGTGCGCCTTTCACTTATATCAACGCTCAACTTGAAGGTATTTTCTGTACAGAAAGGAGACAGCTGCTCACCTTTTCAACAGGGAACTCTTAGAACCACAGAAGCAATCATTTGCTCATCTCCAAACACAGGATTTTATTGCATTCACATTACAATATTGCACAATTTCATCCCGAACTTTCCCGTAATCACTTTCCCTAAAGCAGAGCACAAGTGCCAACAGGTGATAAAAACTTGCATACATTTTGGCTGGTTCACAAAAGCATTTATATGTACAGGAAGTAGTACTGCAGGAGAACTCTTTTACGTAGTATTTCCCTGTCTGTGAGTCAGCCCTGAAACATCCAAACCCCTAGTAGTAAAGGTGGACAGAGGGGGCTTTTGGGGCCAATTCGCAAAGTCATGAAAGGGTACGTAAAAGAGTAACCCAGGAGGACTACTTAACATACTCTAAAAAGACTTTGTGAACAGGCCCCTACCTTGTCAGCTAGCATTCTAGACAAACTTTGAAGCATACACAAGATCATGCAAAAACACGAGAAGGAAGACTAAAACGTTACTCAGCTACACTCCACCCGCATCTTTGAATCTGAAACATATAGGCAAACACTACATGCACTTTAATACATCCCTTTTAAATGAATGCACAAACTCCCCTCTCTACTAAAGGATGATCCAGCGCGGCTAATATAAATTTCTCTTCAGGACACAAATCCAGGTAAAACATTCACCTCTTACTGAACCATATGACGGTGGGGCCCATTAACACCGCATACCATACATTCATCCGTTCACTGGATTACCCACCAAGGAGAAATGTGTTGCTGGAGGAACGGGATACCTTGTTAAACCTGACAGAATAATACCTCAGACATCATATACATTAGCTTTTCGATCCTGTCAGTTCCAAACATCAAGGTATTCCGCTCTTTGGTCGATGGACCAACTAGTAGAATAAGTTGATGGTGATTAAGACCAGCTCAATCACTTAAACTTGTTAAACTTTAAACTTATTAATTAACTAAAGAACCACAGACTCATTTTAAGTTAGAACATAATTTTATCTAGATTTTCTATGGCACGGGTGAGATTCTTATTCTTTAATCACTTTTAATACATTAATAGCATTTATATGAAATCAAAACAAAGAAAATTAGAAAATGCATTTACCCATTTAGATGCAAAAATAGAAATGGTTCACCAAAAAGAAGATAAACCGTAGATCACAGAATAGAATTCCCAAACTGACTGACTGTCCCGCTAAATGCCTCCTCGATCGGACCTCCCTTACAGATGTCCCGCAACGGTCTTGTTCCTTCCCCAGTCAGTTCGAAGTCAAAAATTGACAGAGTCCTCTCGTAATATTTAGGTGGAAAAATGAAAAATAGAAAAATGGTATGGCAAGAAAATACCAATGGCAGCAATAGCGTCAATAGCAGCGGCCACAGCAGCAGCAATGAATCTCAGCAACAGCCTCAGTAATAGCCAACAGCGTCACACAAGAGTAGACCCTCTTATACCCTACTTTCTAGCTTACTACACAAAAAGTTGCAATCATTGGGGGCAAGAATCACGCTAATTGGTCCATTTGAGGGGTGGTGACGGTCACTTCATCGCCCTCCTTATTCAAACTGGTTTTGGGGACATCTAAATACACAATGAATCTTATAAGTCCGGGGTTAAAGGCAGTTCACTTGTCCATTTATTTTGTTGCAATCTTTGATGGTCAAATTCTAGTTAGTCCATTGTTGCTCAGTACTTTCTCATCCATTCCCACGGATACGCGCTGAGTTCTCCTTGGCACTCTCCTTATGGCAGGTCAATGCGACCTTGACATCTCTCACTCCGTGCACAGTCCGCACCCACGTGACTCATTATTCTCAATTTCTCTCGCTCAGAGGCCATCTTTGGCTTCTCACGTGACCTCATCTGCCTCGGCAGCCATTTTCGCAGCATGGCCTAACAGGCCCGAACGAACTATCATAAGAACAAACACAACCAAATTAAAACAAAGAAAATAAGCCTTTCTGTTTACCACCCATTATTCTAAAGACCCGTGTTAGGTGTTACCTAGCAGAAGCAACATTTAAAGCCATTTTACTTACCATCCGCATTCTTTGCCACAATACAAATCTACTACATAGCATAAATCATGCGATTTTACTCTAATTAGTACCCAAATCACAATATTATTGTTGATTGACTTCACAATTGTAAATAAATTAGATTTTGCACAAATTGCGGGTTACCCTTATGTAGTGTTTACTAAAAGGTGCAATTGTTGATTAGTTCATGCTCCATAAAACAGTTAATTTTGTTACTTTATTAAAGTTCATTAATTCTCCAAGGGGGTACAAATTTTTTTCTATTTAACTTGCTCCATCAATTCCCCCTTTGGTGATTTTTAATATCACCACAAAAACCTATCCCACAATATATCAGATAGAATGTTTCTTCTCCACTTGCTTTCTTGTTAGTTCATACATCAGTGTTTTTCTCATCTTGTCTTTTAGACCTTTTGTACATGTTCTCTTTTAACTCTTCTAGTTCTATCTCTCCCATCTCCCGTTCTCTTTCTTTCTTTTTCTCATTTTCTCTTTTTACTCTGTTTTGTCTTTTTCTTCTTTTAATACATACATATGCTAACCTCACTAATAACAGTACCAATATTATCACTATTACTGGTATTAGTATCTTTCCAATAAGAGAACTACCTATTTCTGTGAACCATTTTTTCATTGAGGAAAAACTCTTACCAAGTTTCTCCCAAGCACCTTCAACCTCCAGTGGGACAATTTCTTTGTGCAAATCAGTAATATTCTTTATATACTTTTGTATATTCTCACTTTTGTCTGGAATGTAAGTGCAACAATGTTGGACTTTCAGCATTCCACAGACTCCACCCTCTTTGCCAAAAGAATGTCAAGGGCAAGTCGATTTTGCATTACGATAGCTCTCATGGCAACCATTTCGGTATTTACCATCAAGAACCCTCCAGCAGTATTCGTTGATAAACGATCTACTACTGTAGACAATTTCCGAATCTTGTATGCATTCAAAGATATACCCACTGCTGGTATCACTGCTCCAAAAATGTCACCTACTATTTCTGAGAAGCTTTCCCTTCTCCTTCTTGTTAATGCTGTACCTATCTCGTGTGTTCCTTTTGTTCCTCTCTCCATGTGAAAAATCTTTGGAAAGACCAGGCCTAGATAGCATGCTCCGTACCAATGGTCCGGTAACCTATAATAAGCTCTGTTTCCACAAATATAATAGATCCCTGGAAAATCTTTTCCTCCTTTAAATCCCCATCCTCCTAAAATTTTGTATGTATCTCGGCACTCACTAGAACCCACGAAATAGTTATCATAAGTTGTCTTACTTCTACTAATACACAATTTTCCCTGTTGAGGCCAATCTAGAACCATAGCTGCATTAGTTTCTCCTTTGTCATTTTTCTCTTCAAACGCCCAAAGTTGTGTTTTTATCTTTTCTTCTGCTATCTTTCTCTGAAACTTAACTCTTCTGTTTTCTACCATGTCCAAGAAAATCTTTTCTTCTTTCTTTAGTTCACAGGTAAGATTGTGTCTAACTATATACTCTAACATTAAATCTTTACTTTCTAAGAATAATTCTCCAAACATTTTCGCAACTTTCACCTTATTTAATTCAGGGATTACGGGAATTTTAGCAAAAACAGTGTCTATATCAGTGTAATAATATTCTAATCTACCTGTTTTATAAAATAAACTAGCTAGAACGCTACAAGTTATCCCATACGTCAGAGGAAGGTGATGATAGGTCACACCTTCTGTGACAGACGCAGGTAACTGCATACAGACATAACAATCTCTCACGTCCATTGTCTCTACATATTCATATAATAGTTTCGTGAAGACATTTTTAGAAAAATCAGTTATGGACCTATCCCTATGTAAATCAGTACTATCTACTAATGCTGCAGTGTTTTGTGTGATAGCTTCTTTATCCTTTTTCGTGTTATTTCCTTTTACAGATGTTTCTTCTACACTTAACCTAAGTGGTATTACTATTGCTAAAATAAGCCAAATAAACATCAGCAATCCTGTACAAAAGAAACACATTTTACACCATCTACCTAAAAACTCACATCTAGATCTTCTATTCTCAGTGTCTACCATGTTGTACTATTATCTAGCTATATATATGTATATATATGTATGTACAGAAAATGTGTCACCACACCTCAGAATGATCTTTGAGCCACTCTACCCTTTTTACATTTTGCAACTCTTTTTGGTGCTTTCTTCAGTTCTTTCCAGAACTCTTTCTTGTCTTATTCGGTATTTTCGTGTCCAGTCCTTGTTTCTTTCTTTGTCTTTTCAGGTTTGATGCAATTCACTTTCACCCATTTGTTTACAGCTTTCGTCTGGGCTTTCGTGACTGTTATCCTCCTCTTTAATGTCGGTCAATGCGATGTATAGCCACTCAGGTGACTTATATTTCAAGTTAGGTCTTTTCACTCTTTTTGATTTCTGTAATTTTCTTTCACTTTGTTTTCCTTGTTCTCTTTGACTCGTTATTTCATTTACTTGTTCCGCATTATCTTTGTTCAGGTTATTATTTTATATCTCAGACTTTTTACAGTTTCGTGGGGCCAATTGTCTCCTTTTCTTGGCCTTTTCAGTCCGCTTTCCTCTTCCTCTCGTTCGGCTCTCCAAGTTCTCTTTCTTGATCCTATACTTTGCTCTCTTTCTTCTTCACTTTCTCCTGATTCTGTCTCAGACCTTACCTCACTTCCTCTAACCGTGAATTTTATGATTTCAGTTTCTTTGTCTGAATCTGAACCTTCTTGTGACTCTCCAGTTTGGACATTTGGTTCTATCCCTCCTCGAGTTTCTTCCGCATTTATTCTAATCTTTCTGTCTAAATCTAAATTTCCCTGATTTTCTTCAATTTGTTGTTCTGTCCCTACTACTCCTCGTGTTTCTTCCGCTTTTTCCTCTATCTCTCTATCTGAATCTAAGTCTCCCTCAGTTATCTCAACTATTTCTGGAGGAATTTTTCCATAACTTGTACTTGGCTGTTCATTGTCACTGTCTCTTTGTTCAGTTTCTTCGTTTATAATATCAATTCTTTTGTTTCCTGTTTTCTTCTTTTGTCTTTCATCAGATTCAGGTTGGTCTGTTTCAGATGCCGAACTGGTGTCTGATATTTCCAGATGTCGACTTACAGGTCGAGCTTCAAGATCTGGAACTCTGATAGTTTCAGTTTCTTCTTCAGTTGTCAAACTGGTACTTGATTCTTCCAGATGTCGACTTACAGGTCGAGCTTCAAGATCTGGAACTCTGTGTTTTTCAGCTTCTCCTTCGGATGCTGAACTGGTATCCGATATTTCCTGATGTCGACGTACAGGTCGAGCTTCAGGATCTGGAACTCTGATGGTATGACTGGCATGAACCCAATTTTTCACACCTGCACACCTTACAGCAGTCGTTGTCACCAGGATCACTTGACGTGGCTCATCCCAGCGAGGAACCAAACAATTCCTTCTTCTGTGGACTTTAATGCGGACCCAGTCTCCTGGACTCAAATCATGAGCTGGTTTTCTTTCAAGAGTGGTCGCATCCGGTCCAACCTGATGAAACACAGAATGTACCACATCAGCCAATCCTTTGCAATAGTCCAATATGAGATCATCAGTTATAGTCAGCAGTTTGTTGACAGGTACATGTGCTTGTCTCATTGCTCGTCCCATGATTATTACATGAGGACTCAGACCTGTTTTTCTGTCGGGTATGCTTCTGATGGTCATCAACACCAATGGCAGGGCATCGGGCCATTTGAGTCCTGTGGCTTGACACATTTTCCCCAACCTATTCTTTATTGTTCCATTTACTTGCTCTACCACTCCAGAAGCCTCTGGTCTGTAGGCACAGTGCAATTTCTGTTGAATGTCAAGTGCTTCACATATTATTTGAATCAGTTCATTTTGGAAATGTGTTCCTCTATCTGTTTCGATCGTTACTGGAAAACCATATCTCGGAATGAATTCTCTCAGTAGGAGTTTAGCCAGAGTAACTCCATCATTCCTTCTTGTCGGATAGGCTTCCACCCAACGAGAAAACAAACAAACGACCACAAGGACATATTTCAACCTATTGCTCGGGGGCATTTCAATAAAATCTAGCTGCATTCTGGTAAAAGGACCTCCTTCACGTCCTATTGTTCCCAAACTGACTACTGTTTTCCTTCCAGGATTTATTTGTTGGCATGTAAGACATCTTTGACAGAGACTCTCAGCTATAGCCCTAAATTTTGCGTTGTACCAAGTTTGTTTGAAAAGTCTAATCATGGCATCCCTACCAATGTGTGCTTGTCCATGGTACATCCGTGCCATGTTAGAGATCATGCTATCAGGCATAACTGGTCTTTCGTCTCTATAAACCCAAACTTCATCTTCCTCTCTTTGTCTGCAGCCTTCTTTTATCCAACCATCTTTCTCCTCTTCATCTGCTTCTTCCTGCAATTGTCTTACCTCATCCCAGGTTTCAACCGTGTTAGTAAACAGCAAAGGACATGAAACATTCTCTCTTTCTCTTCTTCTGTTTAGTGAGACCAAATTTCTGGCACAGTATTGAGCTATTTCGTCTACGAATTTGTTTCCCACTGTAATATAATCATTCCCATTTTTGTGTGCAGCGCACTTTACCACTGCAATCTGTTTAGGCAGCTGTGTCGCCTCAAGCAATTTCTTCACAAACTCACCGTTCCTAATAGGAGTTCCTGCAGAAGTCAGAAAACCCCTCTGAGACCAGATCTGTCCAAAGTCGTGGACCACTCCGAAGCCATACTGGCTATCTGTGATCACTGTAATTCGGACATTCTTTCCCAGCTTGCATGCTTGAATCAGAGCAATCAGCTCAGCCACTTGGGCTGAACGTATCCTTCTCAAACATGATGCTTCCATTATGGCTGCCACGGTACACACAGCATACGCAGCACTCAAAACTCCTTCATTTGTTCTCAGGCATGACCCGTCCACAAACATCACATACTCTGATTCTTTTAAGGGTTCATCTTTAATATCTGGGTGAGGCTTTGTGCAAAATTCAAGCACGTCCAGGCACTCATGATCGACTTCATCTTTGACTCCTACATTTTCTTCATCTGGCAGTGAAGTTGAAGGATTCACACTTGTGCATCTTCCAATGGTTACATTGTCTGCACTCAAAATCACTTTTTCGTACCTAGTCAGCCGACTATGTGTCATGAATTGGGTTTTGGTTCTAGTCAGAAGGATTTCAACAGAGTGTGGAACATATACTCTCAATGGATATCCCATCACAATGCCTTCACTCTGTTCCAGACTCACACAAGGAGCAGCTACTGCTTTCAGACATCCAGGCAATGCTTTTGCTACTGGGTCTAAGACAGCTGAAAAATAAGCAATTGGTCTTTTCATTTTTCCATGCTTTTGCACTAATACTGAAAATGCACATCCATCTCTCTCACTACAATACAGCTCAAATTCCTTTTCATAATCAGGCATTCCCAATGCCGGTGCTTCACACAACTTTGTTTTCAGTTCTTTGAAAGCCTTCATTTCTTCCTCATTCAACTGAAACGGATCTCTGACATCCCTTTTTGTCAACCGCTGTAAAGGTCTTGCAATCAATGAAAATCCACTTATCCACTGTCGACAATAACCAACCATCCCAAGAAACATTCTCACCTCTCTCTGTGTCATCGGAGCTCTCATTCCTCGGATAATCCTTATTCTTTCTGTCGTCACTTTTCGCATCCCTTTCTCAATCTTATGACCTAGATACTGTACTTCTTGTTGACAAAATTGCAGTTTTAACGGGGACACTTTGTTCCCTCCTTCTGCCAAATGATTCAGTAAAGCAATCGTGTCTGTAACACATGCTTCCTTGGTCTTTGATGCCACTAGTAGGTCATCAATATATTGGACCATCACAGATTTTTTAGGCATTTTTAAATCTTCTAATGATTTCTTTAGGATCTGATTAAAGATTGAGGGACTTTCTGTATACCCTTGAGGAATTCGGCACCATGCCAAAATACGCTCTCCGAACCGGAACGCAAATAATGGCTGGCTGTCTGGGTGCAATGGAATAGAAAAGAATGCATGGCACAAATCAATAACTGTGTACCATTCTGCATCATGTGGAATCTGGTATAGTATTACAGCGGGGTTTGGCACAATTGGACAACAATTTTATTTACCTTCCTCAAATCCTGTACTATCCTATATGTCCCATTCGGCTTTTTCAATCCCATTATAGGTGAATTACATGGGCTACTCATCAACTCTCTCAAAATTCCTTGTTCAATCATCTTATTAACTACAGGTGTTATTCCTTCAATAATTTCTGGCGTTAATTTATACTGTGGAGTATTTGGGTAATTTGTTCCTTCTCTTACAGTAATTTTTACAGGGTCTACTCCTCTCATTAGCCCAATGTCTTCGCCTGTGAGATCCCATACATCAGATCTGACTACTCCTTTCAATTCAATTGGGATGTTTTCTGCATCAAACACAGGAAACATGTCATTCACTCCTGGTTCTAGTTCTGCCATTGTCATTTTGTACAAGACATCTTCATCTGGTGTCTGAAAGGCAATACCATCTGGGGTACAATAGATGGTGCAATTCATTTTACAAAGCAGATCGCGTCCTAACAGATTTACAGGACTGCAATCACATACCACAAACCGATGCATCTCTTTAAATGGTCCCACTTTCACCTCTACTGGTTTAGTAAGAGGCGCTTTAATCTGTCTGTTTGAAACACCTACAACTTGGATATTTTCTCCTGAGAGAGGAAGGTTTGGAATTTCCACTGATCTAACAGTAGAACGGGTAGCTCCAGTGTCCACAAGGAATGTAACATTTACACCATTCACTTCTCCATCCACAAATGGACCTGACTGATCTACCTCTAGAGTTGCACCAAGCACGCACTCTTCTTCCTCTCCTAGGCACCGTCATAAACTTTCATCCGATTCATTTCCATCCTGCCGTAACCAATACTGCGACACTGCAGCTGCGCGCGGCAATTTTGTTACCTGCTTTCCTCCGTAGAATCCTGCCTCTGCACTGTATCTTTGAGGGTTTACACTCTTTGGAAGAGGTGGTTGTGGCACCTGACTCTGTTGAGTAACTACCTGTGGTTGTTGCAGCTGTTGATAACTAACCTCATTCTGCACCTGTGGATTTAATGGTTGATTTTCCGTATTAGCTTTTGGAGGAAATTTACACTCGTTTCTCCAATGCCCTAACTTTCCGCAATTATGGCATGGCCATTTCTTTTTAGCTTCTTCTATACTCATTTGACCTTTTCCCTTACCTATGTTTGGTTTGGATTTAGTCTGTCCTGCATCACTAGACTGATTATTCAATTGAGCTCCCTGTTTCTCTGCAACCTTTACTTGTGCCCACATCGCTTTTTCTTTTAGTTTGCGCTGTCTACACTCAATGTCATCACTACAATATTTGGCATACCTTAATACCTCGTCTACAGTGCTATTCTGCCAACACAACATATGCTGCTTAATCATTTCACTTATTTCAGGTCTCAATCCATATACAAATCTATACACAAAATGACTCGTCCTTTTCACTCAACGTCTCATAACCACTATACTGTTTGAAAACTAAAAGCAACCTTTCGTAGTAGGCATGTACAAATTCCTTACTTTCCTGAGTTGTTCTATCAATCTTTACCCAATCTGTTTCTTTCGGTGGAATCTTATTTTTCAAAAACGTGATGGCTTGTTCATACTTTCTCATTACTTCTGGACCTGGGGTTCCAGTTTTTGCATTTCTAGGATATTCTTCCTTCGGCCAATCAATCGTAATCTTACATTCTGTCCATAAATCTGCTGGTACTACAATTTCAAACAATCCATCCAGATCTTCCCACAACACCTTTGAAACTTTTACAAATCTTTCTACCTGTCTATACCATTCTACTGGTGTCTCTCTCAATCTTGGGAAGTCATTTGTAAATGACAATATATCTTGTCTGGACCATGGAACATGTACATAGCTTCCTCCCGGAGTTTCCCTCATTGGACACTCCATTATTATCGTTTCTTTCTCCTTTACCGGAAAAGCCACTGATGCTTTATCGGTCGTTCCCTCCTTTCTTCTTATCCACCTGCTTCTCCATCTGTCCACATCTCCCCATTTTCTCAATAACACAATCAGTTCCTTTATCTGCGTTAATCGTCCTGATGTGTTCAGATTTTCTATATCCTTTTCACTAAAATCTACCCTATACGGTTTCTGCAATCCTCTGATTTTTCCAAACTCCACTCCTAGTTCATTCGCTTTTTCTTCCAATTTTTCATGCAAATTCCTAGCTCTCCATGTAACACTCTTGCACATGAACATCAACTCATCATCCTGATATGACTTCAATCTATCTGTACCAATAGTCCCTAGAATTAACTCTTCCATGTCTATTTTTAGTCTGATTACATCTAATGGTTGCGGTTCTGCATCTTTCTTCTGTAAGTTCCTCATCCACTCACTTAATTCTTCCGGAGTCGGACCTACAGGGGTACTATTTATCTCTATCCAATTTGTACTTCTCTCTGGAGTCTCAGTTGCAGACTCGGTTCCCATAGGAATCCTATTTATCTGATTCTCATTAACCGTCAAATTTGTAGGTGGACTCAATCTATATGAGCCAACAATGTCTCTTGTCTCCCTAGTTTCCGGAATTATCCCTTCTCTCACTCTTTGCATATTTGAGTTCATTGGAATTGTCAAGGAATGCTCATCTATTCTTTGGTTTTCAAATACCGGTATTACTGGTCCTATTGTCACTGGCACAGTCACAGCTTCCATGTTCATAGTCAATTCTCTTATTTTCTCAGTCAATTCTCTTGTGGTTCTGGCTAATTCAGCTGTATTACCACTATCAGGCTTCGCATTCTGTGGAGTTTCTGATTTTTCATAAGACCTATTTATTTCATAATTTCGTTCAGGGCTTTTACTTCTTACAGTTTCCATTGGTGGTGCATTTGGAGTCACCACCGCAGAATTCTGTTGATATGGAGGTGGTTTTCTATTTAAAATGTCTTCCAGCAACTCATCCTCTGTGTCGCTAACTCCATACCCATACCTCTCTGTAACTGCATGTTTCTTTTTCTCTGTACACTTTCTCCCTGTAACTTCTTCAACTGTTCTGACAGGAAACAATCCATCCGTCATGTTAGCGTACCTCCATCGTCTCATCCTGTCTTCATGATTCACTCCCTATACTCTTCCATGGACTAAACTATAATTCTTTGCACCTCTGTGTCTTTCTCTTTCATACATCTCATCTTCCCATTCACCTAACGCTTCAAACTGTGTTGGTCTAGGTCTCGGTTCAAGTTTTAGCTGTGCTAAACGAACAATTTTCTGGAAACGCCAATACTCCATCGTTTTGGGTATATTTTGGCCAATTTTCCAACCAAATGCAAGTATGATAGCCCTATTTCAACATCATATGAGATGCTGGCGTCTTCGGCGGAGGAAGTACTTCTCCTTCCCTAGTCACTACCTTTTTGTCTTTCTTGAAAAAGTTTTTAATCTTCGCGACCCATGACTGTTTCTCTCTACCATACTCATAATAAGCCATATTGTACTGTTCTTTCTCTTCAATAAACACACGAAAATTCTTCTCTGCTCTGTTCTTTCTACTGCTTGGCTATTCAGACCTATCCCAGCGCGTCTCACACCAGCGCACCAATCCGAAAGCTCTACGTCACTCTCACAACTGGCAAATACCAGCGCGTCTTCACACTAACGCACCAATCAAGAAGCTCTTTGCTCTCCCACAACTGGCCAATACCAGCGCGGTCTTTGTTGACGTCAGTTCTACTCCTGTCTTTTCTGACCCCTCCTTTACAATAATTATCGGCAGTTTTCTTACCTTCTTTTTTCGACAAAATTTCATTAGTTACAACGTAAAACACATTACCATTGACTGTTTTCGCTAAACAAAAGAAATAGCAGTTCTAACTCACAAGAATACTGTTTCGTTCGATAAGTGTAGCACTTCTCTCTACCTTACCCTTCTCTCAAGCAAGGGGTAAACCCGTTTCTCTGGGGATAAAACACATGCGGAGACTACACTGCTCCTGAGAATTAAGGCCAGAGTTTCACAAGAAAACCTGTTGCTATTTCACTCATGCATTTTTCATACAAGAAATGTCCCTATCATAACACAATCCTGTGTTATCACCAATTTTTTTGAAAAACCAGACAATGCACAATTCCATGTGACTTCTCTTGCCACACGTGTCCACTTCCTACTTCCCAGAAGCTTCAAAATTTCGACTTACATGTAACATAATTCAATTTGACACAAAGTGTTAGACCTGAACAAATAAATCAATAAATCAATAATCAATAATCACCAAACTAATCTATAGTAACCATAACTCTGCTACCAAGAAATCTGACCCAGCGCGGCTAATATAAATTTCTCCTCAGGACACGAATCCAGGTAAAACATTCACCTCTTACTGAACCATATGACGGTGGGGCCCATTAACACCGCATATCATACATTCATCCGTTCACTGGATTACCCACCAAGGAGAAATGTGTTGCTGGAGGAACGGGATACCTTTTTAAACCTGACAGAATAATACCTCAGACATCATATACATTAGCTTTTCGATCCTGTCAGTTCCAAACATCAAGGTATTCCGCTCTTTGGTCGATGGACCAACTAGTAGAATAAGTTGATGGTGATTAAGACCAGCTCAATCACTCAAACTTTAAACTTACAGACTCATTTTAAGTTAGAACATAATTTTATCTAGATTTTCTATGGCACGGGTGAGATTTTTATTCTTTAATCACTTTTAATACATTAATAGCATTTATATGAAATCAAAACAAAGAAAATTAGAAAATGCATTTACTCATTTAGATGCAAAAATAGAAATGGTTCACCAAAAAGAAGATAAACCGTAGATCACAGAATAGAATTCCCAAACTGACTGACTGTCCCGCTAAATGCCTCCTCGATCGGACCTCCCTTACAGATGTCCCGCAACGGTCTTGTTCCTTCCCCAGTCAGTTCGAAGTCAAAAATTGACAGAGTCCTCTCGTAATATTTAGGTGGAAAAGTGAAAAATAGAAAAATGGTACGGCAAGAAAATACCAATGGCAGCAATAGCGTCAATAGCAGCGGCCACAGCAGCAGCAATGAATCTCAGCAACAGCCTCAGTAATAGCCAACAGCGTCACACAAGAGTAGACCCTCTTATACCCTACTTTCTAGCTTACTACACAAAAAGTTGCAATCATTGGGGGCAAAAATCACGCTAATTGGTCCATTTGAGGGGTGGTGACGGTCACCTCATCGCCCTCCTTGTTCAAACTGGTTTTGGGGACATCTAAATACACAATGAATCTTATAAGTCCGGGGTTAAAGGCAGTTCACTTGTCCATTTATTTTGTTGCAATCTTTGATGGTCAAATTCTAGTTAGTCCATTGTTGCTCAGTACTTTCTCATCCATTCCCACGGATACGCGCTGAGACTTCCTTGGCACTCTCCTTATGACAGGTCAATGTGACCTTGACATCTCTCACTCCGTGCACAGTCTGCACCCACGTGACTCAGTATTCTCAATTTCTCTCGTACAGAGGCCATCTTTGGCTTCTCACGTGACCTCATCTGCCTCGGCAGCCATTTTCGCAGCATGGCCTAACAGGCCCGAACGAACTATCATAAGAACAAACACAACCAAATTAAAACAAAGAAAATAAGCCTTTCTGTTTACCACCCATTATTCTAAAGACCCGTGTTAGGTATTACCTAGCAGAAGCAACATTTTAAGCCATTTTACTTACCATCCGCATTCTTTGCCACAATACAAATCTACTACATAGCATAAATCATGCGATTTTACTCTAATTAGTACGCAAATCACAATATTATTGTTGATTGACTTCACAATTGTAAATAAATTAGATTTTGCACAAATTGCGGGTTACCCTTATGTAGTGTTTACTAAAAGGTGCAATTGTTGATTAGTTCATGCTCCATAAAACAGTTAATTTTGTTACTTTATTAAAGTTCATTAATTCTCCAAGGGGGTACAATTTTTTTTTCTATTTACCTTGCTCCATCAATTGCATTGTATTAAATAATAGCACATTGGATACTACCACAGTGACTGCCGGTAGAAGATCACCATTGTGAAGCATCCGTCACCACAACCAATACCAGACAGAATTAGACCTAAATATGTGCCAGCACACAGCCCTCATTTTGATAACACAGCAAATGAAAGATGCCATGCGCCAAGGAAGACCACACTCGCGCAACCAGGAAGGAAGGGACTGTAGGAGAGTAGGATCTGCTTCTTATAGTTTCCCCCACTTTTTGCTGATGTTTCACTGTTTTCGACTTAGTCTGACTGGGATCCTGCTATTCAGGACCCCAGTCTATCTGCTTTCTCCTCTAAATTGATTGCATGTACTTTAGGTACACTCCAGATTGGATTCTGGGGTACCCTTATAAGTCCCTAGTATATGGTATACTATGTACCCAGGGCATAGGTACCCCAGAGGCCTCCCAAGGGCTGCAGCATGTATTATGCCACCCCTGAGAGAACATTCAAAATGACACCCCAGGTCTGCTACTGCAGCCTGTGTAAGGTGGTGCATGCACCCCTTACTTAGATATAGGTTCACTATATCTATCCTAATCACTGCACATATAAACCTATCAGTCACCCCTATGGCAGGCCTTATCAATCCTGAAGGCAGGGTGCTGGGGTTTATGTGAGAGGGTACCCATGCATGAGCAGAGCCCCTCTGCAGCCTTCGGAACCTATATTCCGGGGTTGTTTGTGATGCAGCCAACCATATATACTTAAGTGCATTATAACCTCGCGGTAAATGCTAATTTTAATATGGCTGCATGGAAACATGCCGTGTTTGGTGTCAAACACCTTGGAATCATACCTCCACACCAGTAACTGGTGTGGGAGGTATGATTCCACCCTCCTAGAGGGAGAAATATGACAGCACCGGTACACCTGGTACCAGCTTTCTTGACCCTGGCATCACAAAATGGATGCTGCCAGCCACAGACACGAGTCTGCCCTCCTGCTGCTGGACGAAACTCCAGCAGGGGAAGGTTTGACAATAGGTTTCCTGTCACAGGAAGGTGTGACCACCTCCCAGACAGGCTTTAGTGTATTGGGGCTGGGTGGGTGCACTCTCAGAGTGCTTTGATGTCTGCACTGGGGGCACATTTGGTGTCCCTGTGCATAGTCCAGCTCAAACCGGTTGCAGGAGCCATTTGCTCCTGCTCTGGCGCGAAACTGGACAAAGGACATGGGTGTAGCCACCCCTCTGACCTGACCCTCCCATAGGTGGGTCCCCAGAGTTTGTCCCACCCCTTCCTTGGGTATAAAGTAGGAACCCCTGACTACAGGACTTTAGATTTACCTGGACTAAACTCTGCTACAGAAACCAAGTATCCTTCGACGATCTACGCTTTGCTGGACGACTGAAGAATCTCCCTTGGAGTAAAGGAGTTACTCCCCTGCTGAGCAGGCACCTAAACGCATCTGACCGGTTTGCATCTACGAAGCTCCCGAAGGACTCCGAAGATTTCTGCAACACAGGAGGTGGGTTTCCGAGGTCTCCGAGGTCGATCTGCGCTCTCAGCAATTCTGAGGCCCGTATCCCTCGTGGGGACCGTGAAACCCGTACCCCTGGGCACCGTGTACATTTGCAGAAGCATCTGCTTTTCGGCGATCCCTGAAGCTGTGCTTTGGGCTACTTGTAGTCCTGACCCCGAGCAGTAATTCCACTGAAGATTTCCGGCCTACACTACACAAGTGTTCCGTGGGCTGGTATTTCGTGATTCAGCTCGAGGTCCCCTTCGCGATCCCTGGTCCGTTGGCCTGTGGGTCCCTGAGAAGGCAACTTTAACTTTCAGTGGGCTTCCCTGGTTGCTCCAGACGTGCCCTGACACTCCATCGCTTGGTGAGTCCCCAGGACCTTGCTGGTCCTCGCAGAAGCATCTTTCCTTTGACCGCGTGGGTTGCCGTTGCCAAGGCTTGTTGGTGTTCAATCCGGACACTGACCCCCCAGCACTCGACATTCTTTGTGGGACAGCTTGGATCCGGACTGTGGTCGTCGTCGACGTCTCCTGGTCCCCGTGGCTGCAGAGTCAAGCTTCACCTCATTGCACCTGAATCACCCAACATCGGTGGGCATTCGATTGCTCCGCTCCTGGTCACGTGAAGTGACCCAGACTTTGTCCCCTCTGCTTTCAGGTTCTTCTCATCTCTGATCCAGGCTTGGATCACACCGGACACTTTTCTTCTCCACGGCAGCAGTACTTTTTTGCATTACGCCATTGAAAACGACGAGGGTTTCCGACACCACTTGACCCCTATGCACCCGGCTCCTCTGGGATAGGTAACACGGGTACCTCGGTACTCTCAAGGGTGCTGGCCTTAGAACCTTCTATGTTTAGCTGGGTTTGCTGAAAGTCCTCTACTAAGTGTCCTTAATCTTTAAATTTCTAACCGCGACTTTCCCATATAGTTGTACGGAGCTCGCGTCTGTGTTCCCACACTGCACCCGTCCTCCGTGGGTCCCCTGTGTCACTACCTTGGGTGGTTCCTTGGGGTACCAGCGATTCTACGTGCTCTAGGCACTGTGTCTAGTCAAGTCGTGGTTCTTATACCACTTATTTAGTATATGGTTCGGACTCCCCCGGGAGCCCGCTGTGTATTGTGCTATTTACTGTCATTCTAGTGATTTAATATTGTGTGTCTTGTTCTCTAATCTCATAAAGAGGTTAGTAGAGAGTGTTTAGTAATAAATACATATATTTTATATATACCTTGTGTGGTTCTCCTTTCATTTGGTCATTCAGGAGGTTATATACTGGTAAAACAAGCTGCTTTACATTCCTTCGAGACTTAGCCTGAAGGCTGCTCTCCATAGCTACCACTAGGATAGCTTTCAATAAAGGTTGTCTTTAACCTAATCATCAATAAGGGTCGTTTGGACTGGTGCAATGTGCCCACTTTAATTAGTGGACAGCATATACCAGGCCAACTTCTCACAGGGACCATTTGCAACAAACTGAAGTGAAAATGCAGTGCTCTGTCCCACAAAATAGTACGGTGAAGATGACTACAAGTAAACCTGTTCATACATTATGGCTGCAAATACTTCAGAGAATCACTGTTGCTCAATACCTAGCGCCTGTACATCCTGTTCTCCTCCTGTCTGACTCCCAGAAGCTTTTCCATCCCTTGTCTGCATTCGTATACATTAGCAGATGTTGGGCACTGGGCCACTCACGCTAGGGTGGGGACAGCAGCAGGGTGACCCAGCATCTAAGGAATGCAGTCAGACGGTGACAGGCTGTAGGCAAGGCTGACATGAAATTAAGCAGAATACTGTAACGATGTGGGTAAAGGGTTCCCCCAATAAAGCTAATAACTCTGCAGCCCTGCAGCCAGGCGTGTGCGTTAGTTTCACCCAGAAAGTGTGCGGTGGCTCCAATATTGTGATGAAATATGGGTTTGGAGCACATATGCTGACAAAGACCAGTACACATTTAGCATTCTCAGTCAACAAAAGGTGCAGGTA
The DNA here is from genome assembly GCA_963921515.1 of Calotriton arnoldi. Taxonomy (NCBI): domain Eukaryota; kingdom Metazoa; phylum Chordata; class Amphibia; order Caudata; family Salamandridae; genus Calotriton; species Calotriton arnoldi. The sequence goes on from CAWUFW010005495.1 coordinate 648,208, forward strand.
AATTTGTTCGTGTGTTTTATCCTAGGTTCCCACGAGCCAAAAGTATTGGCATCTGTTCGGCACACTGGTATACCTTTGGAAAAGTAGGGATGGGCTACATACGCAGAAGCGCCAGTCAGCCAGGGGGTTGGGTTAGTCTGTCACTCCCAAAAGGGTGCTGTTATCCAATAGTGTTGAAAAGTTGGGTTTGGAGCACAAATGCTGACAACTACTAGAACAAGTTTGGCATTCATATGTAAGAAGGTGCAGGTAAATTGGCTCACCTTTTTGGCACTCTGATATACCTATAGCAAAAGCTGTCTATGGGCTACTTACACTGGGGTGGGGACACCAGCGTGGGGACACTGCACCGGTGATAAGACTCCACCCTGTCCCTGCCCAATGACCCTCTCCAGGGGGTTCATAGTTCACTTGCTGGTGCCACCATTAATGTGTTCACCATAGTTTATCATCAAAAATGTCTGTGCAAATGTCTGGTCAAATTCAGCAAAGTAAGTGCACGCTGGAACTGAGGGCATGTTACAGGTTGCTTCAGTTAAAGCTAAAAATGTACCCGCCCATAGCCATGGTAGCTAGGCGGGTGTGGAAGTTGTCACCTAACAAGTGTGCTGCGGTTCCAATAGTTGGGGAAACAATGGGTATAGCACAAAAGGCTACAATGTAGTAAACATTTGGCATTCAAGTAGAGTACAGTTGTTCCCAACTTCCGGGAAGGCCATCGAAGATGCCTACGGATGGGTAAATAAAGCTGTGGTTAAAACAGAGAACAGTAGTTCCCAATTTAAGTGGAGGCCATCGAACCTGCTTACGGAAGGGTAAATAAGCCATGCACATGCCCACCAAGCAGGAGGGCTTGGTTCAACTCAAGTTCAAAATCAAATAGAATAAGAAGGGCTTGGTAAATAAGGCATGGTCTCTTTAGTGCATACACCACAAGGTTCCCCCGATAGGGATGGGGAACACCTGCAGAGGTAGATGGGAATTGTCCAGCTAGAAGAACTGGTAACCTGTCAGAGGTAGATGGGACTTGTCCAGCTAGAAGGACTGGTAACCACACGTTGCAGGAGGTTATGGAGCCTGCCATGGTCGGGGGGCCCCCGGATATGACGGTGGCCACATCCAGGGCTTTGGCGGACTTACAGAACCGAAGGCGGATTGGTACGAGGGGTACCCTTTCAGGAGCACAAAAAGGGTGCATTATGCCAAAATCCCAGGAGTCTTTACGGCAGGACCCGTGTTGAAAACGATGGCGCCCCACTAGTCCTTCAGGCGGTTGTAAGCCTGAGCAACCGGGGGCTTGCCTGGCTACGCTACGCCCCTAAAAATGCGTGAGTAAAAGTTATGGACTAGGGGTCCATGGTATGTAAGGGGAATAACCCCCACATAAATGGTAGCACCGATTGGCTTGGCCATGGTGCAGTTTGGGTCATCAGGCGGGCAGGGCAGCTTAGGTTAGTCACCACTGCCTGCCCTTGGATCGCCCGTAAGTTAACCCACCAAGTTGGCATACTCCTTGTATGTAATAAACCTGCAGCAAACTTTTTCCAACAAAACTTGTGTGGACTGTTTATTTTGCTCAGCGCGACTAATTACTGCTAAGCGGGGGGATGCCGATATCGGTACTAATAGTAAGGTGAAGATGCCTACAAGTAAACCTGTTCATAAATTATGGCTGCAAATACTTCAGAGTATCACTGTTGCTCACTACCTAGCGCCTTTAGTCTTACTGTATAAAAGTGTCATGGTTGGTGCAGTACTGCTAGCACACACAAACTAGGCCTTCTGTCCACTTGAGTGACAGCCAGCAGTGGACTCCTGACGTCATAGCATCAGGAATAAATGAATTTTCCCTCCAGAGCTTTAGCTTCTCCCAGCTAGAAGTGACAGTATCAGTTTACTGTCCCTCTACAAGGGATGCATCCACACGTCTTACAACTGCCTGTAGCTTCTTTATCCTTCTCTTGGCCTGCAACCCAATCTCTTTACAGCCACACAGAGACCACATTCCCCTAGGTCTCTTTGCCACTGTGCCTGAACTGTGACTTCTCCTTTGAACTGTTCCGCTGCATCCTAGACTACTGCTCCCTCTGCATTAGGATTACACCACCAGCCTCTTTTCTAAGAGCAGACGGTTCTCTCCTTGGCAACTAGAAGGTAAATTGCGCTTTTGGGGGTCAAAGACCTTCGTCCCTATTTCGTTGATGCTAAAGAATTTACTTTTTGAATTCTGTATCCAGAAAGTCTCAGTAGCTCAAAAGACCACTTACTGAGCGTCTTCAATTAAAGTGACCTGGTTGCACACTTAAATTATGAGTAGGCACAATCAGCAACAGTCCCCACTTAGTATATTTACAGGCACTTATAAGTCAGATTAACTACGGTTTATGTGGGCCCCACCAGTAGGAAATTTACAGATGGCTCAGCCGCAGGAGATTTGTTCTAAAAGACATTATTAGATCTTAGGGTGGGCTAGTATGACTCCTCCAGCTAGGGACAAGAGTAGGGAGACTCCGTGGCCATTTTTGAACCACACAACCATACACTTGACATGACACAAGGTAGGATATAGCAATTTTCCCTCAAAGTAAGGACATATGAAATTCTATGACTTTATGCTTGCAGTCAGAAATTGAAACACACACAATGATACAATTGTCCACATCAATCTAAATAATATCTGTTGAATTTAAATACAGTTCCCCAACATGCCTTGCTTCATAGTACCCTTTTCACTGATGGCAGAAAACTGGAACCAATGACTCAACAGAATGCACTGACTCCTGGCGACACATATCGTCGGCGGACATTATGGTGTTAACTTGGCCGTAACCAAACCAGAGGATGGATTACTTTGGGAAATCTGGCCTTGTCTTTGCAAAACTAAGTCACTTAGGTGAACTAGAAGATTAATTGATAATAACTGGTACGCATTAGGCAAATAGTGGTTAAAATGGAAATCCAAAGATCTGTTCCTAAGCAAGTATTAGAGAGAAGTGAGTAGTTTGCCAAGATTTTATCAAGATATCAGGAGTAAAACTAGGAATACCTGGGGGTGTTGATTCTAACAATGTTTCAAAGGCCATCTACAGGAATTGACGCATAGGGATAGAGAATAAGAGCACTGGAGACATATTTCAAATGATGTGTGTATGCATTTATGCGCTATTTATATAGCGAAAACCTAGCTAAAGGCAGACTGCAGGAATTAGAGCAGAATTTCTCATTGGATTTTAAGTGTAATATGTCTGTCAACTGGAATGTATGGTATTTAAAAGTGTTTGTGAAGCCACAGTCTGCAAAATCTATTTTACACTAGCTTTGCTGCAGTTTTATAAGAAATGGAGCTGAAAGGTTCCTTTAAAAAAAAAAAAAGTTTCCCTTTTAGGAGCACAATGGAAGCATGCAGTGATCCTGTGGATCACTGTCTGCTCCCCCGAGGTCACCCCACCCCATGATTCCCAAAAGAGAAGCTGTTCCCAAAAGAGACAGCTTCCTCTTAGTTCTGATAAATGTTTTGCGACCGCAATTACAGCGACAAACTATTGATGGATATCATTGCAAATTGCAATGAGGAGTGAATGTCCATATCCCACCCCCTTCTAATTTCTATTTGGAAAGAGTCATGTAGGTAAACCACCTTTTCTACATGGTTTCCCCAGATTATTTGCCTTTTGCTGGACCCTATGCTGTTGCTGACATTTTGCTGGACCCTATGCTGTTGCTGACATTAGAACTCTGTGCACTTTACCCATGCTAAGCAGGAATAAAGTGCCTGTGCTCCCCCTTTAAACAAGGTGGAATTAGCATACTCCTAATTGGTATATTTAACATACCTATAAGTCACTAGTATATGGTACAATGTGTAGCCAGGCGCTGGAAGTTAAATGCCTCTGGTGGACTGCATCACCTATTGTGCCATCCACTACAGTGGTAGTGCAAACATGCTTGAGTGTAGCAGTGTGAAAACTGCAATTCGAGGTGAAAATAAACCATTTGACATGTAAAACCACCTTTTTAAATATTAATAAGTCACCCCTAAGTAGGCTGTGTAGTCCACAGGCAGAGTGCATAGTATTTAAAAGTAGGACATGTAGAAATGTAATGTTAACATGTTCTTACAGTGACTAGCACGCAAAAGCTATTTTTCACTGTGATAGGCCTAGCTATCCTATGTAGAAAACCAGAGCACAGAATAAAATCCTAAAACTGTATCTCAGGAATGAGACTAGCTAGAAAAAAAATTAAACAATAATTTTTCATAGTTATTAAAAACTCAATTCAATGATGAAGCTGGATTATTTTTTATAAATATTAAGGAAAAGTAACTTTTCAGGGGTCTCCAAACTATTCTGTAGTGAGAGCCACCTCTGATCAGTTAAAATCATTGTGAGGTACTGAAGGCCAGCCCACTCGCGCAGTGTTACCAGACACCCCCATGCCCAGCTTCATTGGCTTTAAGGGGCACTATGACAGGGCTGGCATGTGTGTCAGTGAGAGTGTGGTCTTTGCGGATGCATGAACGTGTGCTTATGAATGGGATCTATGTCTATGGGTGAATGAGAGTCTGTGTGATATGTACTTGTGGCACAGGATATACCTTTCGCCATATATGGCACCATTATGTATGATACAAACATACAACCATTGTTTTTCAATGGTAGAAATTTAAAGTATAGAAAAGTGTTCTGCAAAATGTTCATAATATGGAACATTTTTCTGCACTTTCAATTTCTCCCACTTAAAAAATGACTGTATTTTTCTTTTATAAATATGGCACCATGTCTACCAGCAAGATGATGCCTGCTGTGTGTAAATGCGACTCTGAAATGGGAGGGCTTGAGTATCTTGTAAAAAGGCACTTTGCAGCCGCAAACCCTTGGATTTTACAAATTGAAAGGTTTGCCACCCCAAAAGCGCTTTGTACATCAGGGCCATAATTATACTCTTTATTATGCAAACATCAAAAATAGAAATACCCTAAAATCTGCTGGTTTAACTGCCTCTGTTTAAAATGGAAAATGCAGCAAAATTGGCGTGCTTGTTTCTTGCGCCAATGCGAATTTCAGTAATATAGCCAGTGTCAGGTCATATCTTCAGCAGCTCAGTTCAGTTGTTATTTGCTTCCGTGGGATGTTTCTTCCTGCTGGAAAAGCTGTGATTTCAAAAAGTAACAGGCTTTTGAATTAGAGATGGGCAAGGCACTGAAAGCTTGAGTCAGGCTCGAGCCAGTTGCTTTGCTATGGCTTAACTCTGCTGTGGCTCAACTCAAGGTCCTCTTGGACCCTCTAGCCCACCACAACAAGCCTAGCTTTAATTTAGGTTCCATCTCCCTCCCACGTTCTAGCCTAATGTGCTGAGAATTAAGGAAAAAAAATTAATCTTTCATGTAAAACACGAGAGGGAAACAGATTCCCAGCTCGTGGTTGAATAGCACAATGTGAAATCAGAAAATCTAGGATTTTTCCTGGCTGAACGCTTGACCAAATTGTGTGATCCTAGCAAATAGTTCCTTATTACATTTGAGAGATGTTGGAAAGTGTATTATTAGTAGTGGTAAATATATATCTACCACTGGTAATAAGGCCACTAACACAGTCTAGGGCTCAGAATAAGCCTCAGAAAATTATTCCCATGCTCAATCCTTGGTAGCTTGCTGCGAGCAGGCTGGCTTAACTTCAGAGACAGGTATGTAAAGCATTTAAAAACGCCAATTCAGTAAATAATTAAGACACAACACACAATAAAAATCCAACACCAATTTATAAAAATAGGAAATATTTCTATCTTTAAAATGACCCCAATTCGAAAAACAAATCCAATGTAGGGAACCAGAGATATGAATTTTTAAAGATTTAGCACTATACAGTACATAGAAACCTATAGCACCTATTGAGACATCTGGTCGCGCTAGACCGGGACAAAGTCAAAGTTTCAGGCTGACTGCGATGGAGCCCTACGCAGCTACCCCTCGTGGTAGGCCTCCGTCAAAGTTTTACCTTCGGACTTAGAAACTTTCTGGAGCTTTTACTGACAGGGTCCTTTGGTACTCTTCACCAATCCAGGTTCGGTGAGAGTTTGTCGGCTTGCTTTCCAGGTAGCTCACTGCCAAACTCTGGAAGTCGGACCTCCGGAGCTTATCAGTGGGACAAACCAGCAGGGCAGGCTGGTTTGCGGTTGAGTTGGTCCCCCTCTGTTGCTTTTTTCAAAAGGTGCTCCAAAATTCTCCAAACTTTAAAGTTTGGGACTTCAGTTCCCACAATCCACTTTGACAAAACCTTTACAAATCCACTGGACGCACTCCAGGCTGGGGATTCTTAGTGGTGATGGTCCAGGTGAGCTCTGTTAACCTGTAGCTTGCAGGGAGTCCACTCTTTATTCCTCTTAAAGCAAGTTAGTTCCACAGGGCTGTAGTTCAAGATTGTGCAGCAGGTGCAGTCTGTCAGAGTGCAGGGCCTGGTTGGTGCAAATCAAATTTCCAGCATGGACCCTTCTTCTTCTCTTAGTTGCAAGCAGCAGATCTGAGAGGCTGACTGTTAGACCTGGCATCCTTGGCGTGGGTCTCCCTTCCATTTTTTGATGCCTCCAATGTTATTGATCTGTTTTTGCTGGTTTAGATGCTTTGGGCACTGTGCCACTGCTATTCAGTGCCACAGTGCAAGTGCTCCCTATGATAAATTGTGTTATGTATTAGTGACTCCATGATTGGATGATTGGTTTACTTGTCAGTCCCTAGTACATTGCACTGAGTGTGCCCAGGGCTTGTAAATCCAATGCTGCTGGTGGGCTTGCAGCACTGGTTGTGCCACCACAGAAGCAGCTTGTAAAATGTGTCTCAGGCCTGCCATTGCAGAGCCTGTGTGTCGACTTGGTGAGTGCACCCACTTACCAGGCCCTAAACCTTCCCTTTACGGCATGTTGGTCACCCCTAAAGCAGGCCCTAGGACAGGGTGCATTGTAAGTATAAGGTAGGACATGCCCTGGTGTGTGTGGCATGTCCTAATAGTGAATTACAGCCATTTTCGTTTTTCACTATTGCAAGGCTACCTGCTCCCCATAGGCCAGAATGGGCAGTTTGATTATTACACCTTATAATCCTAACTGACCCAGGGAACATGGTAGAAAAACGAATTTAGTATGCCTGAACTCAGGATGATAAAATACATCTTTTAGTGAAGTTGGTTTTAACATTCTGTGTTTGAAAATACCACTTTTAGAAAGTAGGTATTTTCTTGCCTAACTATCCAAGCCTGCCTCTGCTAGGTTGTGTATTCCTTGTCTGGAGTTTGAGTGACAGGGGCTGGGGGTGGCTACAGGAGACAGGGTGAGTCAGCACAGGGCTGAATAGAGAGATCTGCATCCAGAGTGGAGGGAGGAGTTGCACCTGGGTCTGAATAGGGCTGTGCCTGCCTTCCACAATGCTGGCTCCACCTCCTGCCGGGCGGCTGAGCACTCTGCCCCACGTTCTGAAAGGAAAGAAGGAGTCCTGTAAACAAAGTGCTCCAGGACTGACCAGAACTGGTTTTGGACTAGGCAAAGGCCTCTCTGCCTTCAGAGAACAAAGAGAAAAGGTGTATAAAAAGGGGACCCAGACCCCTAGGAAATTAGATCACTTTTGGGAAACAAAAAGAAACCTTTGCTGAGGAGCGGAACCAAGAAGAAACTGAGGAGAAGACTATCCCTAAGCTGAGAGGGATCTGCCTGCAGTGGTTGCCTGACTGCCAAAGAAAGGAGAAGGGAACTTTGTGTGTACTTTCATCTTCAACTTGTGAAGGATCTCCAAGGGCTTGATTTTAGAGCTTGCCTCCTGCTGAAGTCTCAGGGACAACAGACTTCACCCACCAGCTCCCCCTGTATTCCCTTGCTGGGAATTTGGACCTTCTGACACACTTGCGTGTCTCTGGGAGCTGGAAGCGCGACTCAACACGAAGAAGCGTGTCGCCGCAGCCGCTGAGTCTCGCATCGCCGGAGAAGAGTGTCGACGTCGCATCAGACGCCGGCGCATCCCCGAAGAAGCGCGCCGCATCCTTCGAAGCGCCTCGCAGCACCGGAGAAGAGTGTCGCCGTCGCATCAGACGCCGTCGCATCCCCGGGGCAGAGCATCGACCTCGCATCAGACGCCGACGCATCGCAACACGAGGCGCGCCCCGCATCCCAGGAGAAGATCGTCGACCTCGCATCAGACGCCGTCGCATCGCCAGGTAAGTGTGTCGCAGGGCATGTCGCGGCTCCAAAGACACATCGAAATTGCTGCATGGCCGTCGGGCGTGCACTCATCACCTCTTCGTTGTCGCAACCTCAAGAAGACGCCACTTTGTTTCTTTTGCACCAGATCTTCAACGCATCACCGTCCTTGCGTGTAAGGGACTACCGCATCACCTTCTTTGCAACACTTTTTGTTGCCCTGCGTTACGCATCTTAAGGTACATTGAACTCAAAGTGTCGCATTTTCATTTAAAGAGACTCAAGCTAATTCTACCATCTTTAAAGTACAGTATTGTGGATTATTTTTTGTCTTTTATGGTCTTGTGGTAAATCTATATAAAAGATACTTATTTTTATAATACAACCTGTGTGGTGTCCATTTGTAGTGTTGTCACTGGATTACTGTATGTGTTCACAAATGCTTTACACACTGCCTCTGAACTAAGCCTGTCTGCTCGTGCCAAGCTACCAAGAGGGTGAGCAGGGGTTATTTCAGGAGTGTACCCCCTTACCCTGACTAGAAGCAAGGGTCCCTATTTGGACAAAGGTACCTACCTCTGCCAACTAGAGACCCCCAGTTCTAACACTGACCCTCTCAGATACTTATTCAGTGTTCTGTGGGGTCTATCAGGAGAGCACTCCTGTCCAATAAGGTTCAGGGCAACACCCCAGAGCATGACCATTTCCTCCAAAGTGTGGCATAATGGTCTCCCAGAAAGCACTATTCTTCCAAAATTCAATATGGCTGAAATCTCAGCAGAGGAGCAAGAACTAGTTAAACCAACCTTCAGTGTGGCTCATTTCCATAGCTCTCCTCCCCCTAACATCTGCAAATTCCTTCCGTAATCCTGCCATCTGGCTGGGCTCAGAGGGGAAGGGGGTAGATGGACCTGACGTTTTCTGCCTGTCCCATTCTTCCTTTGAAGCTCATGGTTTACAACCCCTTCTCCCTGCTCTGGCATTCTTATGTAGCAGAACCCTCTCCTACCAGATAGCCTCTCTCCCCGGGTGCCACTTATCACTTCATCAAAGCAGCCTGGCTAATCATGTTAACTCTGACCAATCAGGGAAGGGGGCAGGAAGGCTGAATTTCGGCTTACAGACAAAGTCTTATATCTTCTTTTCTGTATATTTTAGGATATATTCAACAATAGAATGTTGTTGAATTTATCGATACCATTCTCCTAAGTCCTTGAATTATATTTTTCGGTAATCCCTAGCAATAGTTATGAGTTCATAAACTACTGCAATGTCAACCGATGTGGCTGGGGATCTAGAATGGTGAAAATGAAATGTCCAATTTCTCTAACACCAGGGCCTGTAAAATATGTTTATACTCCCACCCCTGGGACAACTAGGGGAGACTTAGGGAGTCCTGAATATGCAAAAATAGTGTAGATCACTCCACAGTGCTCTTAGCACACAAGTCGATTTTGGGATGCACTTTACTACAATGAGGGAAGTCAAACGTGCAATTTCCTAGTATCCCCAGGGCATATAAACCCTATTTTATAAGGACCCTCCTTATAAGTACCTGACCACCCACCCCTGGGATACCTAAGGGAGACCCTGGGGGTACCTAATATGCCAAAATATTGTAGTTTATCAATTTTTAATGCCCCTACCACCAAAGTCGAGTTTGGGCACAATTTACATTTAAAAGCAATCCTGCAACACAGGGCTGCTTTTAAACTGACCTTAGGCTCTCAGCAGTGCACACATGCAAGTGCAGAAAGGGCTGGTGGCCTCTAAACTGCCATGCCCTATTTATACTAGGGACTGATAGTAGTTTTAATCACCCTGCCCTATTATGTACTAGGGACTTATTGGGTAGGCCATGCCAATCATAGGGGTACCCTAACCCATAGTGTGCCCTAAAGTGTATGTGTGTTTTCACTGTGTTTTCACCATAGCACTGGTTCTGGGCCAGGTTAGGCAGAGCATAGGGACAGCCAGAGTCAGTTACCACCAGTACCAGTCAGCAAAAGAAAATGGGGCTGCCCAGGTCACAGGATGACTTTGCAACACGCGAACTTTAAAATTCATGAATTCGGGGTGTAAGCTAATCAAGTACCTCTCATGTCTGATTTAAATAGACTATAATGATGGTCCGCATAAGAATCTAGGCCTCATACAGGGTGCACATGAACTGACTTAACTCCAGATATTTTCAAAATCCTGTTTAAAAAGTGTCACTTGTAAGAAATGTCTCTCAGTGCAGTGATGTGATCTGCTGTACTAAGTCGAAATGCAATGGCGGCTCCTCCGCTAAGGCGGAGGAGCTTTGCCCCACTGCGCAAAAAGGAAAAATAAAATGACAATAACATATCGGTATTGTCATTTTATTTTTCCTATTGCATGCAGTCAGTGGCCTGTGTGCAGTGTGGGGTGGGGCAGGGCTGGCCAGAGCAGGGGAGGAGTGATTTGCACCCCCTAAGTGCGCATGAACTGTTTGGCCGGCCCTCTTGGGCCGACCAAACAGTCATGCGCACTTTGCATGTCCCCCCGCCAGGCTGCATTACACACAGGCTCCCTGTTCCAGTCTGAGCGCTGAACCACGGCACTCAGACCAATCACAACGCTGCATTTCAGCATTGTGATTGGGCACCTGTGTGCCGGGTGCTTCCTGCTGGACTGGAGAAAGGAAGAAGGAAGAGGACGCAGGGGAGGCGGTGGCTGGCCATTGCAAGGTAAATGTTTTTTTTTTGTTAATTAACCCCCGTCTGTCCCCCAGCACTGCCTCACCACCCCGTCCATTAGCAGCCGCTACTCTTGAAACGATTCTGGATGTCCAAGAAATGCACTTTTTGAATTCTGAAGAGTCTTTATCATATTTTTACATGGTGTTTGTTTCACATTTCACATGGCAATAATTTTCAGGACTTGTCTCTGCTCGTGAATGGGCATTTAGAGCCCATCGAGACCCTTGGCTCGGCTCTGGCTCGACTCTCCTTGGTCATTTGTTGGCTCGCCCACCTCTATTTGGTATAGTTTAAACCTAGAACACATCGTTGCAGCAGGCAGCCGGAAGGTGCTGAAGGACATAGGGGTACATTGGCGCGAGACCACTCGATAGGACGCAGACCTCGCAGGAAGTGCACTGCACAGTCTGCAAGTGCTCTATTTTTAGGCCATGGCTCTCCCTCCGCAGCAAACCCGCTCATGCGCGAGAAGTGCCCTGCCATTAGAAACATGAGAGTGACACAAACAGAGTCAGCAAGCTGACAGTCACTGCTCCTTTGTGTGCCGAGAAAGGCTTCAAATGTAGACGTGACTGCAATGCCCAAGGCCCAGAAAATGAATGTGTAAGCATCCTTTCTATATACTTAACCTATTCGGGGTCTTGCAATTTTATTCTTAGTATCTTAAACTCTTAAATTCAAGTGGTTGAAACCCAGTAAGCATTGACTGCAGCCTGAGCCCCTGGAAACTGAATCATTGAGACATTTTTTTTTGTATTTTTTTTTGTGCAGAGTAATTGATAAAGGTGCACCTTTTCATGTTACCCTTTTAAAATGTCATTAAATGTTTATGCTTGGAAGCCACTGCATATATACATTTAATACAATGTAAAGTGCAAATAGGCTTAGCTCTCTATACTCTGGCAGAGCACGGTTAATGAAAGGATAAAACACAAGTAATATTAGATTCTGGCGTTAGCTCTGAGTAACTAGTCCTTCCAGCATTCACTTGAGTGGTCTACAGCACATGGACATCATGCCCTGGACTGTTCTGGCTATGGTCTTCTGGGGGCCTGTGCTCTGTAAATACTCTCCTTTCCCATAATGGGGCAAGAAATCAGAGGCTTTAGGAGCCGTGCTGCTTCCCTTTGCTATTCCCTACCGCCAAACATCAAGGTGGAACAGTAAAAAAGTGCACATGTCTATTTTGAGATTGCAACCCATGGCAGGATTACTGTACTTATCTTTATGTGGGCCTTCCTGACTCTTCTGTGGTGTTCCAGAATCCAGGAAGCTGCTATTCACGCTAGCTTCCACCTCCCCTGCCAGTCCTATACCTCCTCATACATTGACTCTCTCCATTTTGGTGGCCAATCCCTAGTCGCATTAAATTGAAATCCCTCTGCTTAGCTCATCGTGCCTTTCACCAAACGGGTCCCAGGGTTCTACGGCAGATAGCCGCTTCTCCTCTCTGGCCGCCAGAGCCTGGAACCTCTCGCTCTTCATACATGACTGATTGGCAATCATTTAATTTTCAACACGGCTCTAAAAACCTTCTCTTTTCAGTGGCTTAGTAATTCCTCTGACAGCCTTCTCGGCAGTCTTTCCCAGCACCTGATGCCCTTATGGGTGACCGCGCACTCTACAAATTTAATAGCATAGCATTTATCAGTATAGGCAGGGGCGGGGCGTTCAACATTCCCATCATGAAGAAATATTATGAATGTTGGACTCTGTGACCAGCTAGCAGATTGTTTTCGAAAAATGACATTGAAAGGCCAACATGGGGAGAGGCAGAAAGTTTTCATCTACTTCTGCTACACTACATTGTGGTGATAAGTCGTGTAATCCTGTCGTTCATGGTGGGAACGCGAGAGGTGTGTGGGTGCCACGAACTGGTTTACAAACGAGTAGTTAGGATTTCATTTACTGTTGGTTGATGATGTTTTTAAACCCTTGAATGTTTTGAGGAAATGTCGAATCCGAAGAAGAATCCACTGGTTTATTTTTATACATGAGTAGGGATAGTGTGGGATTAAAGGTCCGCTGGTGGCCTTCGCTACGTACAAACCCCCTCCTCAAGAAATGTGAAGATTTTCCATTACCCTCCAACTCTAAATCAGAGCCTTAGACCAGGGGCGTAGCCTGGTTATCCAGTTGTGGGGGGGGGGGGCTTCATATTTCCCAACAAACACAATGGTATTCAATGTTAAGGTGCATGAGAGGAGGGAATGCAGATTGGTAGGGTTACTAAATAAGAGAAATCACAGGATTTTGAAAAATAATCAACATTTTTTAACATTTTTAAAAGGGAGAGAGGGTGTGTGTGTGTGTCCGGGCCGTTTTTGTCTGTATACATGTAAAATCTCTGGTGAAATCCAACAGACACCTCACTATACCCGACTGAAAGCACCTGTACCAGACTATTTATCAGAAAACATATTTACTAGGGGGGTGTAACACCCCAAACCCCTCCCCCCCCGAAGCTACGCCCCTGCCTTAGACTCTAGGCTTCTCTTACAGCCTGCAAAGGTTTTCCATAATTTCCTCAAATTTCCAGCTATTCAGCTGCAAGGAAAATTCAGTTGTTCTGGACAGTCCTCTACTGCACTTATAGGGAACACATATCATTGCCTTTTATTCCTTCTTTCTTTGAAACTCATGGCTTTCTTGAAAGGCAAAGACTTGAAACAGCTGATTTCCTGCTTCTGGGAATCAGCAAGATTCTCCATTACATGTGAATCTATTAGGGGACGGCTATTTGGCTTGGTTCTGTGGGACTCTCTACACCAATCATCTTCCTTCCAGAGATTGCGCCTACCTAATAGGCGCTGGAGTTCGAGGTGCGGGGTGCTGCAGCACCCCCAAAATATCGATGTTGGAGTTCCAAACGTGAATGAGAAATAAACATTACTTTAAACTTTGTTTTTATCATACCACATTTGCCCTGTGTTCAAAGACAGAGGTCAAATGTCAAGTTGTCTTCTGACAAATTGTTGCTTATTCTTTTAAGATGTAGATTGGTGTTTACAATTTTTGTCTGCAACGTTTTGTTAAATGACCTATGCGACAGTCTTGTTGGTGTGAAAGGAAATGTCATTTTTTCTAACACACAACAAAATTTAAATACTTACAAATGAATTGCACAAATATTTCAAAATACATCAGCATTTAGGGAAGCACAAACAAAGTGCTTTTCTGTAATTCTGAAGATTTTAATTTGATCAAAACATACCAAGAGAATTTACTTGGTGATGCACAAATGACAAATATTAGTTGAAACCCGATTTCCCCACGTTATCATTTGCAAATTTAGTGGCGCCTTCAATCGAGAATGTGCTTTCTGTAAATTACAGTGCGCTACCACTCCATTCTTTAGTAATTTATTTACGAGTGTGTGCTTCAACATACACCACCAGAAACATACTACACCCTTACCAGCCTCTTGCTGAATTGGCGCGGCTCCTTTGCTACACTTGCTCTTTGTGTGACGCTTGGCTTTTTCACTATCCTTGTAAGTTCAGTGATGTAACATTCATGGCTGCACCGCCGCTCTTAAAAATTGTTTCAGCACCACTGTCCTACTACTTCCCTCTCTACTGTCTAATAACTTCTACTGCAACCATAAACTCACCTTCACCTGCGTTCTCTGACGCGTGGAAAGGCTTTCTCGTAATGTCTAACTCGATGATAACTCATATCGTTTTGTACTAAGGTCTGATTGCTCAGGGAAGCTTCGGCGTGCCAAATTATAAAGGTCTCCAACAAAGGTGATGAAAGAAAACCCAGACCACTGGCTAGTTATCAAAGAGGTTTTCTAAATTGTATAGTAAGCCTGGGTAAAATGTGCAGAAGAGTGCAGATCCGCCAATGCTCACCATGCCTTTAACTCAGACATCATCGCAGGCTCTGATGTGGACTTATTCCTTCTCAGCAAATACTGGCTTATTACTATTCACAGTCTAGCGCTGAAAGTCTACGACAGGGTTATTCCACCCTTTGAGCAGGCAGAAATAAATGCCCAGGAGGAGGCGCATCCCTAATTTATCGCAGGGTATTTTTATGTTACGCTTAATGAGTTATCAGGTGAGTGGAACTCTTTGCCAAAAAGAAAATAAGAAACTTAATACTATTTCACACCCTCCAGGAATGAACACACATTTTATTGCTGAATTGACAGACTTCATAACAACACAACAAATGATATTGGACAGAAACATTGACCTTTGACACCTAGAACAACTAACTTGGAGACCTCAACCTTAACTCAATTCAGCAATTACAAAAACAACACAACTTGATCAAATACCAAATCTTTCTATGAACATTAGATGCAAAACCCTAGACTTGGTAACATCCGGGCTGTTCAAATTGGAATGTCACACATCCATAGATATAAAAATATTCCAACCATGTTTTCGTTCCTATGGTTATTTTGTGTTTCTCCAGTAATACTGAAAAAACATAATCTAAGTGGTCTGCACATGTATGCACCCCATTCTTCACCAACTCATCAGATCATGAAAGGTTTTTATATAAATGTTGCAAAGCATAGTCACAATTGGTGAACTTTGAGGTATGTTGCTGCTCCGTGTAATAAAAGGTGCAGCAAAACGCTCTTTACAGACCTGTGGAGAAGAACCATAAAATGGCTCCCTGATTTGATTAAGGTTTCCTTCGCCTGTTTCGGCCAGTAGTTGCTTCTAGATGTCTGCTACTGCTGTATCCATTCCACCAGCAGGTTGACCATCAGATTGTTATCCTCCCGAAACTGCCAGGGCTTTTGTCACTCCTAAAAATATAGGTACTATTGGATTCTGAAGAGTAAACATCCCCATGTCATGCTATTGGCTGGTTGGTCTATCATTCTACCTCCTAGAAAGTGTTTCCATTGTAATGCATGAGCAGCAATGCTTTCAGCAGATCACAGGAACTATTTGGAGAATGCAGACGCCATCTTGAAAATAAGCAACCTCTCCTCTAAAAACAAGAAGTACTGCTTTTGTAAGCCAATATTTAATTGCGGTATGATCTGAAAGTTAAATTCTAAATGCTCTATAATATCTGTTGTGTTATGTTTTAAGAACATCAACATTTTACAAATGACACCTGAAAAATAATAACCAGAATTTAAACATTTTTCTTCATGAGCTGTGTCATTATTTTACTCAGGTTCTCAGTTGAATCCCAAGGATTCATCGAGTGGTTTCTTTTGATTGTAAGTGTGCGCCACACAAAGATTGCATGTGCCACTGTGGTTATTCCTCAATTTCCCTAATTGTATGGACCATTGTGGTTGTCCTTCAGTATTGCTGGTTGTAAGTGCAACTGTAGTCCTTCCTCTGTGTTGCCAGTTATATTTGCATTGATGGCCCTTCTTCAGTGTCACTTGAATGTGCCTCTGCGGTTCTTCTTCTGTGTCTCTTATTCTATGTGCCATTGTAGTATTTCTGATATCTTCCTTGTTCTACGTGTCATTAAGGTCTTTCTTCAATGTTGCTGCTTGTATCTGCCACTATAGCCTTTTGTGTCACTCCTTTTATGTGCCATTCTGGTTCTTTATAAAAATAGACTTCTATAGAAACAACATGAATCCCGTCTAGGTAATATAAGCATTGCCTTATTTATGAAATCTTTTCATATTATACTCCATACTATGGTTACTTTGCATGCAGCTGCCGTTACTAAAGTCAGGGCACCTAGTACCTGCCTGTGGTACAGCTAGTTTGTGCTTCTCAGGCTTGGGACACCCTTTAACACCTTGCAGTACTGCAGGCTTGTGATAGTCACTCTCAGGACATTTAATAACAACCTGTGGTACTGCAGGCTTGTGATAGTCACTCTCAGGACATTTAATAACAACCTGTGGTACTGCAGGCTTGTGATAGCCACTCTCAGGACATCTAATAACAGCCTGTAGGACTGCAGGCTTGTGATAGTCACTCTCAGGACATTTAATAACAGCCTGTAGGACTGCAGGCTTGTGATAGTCACTCTCAGTACAACTAATAACAGCCTGTGGTACTGCAGGCTTGTGATAGCCACTCTCAGGACATCTAATAACAGCCTGTAGGACTGCAGGCTTGTGATAGTCACTCTCAGTACAACTAATAACAGCCTGTAGGACTGCAGGCTTGTGATAGCCACTCTCAGGACATCTAATAACAGCCTGTAGGACTGCAGGCTTGTGATAGTCACTCTCAGTACAACTAATAACAGCCTGTAGGACTGCAGGCTTGTGATAGTCACTCTCAGGACATTTAATAACAGCCTGTAGTACTGTAGGCGGCACTTCCCAATCTGGTGACACATAGTAACAGGCAAAGCCTGTAAGTCTTGCTTTCATTGGTGCATATATGCCCGCAGCATTTGATCTTGCCTGTGTTTGCATGCATTTGCACACTACAGCCAGATCTCTTGGCTTTACCAATGCTTTCATGATACAAAACTTGCACTTCAGTTTCAAGTATGAAACTGACCCACTCTGCAGCAGCGACAATAATTTATTCAAAATATGTTTGTCTGTGCTTGTGGAATCGGTTGCAACTGAATATTTTTCATTGTTTCCTCCTATTTTAGCTTTATTAAAGAGTCTTTCAAAGCACAAGGAACTATATGCTACATCACTGCCTCCCCCAACTAAATACAATACCAACTGCTTTTTTAAACTTATAAATAACTTTTAAACTTAAAATAATACAGTTATCGGTATTTCTGAACTCCTAATACAATCTTTTCTTTCATTGCTATGTCACCAAACTGGGCCTTAAACATAACAGTCCACGGTCAGCTGGTTGTGCTATTTCTATCTATTAAATCAAGATAAAGCCTGAACAAAACTGAAAGGCTACAAAATGTAAATTCAGCCTCCAGTTATTGATTCATTGGTAAGTTAGAAAAATAAACGGCATAATTTTACACAAGAGATCTCCATTATTGGCCAACCTATCTTATATAATTTACTATTTTCATACGCTTATGGTGATCGCATAGCGTTTTCTTGCAGGAGAGTTGGTTCGAGCTTAAATGTCTCAATATAAGCCATCACAAGGACTGACTTTACTCAACACGTCCTCCTGGCCCTCATGTTCCCATCTGTCTCTACGCATATTCCTTAGAGCTGAAGGCCTAATGTTGATAAGTCACCAATGTCTCACAAATCTATTTCCTCAGAATGGTCTCCCACATGTTCATTGGAGTGAGAGTTTACCTGTTGAAATCCTCCATTCACAAACTGTCTCCAATTTGGTCCATATATCCAGAGATGCTGCAGATGACACCTAGAGGTGGGTGAGCCAGTAAATTAACAGGGCGAGCTGAGCCATGGGTGGTCTGGCTCGGCTCTTGGAGCCCATGCACAAGCCGAGCCCTTAAAATGTTTGCCATGTAACTCATGCAACAAGCATCGTGTAAAATATGATAGTCTCTAAATATTTCAAAGAAGTGTATTTCTTTAACATGTGGAAGCAGTGGCATTAATATGTCCGTTATAGCACTGCACTGAGAAGTACTTATGAAAAGTGATGAACCATCAGTGAACTAAGAGGCAAGATAATTGTCATCTAAACCCTGTATGTGGTCCAGATTATTATAGAGCAACATTATAGTGTAATAAATCAAACACATTAGGTTTTTTATAAAACTGGCAGTCTGAACTCACATATTTGAAAGTGCTTTCATAAGCGAAAATAAAGAAAAAAGAGTTTTGATGAAATAAAATATTTGTCTAAGATCACATAATTTAAGTCAGGAATCCGCGATTGATCTAGGTTTTCTGGTTTAACTTTGTATAAATCATCCAATAAATGGGTATCTATTTGTCTTTCCTTATGTTAAGGCTTTGTTTTTACCTCTTTTTACATATTGCTGCTGTTTTTTATATAGCATAAACTCGACCTGAAGGTATTGGAGCACTTTACATGAGCACCAGTGACATTACACAAGGACACCATTCACTGTTTATACAGATGGGGAGATTAAGTGATCTGGCAAGCATCACAGGACGTTGAGCGACTCCGAGACTTGAAGCTGGTTCCGCAGTTTCAAAGTTGACAGCTCTGGCCATAATGCCTGTTAGACCCGGGATCCCTGGTTGGCTGAGGTAGGTACCTTAGGCCAAATAGGGACCCGCGTTTCCACGTCAGGGAAAGGAAGGTCACCTTCTGAGATAGCCCCCGCTCACCCCCTTGGTAGCTTGGCACGAGCAGCCAGGCTCATCTTCAAGGCAAATGTGTAAAGTATTTGCAACGACGCTCACAGCAACCCAATGATGACACCACAAATAGACTCCACACAGGTTTAATAAAAACGAGAATAAATTTTATATAAAAAGATATACGATAAGACCACACAATATAAATCCAACATATGAGTATGTGTAATATTTCTCCTGGCTGGTTGTTAGGCCAGCCCTTGTAAGTTCTGACGATATTAATGAGCACTTCTAAACATTCCACTGTAATCCTAAAACCATGTTATGCAGTTCGTAATGCTAGAATCAGGCACTTGTGCAATGTAACAATAATGCAATGCGTAACGCAACAATCAGGCACTTTGCAATGTAAAAAAAATGCAATGCGTAACGCAACAATCAGGCACTTTGCAATGTAAAAATAATGCAATGCGTAATACACTAATCAGGTAGTTCGTTATGCAGAAACAATGCAATGCGTCATACGACAATCAGGTAGTTCGTTATGCAGAAATGATGCAATGTGTAATACGACAATCAGGTAGTTCGTTATGCAGAAATAAGATAATGCGTAATACACTCCGGCACCGATCACGGTGCCTTAGGCGGTCTCTCCGCCACTCCTTCTGACTCGCAGTCAGCCTCTGTCAACAGTTGCCCCCAACACGGGTATGGTGTAACAAAAAGTGCAGCTCCGCACTCCGGCCCCGGTACTGCCACTCCCTTGGCAATATGGGCCGCGAGCCGAAGTAGAGGCTCGCGCTGCTGGACTGAGAGAGAGGCCGAGAGCGTCTCCCTCCGAGCCCGCACCCCGCCCCAGGAGTCGACACACGTTACCTGGGGGCGCAAACTCACTCTCCTCTCCTCGTCCAACGACTTGGGCCTCCGATGCAATCTTTGTGAATTGGCAACGGCGGGCTCGGGCCGGCGGCTCAGCTCCTCCGAGGCTGCAGGTCCGGGCCACTACTGCTACGAAGATCTCAGGCTGCCACCGGGCACACGCACACAGCGTCGCTGAGACGCCCTTGAGCTTCGGGTGCACGATCACCGGGCACTCCACACAAAGGTCTCAAGCTGCACGAAGAACACGCACACTGCGTAGCTGAGACTCACTTGAACTCCGGGTGCACGTTAACAAGGCAATCCTCACGAAGGTCTCACGCTGCACAAAGCACACGCACACAACGTCGATGAGACTCACTTAGACTCCGGGTGCACGATAACAAGGCAATCCTCACAAAGGTCTCACGCTGCACAAAGCACACGCACATAGCGTCGATGAGACTCACTTGGACTCCGGGTGAACGATAACATGGCAATCCTCACGAAGGTCTCACGCTACACAAAGCACACGCACACAGCGTCGATGAGACTCACTTGGATTCCGGTGCACACGATAACTGGACAATCCTCACGAAGGGTTCAGGCTGCAAAAAGCACACGCACACAGCGTCGCTGATCCTCGCTTGGACTCCAGGTGCCCACAATCACACGGCACTGCTTACGAGGGTCTCAGGCTGCAAAAAGCACACGCACACAGCGTCACTGAGACTCTCCTGGAAACTTTTGTGTTCCTGAGTTTCCGCAACAGGGAGCCAGCTCACCTCGGGCCCTTGGGGATAAGTTACTTCAGGACACAGCACAGCAAAGTCCTTTCAAGCAGGGGGACACAGCACACAGCAAAGTCCCTTTAGCCTTTCCTTGGTTAAAACAGCAAACTGCAGGCCAGCCCCAGAACACATAGCAAGGGTCAGTCCTTTCCTTCAGTCTCTTCAGTTGTTTCTTCCTTGGCAAAGGTTCCTCTTGACCACGAAGTAGCTCCAGTCTTGTTCAATCTTGATCAAGCCATTCTCCAAAGTTCAGGGGCTTCAGCTCTCATAGTTATACCCCTCAATGGCTTTGAAGTCTTTGTGTTCAGGGGGCACTGACCCCTGTTCAAACCAGTTCTGGGTGCCTCCCTGCCAGTGACACCTTCTTCCTTTGATTAGTGAGGGTCTGGATTCTCAATCACTCAGCAGGAGATGGGACAATTGTTTTATAGCAGCAACCCAGGCCTCTTCACCTCTAGGGGCTACTCCTCCCCCTACACTCCAGATGCAGGTCAGTCTGTTCTGTTGCTGTCTCACCTCCTCCCCTGGGTCAAGACATTCCCCAGATCCTGTCGCTTTCAAATCCAGACAGTCAATCCACAACCAGGCAGAGACACACAGAAATGTTAGAGCACAAAAACCCAGCCACTTCTAAAAGAGTGGCTTCTAAACACACAATGCAAAAACCACCTTCATAAAACGATGGGTTATTACATTGTGAGTTCAGGCACACTAAACTTCACCTCTCCATCTTAAGCCTTTGGGAAGATAGGCTGGAAAACCTATTACACAGCCTCCCCATTCTGTCCTATGGGCAAGATGGCCTTTCAATGGAGATTATTTCACTGTCAGGACATGGTACACACCTTAGTACCTGTCCTACCTTTCACATGTAATGTAATGTAATGTAAGTTGCATTTATATAGCGCAGCTGTCACCCAACGGGCATCCTGGCGCTGGGATTACCTAAGTCACTGTGCCAGCTATAAAATTATGAATCACCACGAGCAGGTCTCTCAAGGCTATTCTCTTGGGAAGAGCCTGGTTTTTAGCTTTTTTCTAAACTGCAGTAAGTCGTCAGTCTGTCTGAGTTCACTTGGTAGTTCATTCCATAGCTTTGCGGCTGCATAGCCAAATGATCTACCTCCTAGTCGGGTTTTCTTAACTCGTGGGGTACAAACTAGGTTGGCTGCTGAAGAACGGAGATTTCTAGCTGGGGAGTACCAAGTAAACATTCTCTGTAATGGTTTAGGCCCCATTTTGTGTGCCGCCTTATGAACAATGCAAAGTGCGCTTTAAATTGAATTCTTTGCAGAATAGGCAGCTAATGGAGATCCCTTAGCGCTAACGACGCGGAAGATCTGCGTTGTCTTTTTAGTGCCAGCTTAGCCGCGATTGTTTGTATTCTTTGCAGCCTTTTTGTTAGAGCCACCGGTCCTCCAAGAAGCAGTGCATTACAGTAGTCCAATCTACTCATGATGATACTCCTTACCACCTGGGGTCTGGCCGAAATTGATAAAAGAGGGAGTATTTTCCGTAAAGCTCGGAGTAGAGAAATGCATGTATTCACTGTTTTATTCACTTGTGATTCTAGCTGTAGATTACTGTCCAGTAAAACCCCCAAGTTACGCACTGTCTTGGCTGGCCGCGGTGGATTGTTCGTAGAAACCGGCCAGAAGTCCACTGGCAGTGGACGGGGTATTTTCTTTGCTGTACAGTATATAACCTCAGTCTTGTCTCCATTGAATTGCAGCGAGTTCTCCCTGAGCCAACCTGCAGTTTCACGCATACAGCTGTGAAATTTATCCAGTGATACTGCTTGATTCCCTTCAAAAGAGAAGGCAAGTTGAGTATCATCTGCATAGTTAACCACTTCAATACCAAAAGATTTAATAGTGTACATGAGTGGACGCAGGTAAAGATTAAAAAGAATGGGACTTATGGCTGAACCCTGCGGGACCCCATGTTTTATATAGCTACTGTGAGAAATAAAAGGTGACATGGCCACTGCCTGCTGTCTCCCTGTTAGGTATGACCGAAACCAGTTCAGTGCCCTTCCCACAACTCCAGCCTCCATTAATCTTTTAATCAAGGTCCTATGATTGACCGTATCAAAAGCGGCCGACATGTCCAATAATACCAATATAGCTGCTTGGCCAGTGTCGGCACGCATTCTAAGAGCGTCCAAAACTGTCACCAGAGCTGTTTCTGTGCCATGACCGGGACGAAACCCAAATTGTACTTCATCCAGTAGATTGTTTTCTTCTACATATTTCGAGAGAGTTTTGCTAACCACTCTTTCCACGATCTTTACCGGGTATGGCAACAGAGATATAGGTCTGTAATTTGATGGGCAGTCGGGGTCAAGTGTAGCTTTTTTTAGCAGAGGAGTCACCACTGCCTTTTTCCAGCATTCTGGGACTAATCCACTAATTAGGGACTGGCAACAAATTTGATAGAGCTGAGGGAAAAGCTCTGCTCGGAAAGCTTTCCATAGCTTATGTGGGAGAGGGTCCAACTCCAACTGCACCCTGCCCAGGGGGTACCCTGGACCTACCATAGGGGTGTCTGATGTGCATAGAAAGGGAAGGGTAAGGTCTGGAAAGTGGGTGCACTTGTCAGAACAACATGGCAGTTTAACAAACTGCGTGCAGGGACTGCAATGTCAGGCCTGAGTTCCCTTTTTAAGGCTACTTGTGTGGGTGGCACAAATAGTGCTGCAGGCCCACTAGTAGCATTTGCATTACCAGCCCTGGCACACATAGTGCACTTTACTAGGGACTTTACTAGTAAGGCAAACATGGACAACCAATTACCATTACACTTTATACAGGGAGCACTTGCACTTTGACACTGTTTAGCAGTGGCAAAGTGTCCAAAGCATCTAAGTTGGCAACACAAAATCTATCACAGCACCAAAAATAGTGGAGGTAGAGGCAAAATTCAGGGGTAATCACGCCAAGAAATGTCAGGTTTAACACGTGTCCCCCCCAGCCGAAAAGTGGGGGGAACTACCCACCCTCATGGGAGTTCTCATCACTAAGGCGGAAAAATCTGGACAGACCGTCAGCATTGGCATGTTCTGTTCCAGGGCGGTGTTCCACCGTGAAGTCCATTCCCTGTAGGGAGATGGACCACCTCAACAGTTTTGGGTTCTCACCCCTCATCTGCATCAACCATCTGAGGGGCCTGTGGTCGGTCTGAACCAGGAAGTGAGTCCCAAACAAGTAGGGCCTCAGCTTCTTCAGTGCCCAGACCACAGCAAAAGCTTCCCTTTCAATTGCACTCCACCTCTGTTCCCTGGGAAGTAGCCTCCTTCTAATGAAAGCTACGGGTTGGTCCAAGCCCTCGTCGTTCAATTGTGAGAGCACGGCTCCCACACCATGCTCTGAAGCATCTGTGTGCACCACAAACTCTTTGGAGAAATCAGGCGCCTTGAGCACGGGCGCCGTGCACATGGCAGTCTTCAGGGCATCAAAAGCGGTCTGGCAGGCATCAGTCCAGATCACCTTCTTGGGCTGTTTCTTTGACGTCAGTTCTGTCAAGGGGGAAACAATGGTGCCATACCCCTTCACGAACCGTCTGTAATACCCAGTGAGTCCTAGAAAGGCCCTCACTCCTGTCTGGGTCTTGGGGGGTTCCCAAGCCAGAATGGTATCAATCTTTGCCTGTAGGGGCGCCACCCGGCCGCTCCCTACCTGGTGTCCTAAGTACACCACAGAACCCTGCCCTATCTGGCACTTACTCGCCTTGATAGTTAGGCCTGCCGTCTGCAAGGCCTTCAACACTTCACAGAGGTGTTGCGAATGTTCTTCCCAACTGGAGCTGAACACAGCAATGTCGTCCAGGTAGGCGGCGCTGAATTCCTCCAGCCCACACAGCACCTGGTTAACCAGTCTCTGAAAGGTGGCAGGGGCGTTCTTTAACCCAAAGGGCATAACCCTGAACTGGTAGTGCCCCTCTGGCGTTGAGAACGCCGACCTCTCCTCGGCCCCCTCGGTCAAGGCGATCTGCCAGTACCCTGATGTCAAGTCAAATGTACTGAGGTACTGGGCAGCTCCCAGCCGATCCACGAGCTCATCAGCTCTGGGGATGGGGTGAGCGTCAATCTTAGTGACCGCATTGAGCCCACAGTAATCCACACAGAACCGGAGTTCTGGGGTGGCACCTGGCGCAGCAGCTTTTGGCACAAGGACCACTGGGCTAGCCCAGGGGCTGCTGGATGGCTCAATCACCTCTAGCGCCAGCATCTTGGAAACCTCCTCCTTGATGCTGTCCCTGACCTTATCAGCTACTCTGTGAAATTTTTGTTTTACAGGCAGACTGTCTCCAGTGTCCACACAATGGATGCACCAATGGGTGACTCCTGGGGTCAGGGAGAACAGGGAGGCGAACTGACCCAATACCTGGCGACAGTCCCTCTGCTGTTCCGGGGTCAGGGTAGGCGAGAGGTTACCCCATCCTTCTCCTTGGCTGACAGGAGGTCAGGAAGAGGTTCACTCTCCTCTTCTGCCCCGTCATCTGTAGCCAAGAGCATGGTCACCTCAGACCTCTCAAAGTGGGGTTTGAGGTGGTTCACATGGAGGACCCTCAAAGGGTTCCTAGGAGACCGGAAGTCAACCAGGTAGGTCACTTCACTCCGGCGCTCCGCCACCTCATAAGGCCCAGTCCACTTGTCCTGGAGCGCGCAAGGCTCCACTGGCGCCATCACCCACACTTTTTGCCCAGGTTGAAATTCGACCAGAGTGGCATTCTGGTCGTACCACCATTTCATTTCTTCCTGGCTGGCTTCCAGAGCCGCCTGAGCGAGTTGCCTGAAACGCCTAGTTTGGTTCCTGAAGGCCAGCATGTAGCTATATACATCCTGGGGGGGTTTACTAGGAGCCTTCTCCCAGCCCTCCTTCACCAAACTCAAGCGTCCTCTTACAGGGTGCCCATACAGGAGCTCAAAGGGGCTGAACCCTAAGGACTTCTGTGGCACCTCTCTGTAAGCAAACAGTAGGCATGGTAAGAGGACATCCCACTTATGCCTCATGGGTTCCTCAAGACCCATAATCATGCCCTTCAGGGTCCGGTTAAATCTCTCAACCAGACCGTTACCCTGGGGGTGGTAAGGCGTGGTGAACTTGTAGGTCACACCGCACTCCTTCCACAGAGATTTCATATACCTAGATATGAAATTAGTACCCCTGTCGGACACCACCTCTCTGGGGAACCCCACGCGGGAGAAAATCCCCATCAGTGCACGGCCCACCACGTCGGCTGTCACCGTCCGGAGAGGGATGGCTTCCGGGTACCGGGTGGCATGGTCCACCAAGACCAGGATGAACCTGTTGCCCATGGCCGTCTTGGGATCCAGAGGCCCCACGATGTCAATGCCCACCCTCTCAAAGGGGGTGCTGACTACAGGGAAAGGTTGGAGGGGAGCCTTGCACTTCCTTCCACTCTTACCACTTCCCTGGCAAGTCTGACAGGTCCTGCAATGAGTATCAGAACTCTTGAGCATTTGAGGCCAGTAGAAGTGGGTGACAAGCCTCTCAAAGGTCTTGTCCTGCTCCAAATGTCCTGCTAAAGGTACATCATGAGCCAACCCCAGTAGGAAGGCTCTGAAGCGCTGGGGTACCACCAGCGCACGGGCTGACCCAGGCTCAGCAACCTTAGGCTCACTGTACAGGAGATCATTCACCCAGTAAATCAAGTGTGATCCCGACTGATCACCTGCTGCCTGGTTTGCTGCCTGTTGCCGCAAACCTACAAGAGAAGGGCACTTCTTCTGCTCCTCACAGAATTCCTCCCTGGAGGGCCCTCCTTCCTGCTGCCATTCGGTCAGCTCAGGGAGGTCCCCCAGTTCAGCCACTTGCTCCCCCGTAGGCTCCAGGGCATCCCCCTCAAAGGGTGCCTCCTCCTGGCCGCGTGTGAACTGTGGGGGCCGGTTTCCCACGCCCCCTGCCTCTTCTCTTTACGGCAGGCACCTGGGCCACTGTTTCAGGCTCCAGGTCCTCTTGAACACCTTTACTGGCTGCCATAGACCGAGTGGTCACACAAACCAACTCAGGCAGACCCAACATCTCCAAATGCACCTGGCGCTCCACCTCCTTCCAGGGGGAACTCTCCAGGTCATTCCCCAGCAGACAGTCTACAGGCATGGACGGACTTACAACGACCTTCAAGGAACCTGAGACCCCCCCACACTCAAAGGGAACCAGTGCCACCTTGCAGAGGCGCACTGAGTTGTCTGCTGCAACTACAGGGTGAAGCACATCGGGAATTACCTGCTCTTCAGACACCCACTAACACCTGACAGATGTCAAACTGGCTCCGGTGTCTCTCAGAGCCTCCACCCTCCTTCCATTGATGGTCACCCACTGCCTGTATTTCCTAGTATTCTCAGGCAGAGAGATTTCCTGGACCATCTCTCGATCTCCCAATGAGACCAGGGTCATAACTGCTTGTTCCTCCCCATTCCAAGGACTCAATTACTCCCCCAACGCAACACTCACTAATCCTGGTGTTGGAGCACCAGTGGGTGTAGATGACTTCTTGGGGCATCTAGGGGAAATATGACCCACTTCTTTACAGAAGTAACAAGTCGGAGGACCTCGGTTGTCCCGCTTGCCCTTATGGGGCCAGGACCTCTTAGCCTTGGGGGACTGGGACCCTTTCACCTGGGAACTACTTTGGGGCCCTTTAGAGAACCCCTTGTGGTTACCCTTGTCCTCCCCCACGTTCTGCGGGGGACCCTGTACACTTTTGGTAGTGGTACCTCCAATCCCCTTGTGGACCCGGGTACTAGTCCAGCGGTCCGCCTCTTCAGCAAGCTTACTGGGATCAGTCAGCTTACTGTCCAAAAGATGCTGGCGCAGCTCTGGAACACACAGACGACTCAAGTGCTCCCAACTAATTAAATCGCATAAGCTCTTAAAATCAGTTGCCTTGCTGCCCTTCATCCAACCATCCAGTGCACGCGTGTACGCATTCACACACTCAACCCAAGTACTGGATTCCAGTTTCTTGAAGTTCCTGAATTTCTGCCTGTACTGTTCAGGAGTGAGCCCATACCTGAGGCATAAAGCCTCCTTCATATTGGCGTAGGTCAGGGTTCCCGCCCTTTCTAAAGGGGGAAAAACATCCCTCCCAGAAGCCTCAAAGTGTTTCCATAGGCCCGCCCCCCAATGCTTCTCAGGCACCTCATTCATCCTCAGTGCGATCTCATACGCCGTGAACCACACATATATATCATCACCCCTCTGGTAATCTCGCACTAAGTCTTTGGGAATGTACACCTTCCCTACTGGCACTGGTTGTGTGCTGCCACCATTTGAACTGGACACGGCCTGTTTAACCTTCATTTCCAGTTCCCTCATGCTTAACTCATGAGCTAAGAGAATCTTTTTCTCTTCCAAGGCGAGAGCGTTCCTGCTCTCCTCTGCTCGCTTTTCACTTTCAATGAGCAGCTTCTTCTCTTCTGCTTGAGTTTTAAGTTTTAAAACCTCTAACTCATGTTCTCTGACCCTTTGGTTTTCCTCCAGCTCCTCTGGTGAAAAACTCCTCCCTGAATGGCTACTACCAGCCCCTGAGGCTGGTCCCTCCACTGGCAAATCCTGTGGACCAAATCCATTCCCTGGGTCATCCTCATCCACCTCAACATCACCCGCCTCCTGAGCCCCTTTGGCTTCCCACCAGGCCCTCAAGGCCATTTGCAGCTCCTCCTTCTTGGCGCTACTTTTCATGGGACATCCCAAAGCTCTGCAGAATTGCCTCAATTGATCAAGTTTGTAGGTAAGCAATGCCTCAATGTCGAACTCTAATTCTGCAGCCTCACTGGCTACTTGACTCCTCTGAGACATGATGTGTGGCTTAAAGGTTGCTCAAAAATAAAACCAAATAGAACCAACAAATCAAGAACACAGTATGTGGTTGTGTCGTGGTCTGCGCTAAACTTGTGATGTACACCAATTACTGTGAGTGAATTTGCAAATACACATTCAAATCCCACACCACTGACCACCAAAATGTTAGACCCGTGATCCCTGGTTGGCCGAGGTATGTACCTTAGGCCAAATAGGGACCCGTGTTTCCACGTCAGGGAAAGGAAGGTCACCTTCTGAGATAGCGCCCGCTCACCCCCTTGGTAGCTTGGCACGAGCAGCCAGGCTTATCTTCAAGGCAAATGTGTAAAGTATTTGCAACCACGCTCACAGCAACCCAATGATGACACCACAAATAGACTCCACACGAGTTTAATAAAAACGAGTATAAATTTTATATAAAAAGATATACGATAAGACCACACAATATAAATCCAACATATGAGTATGTGTAATATTTCTCCTGGCTGGTTGTTAGGCCAGCCAGCCCTTGTAAGTTCTGATGATATTAATGAGCACTTCAAAACATTCCACTGTAATCCTAATACCATGTTATGCAGTTCGTAATGCTAGAATCAGGCACTTGTGCAATATAACAATAATGCAATGCGTAACGCAACAATCAGGCACTTTGCAATGTAAAAATAATGCAATGCGTAACGCAACAATCAGGCACTTTGCAATGTAAAAATAATGCAATGCGTAATACACTAATCAGGTCGTTCGTTATGCAGAAACAATGCAATGCGTCATACGACAATCAGGTGGTTCG
This sequence comes from Calotriton arnoldi, assembly GCA_963921515.1. Taxonomy (NCBI): domain Eukaryota; kingdom Metazoa; phylum Chordata; class Amphibia; order Caudata; family Salamandridae; genus Calotriton; species Calotriton arnoldi. Next base: position 677,511 of record CAWUFW010005495.1, read on the forward strand.
TTATGCAGAAATGATGCAATGTGTAATACGACAATCAAGTAGTTCGTTATGCAGAAATAAGATAATGCGTAATACACTCCGGCACCGATCACGGTGCCTTAGGCGGTCTCTCCGCCACTCCTTCTGACTCGCAGTCAGCCTCTGTCAACAGTTGTCCCCAACACGGGTATGGTATAACAAAAAGTGCAGCTCCGCACTCCGGCCCCGGTACTGCCACTCCCTTGGCAATACGAGCTGAAGCAGAGGCTCGCGCTGCTGGACTGAGAGAGAGGCCGAGAGCGTCTCCCTCCGAGCCCGCACCGCGCCCCAGGAGTCGACACACGTTACCTGGGGGGCGCAAACTCACTCTCCTCTCCTCGTCCAACGACTTGGGCCTCCGATGCTATCTTTGTGAATTGGCAACGGCGGGCTCGGGCCGGCGGCTCAGCTCCTCCGAGGCTGCCGGTCCGGGCCGCTACTACTACGAAGACCTCAGGGTGCCACCGGGCACACGCACTCAGCGTCACTGAGACTCCCTTGAGCTTCGGGTGCACGATCACCGGGCACTTCACACGAAGGTCTCAGGCTGCACGAAGAACACGCACACAGCGTCGCTGAGACTCACTTGAACTCCGGGTGCACGTTAACAAGGCAATCCTCACGAAGGTCTCACGCTGCACAAAGCACACGCACACAACGTCGATGAGACTCACTTGGACTCCGGGTGCACGATAACAAGGCAATCCTCACGAAGGTCTCACGATGCACAAAGCACATGCACACAGCGTCGATGAGACTCACTTGGATTCCGGGTGTGCACGATAACAAGGCAATCCTCACGAAGGTCTCACGCTGCACAAAGCACACGCACACAGCGTCGATGAGACTCACTTGGATTCCGGTGCACACGATAACTGGACAATCCTCACAAAGGGTTCAGGCTGCAAAAAGCACACGCACACAGCGTCGCTGATCCTCGCTTGGACTCCAGGTGCCCACGATCACAGGGCACTGCTTACGAGGGTCTCAGGCTGCAAAAAGCACACGCACACAGCGTCGCTGAGACTCTCCTGGAAACTTTTGTGTCCCTCAGTTTCCGCAACAGGGAGCCAGCTCACCTCGGGCCCTTGGGGATAAGTTGCTTCAGGACACAGCACAGCAAAGTCCTTGCAAGCAGGGGGACACAGCACACAGCAAAGTCCCTTTAGCCTTTCCTTGGTTAAAACAGCAAACTGCAGGCCAGCCCCAGAACACACAGCAAGGGTGAGTCCTTTCCTTCAGTCTCTTCAGTTGTTTCTTCCTTGGCAAAGGTTCCTCTTGACCACGAAGTAGCTCCAGTCTTGTTCAATCTTGATCAAGCCATTCTCCAAAGTTCAGGGGCTTCAGCTCTCATAGTTATACCCCTCAATGGCTTTGAAGTCTTTGTGTTCAGGGGGCACTGACCCCTGTTCAAACCAGTTCTGGGTGCCTCCCTGCCAGTGACACCTTCTTCCTTTGATTAGTGGGGGTCTGGATTCTCAAACACTCAGCAGGAGATGGGACGATTGTTTTATAGCAGCAACCCAGGCCTCTTCACCTCTAGGGGCTACTCCTCCCCCTACACTCCAGATGCAGGTCAGCCTGTTGCTGTCTCACCTCCTCCCCTGGGTCAAGACATTCCCCAGATCCTGTCGCTTTCAAATCCAGACAGTCAATCCACAACCAGGCAGAGACACACAGAAATGTAAGAGCACAAAAACCCAGCCACTTCTAAAAGAGTGGCTTCTAAACACACAATGCAAAAACCACCTTCATAAAAAGATGGGTTATTACATTGTGAGTTCTGGCACACTAAACTTCACCTCTCCATCTTAGGCCTTTGGGAAGATAGGCTGGAAAACCTATTACACAGCCTCTCCATTCTGTCCTATGGGCAAGATGGCCTTTCAACAGTGAAAAACGAAATGGAGATTATTTCACTGTCAGGACATGGTACACACCTTAGTACCTGTCCTACCTTTCACATGCACTGCACCCTGCCCAGGGGGTACCTTGGACCTACCATAGGGGTGTCTGATGTGCACAGAAAGGGAAGGGTAAGGTCTGGCAAGTGGGTGCACTTGCCAGAACAACATGGCAGTTTAACAAACTGCGCGCAGGCACTGCAATGGCAGGCCTGAGTTCCCTTTTTAAGGCTACTTGTGTGGGTGGCACAAATAGTGCTGCAGGCCCACTAGTAGCATTTGCATTACCAGCCCTGGCACACATAGTGCACTTTACTAGGGACTTTACTAGTAAGGCAAACATACCAATCATGGGCAACCAATTACCATTACACTTTATACAGGGAGCACTTGCACTTTGACACTGTTTAGCAGTGGCAAAGTGTCCAAAGCATGTAAGTTGGCAACACAAAATCTATCACAGCACCAAAAATAGAGGAGGTAGAGTCAAAAAGTCAGGGGTAATCACGCCAAGAAATGGCAGGTCTAACAACGCCACATTCAGGGTACAAAGAAACAATGGTCCTGGACCAATTATTCAAGGAAGAGTTAGATTAACAGAATTATCAATTTATTTGAGCTTACATTAATCAGCTCCCAAACGTCTGTAAATCGTGAAAATAAGTGTGCAGAAAAACCACTAAGTATTATTACAATATATTTATTTAGTCATTTAAAGGAACAATCATTAGAGGGTCAAGAAGGTAGGAAAATGTTCTAGGGAACGTGTAAGAAGGAGTGCTCAAGTGTATATATAGGAGTCAAGAGAGCTCAAAGTGTGTAGAAAAGTAAAGGGCATATATTTACAAGACTGTACAAAACTGATAATCAATAAACAGTTAGATGCGACCTGGCCACATGCAAATTATTCATTTGAATTTGTAAGGAGAGTTTCCTTAAGGCTGTACACAGGGGTAATGGGGAAGGGGAAATTGGTCCAGGTGCGGTAGGGGGTAGCGTCGACGTTTCGATCCGGCTTATCGGCAAAAGAGGGACTTTAATACCTCAGCTATGCGGATCTTCCTCAGGACAAGGGGACGGGTGAGGTGACCCTCATCACTCTTGCAATGCTCAATTGGAGTCCAAAACCTGGTTACACCAATGCCCGTAACGTGGCAAGGGCCAGCTAAGGACAATTCCCGTTATTCAGTAGATATAGACCATGGCGGTGGTGCCCAAACCATCCATGGAACGTAATATTCAGATCTGTATTTGTGGCAAAAGTTGGCTGAATGAATCAGGCAATCCAGGGCACAGCGTGAGTTTTGCCACTGGAGACGATCTGATCGACGTCCTTACTCCATCTCCTTACAAATTCAAATGAATAATTTGCATGTGGCCAGGTCGCATCTAACTGTTTATTGATTATCAGTTTTGTACAGTCTTGTAAATATATGCCCTTTACTTTTCTACACACTTTGAGCTCTCTTGACTCCTATATATACACTTGAGCACTCCTTCTTACACGTTCCCTAGAACATTTTCCTACCTTCTTGACCCTCTAATGATTGTTCCTTTAAATGACTAAATAAATATATTGTAATAATACTTAGTGGTTTTTTCTGCACACTTATTTTAACGATTTACAGACGTTTGGGAGCTGATTAATGTAAGCTCAAATAAATTGATAATTCTGTTAATCTAACTCTTCCTTGAATAATTGGTCCAGGACCATTGTTTCTTTATAATAACCAATACCCAGGTCCAGGGACCTTTTGGGAATACCCCATTGTTTATAATGACATTCAGGGTACAAGCAAGGGGGCAGGGAGAAGCCACAGGTAAGCTCGACTCGTTATGGGCTCGAGGTTACTACAGGACCTCGAGCTGAATCAGAGCCAGGCTTCGGGCTCGACTCTAGCTAAAGCTTTTTTTCAGAGACTTGCCCACCTCTAATGATACAGACTCCTTCACTGTAGAGGGCGGTGTTCCTCGTGCATCCTCTGTGCCAGCCATACTCAGGTGGCCAGGGCGGGGCGGCTGAGGTTCACCGCCTCTTCTGCCATTCCTTGATGCTCCACTCTCCTGGACTTCACCAGAGTCCTGTGGCTTGCTAGCACCGCCAGGTCCTACCAGCAGATCTTGCAGGGCCTAGAAATACCGAGTAGTGCCTGACGTCACTGTGAACTGTCCGAAGGAACAAAACAATCTGTTCTTTTTACATCCATTTCTCGCTGGTGTCCCTGTCCTTAAGGAGGCCGCATTTGCGTGATATTCCGAATGCAACTGCAAACTTGGCTGTTCTTTTAATCCACTGCAGCTCTGACCCAAGTGGTACTTGCCCTGGTCATCTCGCGGATCGATTACGCAAACTCCCTTTATACTGGTATACCAGCCTACCAGTTACATCGGCTGCAACTCGTCCAGAACCAGGCAGCCAGGCTCATCTTTGGTCAGCCCAAACATCAACGAGTGAGTCCAATGCTGAAAAGTCTCCACTGGCTCCCTCTACTCCAACGCTGCCTATTTAAGTTGGGCTGCATCATCTATAAAGCCCTTTCAGGCCATGGACCCGTTTTCATTGCTTCTAACATACAACGGTACATCCCTTCCCGCGATCTACGTTCCTCTAACAAAAATTTGTTGATCCCCCACACTTTCAAACGGAAAAAACATGGTGGAATGAGATATACGATTCTGGCCCCCAGCTTTGGAACACCTTGCCCCCCATTTGCGTACTGCTGACTCTTACACCAAGTTTAGGAAATTATTTAAGACCTGGCTCTTTACTCAAGCTTACAACTAAACTATCATCTGCAACCACGGACGCCCTCCCTCAGCGCCAAGAAACCGCCTGGTGAACGAGCGCTCTACAAATCACCTTTAACATAACATAACATAACATGTTCCAGAAAAGTAAGCATAGTCAAGTTACATTAATTTAAAAAATCACGGCCAAAATGTACAATAATTGGTGAAATATATTCATATAAATGGTTTTGATAAGACAGTTAAATGTTTTATGAAAGATTCGTGTGTTCATGATAAAATCTATGTGAAACATCACATGAACCAATTCGAACAAATTATGGTATGAAGGCTAAGAGGGTAAAAAAGCATTTCTGAGAATGGACCAATTACGAGCAATCACAGCTGACTATTGGGAGCATGGACCCATTGTCTGTCCTTTTAGCATGCCAGTCTTTGTGGGTGCAGCAACTACGATCAAAGGGTACTCCTCATTTACACTCAAAAGCCTCTCAGTCACCCTCACACTGACTAATGTTCCTTTCGCACAAAAATGCGTACAGTCAAGTTGCCCTCAACTTGAAGTGCAATGCACATAAAAGAATTCAATGTTCCCAAATATCCACGTTGATAGAATGAATATTATAAAAAATATAAACAATAGAGAGGAATGTTGGTCTTCTAGGTCCTAATTCGACTCTAAAACTATGAGCTGAAGTTAGCCTTCTATTGTAAACGTAATTCCAAGACGCATCCTTTCTAATTGAGTACCACTCTTGAATTCATGCTGTAAACATAAAATTAGTACTCTGTGTGATTGTTGGCTGATTTAAGGAGCAGAGTGCAACATTGGTCAGCACTGCAACCACCAATTCTATCAATTTTAAAATGCGCCAACCCTAAAATTGTGCCCACTGCCTGTGTAGACAATGCATCCTTAGAGTTATTATCCCTCCCTGCGGAAGTGTAAGATTTACACTCTGGCAGCATGTCACACAAGCAGTCATGCTTTACTTAGAGGCGGACTGAGTAAAGCATTAATGCAGCACATAAACAGTAATAAAGTGAAAACACACACAAGAAAAATCCCAAACCGATTTAGAAAAATTTAGTAAATTTTAATGAATAAAATTACACCAAAATGAATTTAATTCAATCAGTAGAATCGGAGTTAATCATTTTTAACGTTTTTAGTGCAAAATAGCGCCTTAAAGATTAAAGTGCCAACCGTGGGTATCTGGTCGCGCAAGACCAGGTCAAAGTCAAAAGTGAAGGCTGACCACAATGGAGTGCGGGTCATATACAAGGGGTGGATTGGGCCGGGTCTTGGCTTACCTTCAGACTTAGAAGAAAATTCAAAGAAAAGTTCCTGTGAAGGTAGAGTTCAGCCAGGCAAGGCATAAAGCAGTATCCGAGGAGGAGTCGTCATCATCAGGGAGCCGCTAGACAAAGTCGCTGTGAAGATTTAGGACTTATCCAACTTTTTAGAAGTTGGAAATTTCCAGCAGGACGAAGCTGTAGGCTGTAGCAGACGAGGGCTCCACAGGTTGAATACCTTCACGAGAGGTCCTGCGGAACAGAATTTGCTGCTGCGGAGAAGAACGTTGTGGGAGCTACCGCAATGTCAGGCTTGGGCAGATCGGTTGGCAAGTATGTCCTCGTCTTCTCTCAGTTCTAAGGGCTCTTTTTAGTGAAAAATATTCCAAGCGCCAGCTTTATGGAGAAGTACCACCAATTCCAGGGGTCCATGACCTGGGGAGCATCACTTGGGGTTAAGACTTGCTCCGGCAGAGGCCAGCAGCTGTATTCGAGACCTTGGGAGCTTGTTATGGCCCTGTAGCTCACACAGGAGGCCAGCCAACTAGCCTTTGGAGTCACTTTTGGTGTACCTGGGTTCAAGGACATGGTCCAGTTCTCCTTCATACAGTAAGGCAGTACTTCGAGCAGCAGGGCAGTCCTCCAATAGCAGCAGGGCAGTCCTCTGGTGGCAGAGCAGTCCTCCTGAAGTCTTCCACAGGTCCAGGAGCGTACTGAAGAGTTGTTCTGAGGTTCCAAAGTTTATACCTGGGGTCAGCCATTGAAGTGGGTGGATTCCCTAAGAGGATCCATGGATGGGTGGGTGAAAGGATGGCAGAGTAAATGGAAGTCTGAGAGGATGGATGGATGGATGATAGGTGGATGAATGGATGGACAAGAGGATCAATTGATGGATAAAATGCTTTATTTATCGTTGGGTAAGTAAAATGATGGATAGATGGATGGATGCATGCATAGATGATGGATGTGTGAACGGTTGGATTGAATGGCCAATGGGTGGATGGAATGATAAAAGATTAAATGATGAAAGAAAGAATGAATGAATTACAGAACGTAAAGGTGAAATTGTGGATATCAGTGGGTGAATGGAAGGGTGAAAGGATGAATAGATAGATGCTTGGATGGAAGACAGAAAGGAGCTCTTCTAAGGAGGTTCGGGCTCACTTGCTTCACTTACTTGGTGCCATCAGAGCTTTGTCTCAAAGTGGGAGGGGAGTATTTTAATATTTAAATTTTCTGGCTACTCCCTTGGTGATAGACATGTCCAACTCACCTCCCCATCTTACTTGGCCTGGTGTTCAAATGTATTGTCATTGTGCATAGTTAATAAAAACCTTTACATTAATGCAAGAATAAAACAAACCAAATAGTACACATTAAAATAGACCGCCTTTCACGACCCAGCCTTGCAATGCGCTTGTTCCTAGATCCCCTGATTCTTTATTGCATGTGCCTTACAACTAACGTCAATGAAGTTTCGAGCAGTACAAAATTTGCTAAAGTGCATGGGCTCCAGATATGGCCCATGATTTTAGTCATGATGAATCCTTGGGTCCTTTGTGCCTGCACCTATTAACCCAAGATAAAACAATGCACAATTTACTAAAGTGCCTGTGCTCTTGTTGTATCCCATGATATTTGTCATGACGTGTCCTTAATTCCGTTAACTCAACCCCAATTAACACGTATCATCGTCCTTCGTGGATTGCAACACTGTTTGAAACAGCTTGAGGTAAAGTAGGGATCATCTAACCATACGTGTAATCCTAAGCATTCTGTGAACCTCATTATGAATCACGTTGCCCCTCATGTTCCTTTATTCTAGCTTCAAAAGTTGTCAGGAACTTCACCACTTGTGTGTAAGCGGGTGCATTCTGGGTTTAAGGCCACAATGAGGGCTTGTTGGCAAGTTCGAATCGCGGCTTGGTTTAATACCCCTCGCAGCATCTTCCTGCGATCTGGTAACATAACTGGGGGGATACAGAGGACATGTATCATGGTCTCTTTCCCCGTACCCCATAATCTGTGTACTGCCACCTCTGGTGTATTCAGCGAAGCCGGCTTCTGATCCAGAGTTGGTTGGACTCCTAATCAGAGTAGCAGGAACCTGAGCTTTTTGTTGTAAGAATACTCTTTGTCAAAATATGTTTGAATCTTTAAACTACTGTAGCTATTGATAACTTGGCAGGCGTGAGCCTGCTTCGCCATGGTTGCTTTGTCTTCTTGCGTAGATAGGCTTCTGGCTATGCTAGCTAGATGTATTTTTAAATTCACTGGTTGACACCGGGGTGTTCCATAAATTGATGGCCTGTAATGACTGCAGTGCTTTTTCAAAAAAGCATCTGAGAGATGAACTCATGCTTTGCATGTTTATTTCAAGCCTAGCACATGCAGTCAGTGTATTTTGTTTAGTTCATCTAAGCCTGTGGCACATCTTAAGCAATCCACTTTTTGTGGCTCTTGTTTGTTTCATTAGTCAAACTCAAGGCGCAGTTGGGCCTGCAATGTGTAGCTTGGGAGATTGAACACAGGCCTATAAGACTTTGCAGTCAGTGTATTTAACAGCCTAGCCACTTTGCCGGATGTGATTTCCGTCTTTTACTGAGTTTTTTTTTGTTCTCTTTGGTCTTCTGCCCTATGGGTCTCTGGGTCATACCACTTTTTTTATGCTCCTCTTCTTCTTGTAATGTTGCTCCTGAATATTTGGGGAGCAAGAGCCTGTTTTTTTTTAGTGATTTTGCGCAAACTTCACGGTATATATCTCTTCTTGGCTATCTTTTAGATGTCCGTTTTCATGTTGATCCTCTTGCTCAGTGGCAGTAGAAAGTAGCATGTTAGCTGTGCCACTCGAAGCGTGTTCTGGTGACTCCTGAGTGTAAATAAAAGGAGATTTTGTGAAGCAGACTGCGGATTCCCTGGGTGGGGAGTGTGTTTTAATGCGGGGCTTGTCCCTCTAGGGTACTATCATCGCTAATTCTGTCCGGTTCGTGCTCGGTCAAAATAGTGGGACTTGGTATTAAACCGTGGATTGTTCCTTGTAACCAAAGGACAGCTCAATTAGACTTTGTTTTGAACTGTCCTTGAGTTGTTCATTGTACATAGAGGGCGTCTCAGAGCTTGTTGAGAGTGCAGGCCATGAAATTGCTGTGCCCTATGCTGTTTAAATTGCAGGTTTTATATGTTTTGTGTTGTTCCCCCTCAGACATATTGCCTTAGTGCTCTTCGTTCCCTTTCTCGCTAGATGATTTGTTAGCCCCGTCTACTGCCAGACCACTGATGGCAACGGTGGTGAATGAATGAATGAATGAAATGCTATTATAAAGCACACGGCTACTCCATGGAGTGTCCCAGCGCTGAGCTTTCAGTCATCCACGAGGTGCAGTAAGATCGACTAATCTTGTTGGAAAAGCCAGGTCTTCAACCTTTTCTTAAACAAGGCGGCAGCAGCTACAAAGCCTATCTCAAAAGGAAGTTTGTTCCATGCCGCTGGACCGAGGTAGGAGAAGGTCCTTCCACCCATTCTCATGTGGCGAATCTTGGGGATCCTAGCAAGAAGGCTGTGGGCTGACTGCAAGTTTCTGGAAGGGGCATAGAAACTGATTCTAGCCCTAAGGTAGCCTGCACACCATAATGGTGCAGTGCTCGATGGACCAAGACTAATGTTTTGAAGAGAATTCTTTTCTTTATTAGAAGCCAATGGAGGGCACACAAGTGCAGGGACACGTGTTCTTGGGGGCAGATTAAGAAGAATGCGGGCTGCTATATTTTGGACCACTTGAAGCTTGTTAAGCAGATAGTCCAGGAGTCCCATAAATAGGGCATTGCCAAAGTCCAGGCTTGATGTTAGGAATGCCTGGATGACCACCTTTCTTGCAGACAAGGAGAGAAAGTGTAAAAACGTTTTTGATGTCCGCAGGAGCCCAAAACATGTCTTGATCACAGACATAATCTGTGGTTAAAAAGAGCGAGAATTGTCGAATTTAATGCACAAGTTCTTGCCTGTCCCCCCCTGAGGACCTGGGGGTGGGGCGTCTTTGGGCCACGGAGTCTGCCAATCAGGGACATTGGAACCGAAGAATAGTATTTCAGTCTTATCTGTGTTGCATTTTAGTTGATGGGTGGTCAACCAGTGAAAACAGAAGGAAGGTAGGTTTTAATGGACTCTCCCACAATCTCCTCTCCCTTCCCACATGTAACCTGCAGCTGGGTGTCATCAGCGTATGTAATCACCTTAGCCCCCACGGCCTCTGCTAACTGTGCTAAAGTGGTGATAACAGTTTTAAAAACAGTATCTAAGTGTTTCGCTTGAATACTTCTCTTTAGCTTTTTTGAAAATATCAAACACTGTAAGGGAGAGTGGGCTGTTCCTAAGGCAGTGCTTTTGGTTTCGTGTCACCTTTGTCGTTGCTTGGCTTGACTTAAGGTATTTACCCTGGTCTGGGTTTTTTCGTTTTCTCTCCATCGCAGCAGATGGAACTGTCCTTAATCTCCCTGATCTCATATTAACACCTCCTTTGCCACTTGACTCTGGCTTGTAGAGTTGCTAGAGTTATATGGCGTTATATGTATCGTTGTGTAGCTACCAGGTTGGCAGGTGTTAGGGAGCATGCGGGGGGCTCTTTTCTTTTACGTTTCTTTCCCCCACTCAATTTTCCTCTTTATCTGGGATCGTACCTGTGAGAAGTTGGCCTGGTATATGCTGTTCACTAATTAAAGTGGACACCTTGCACCAGAACAATTCGACTCTTATGGTAGATAGGTTTAAGACAACCTTTATAGAAAGCTATCCTAGTGGTAGCTGTGGAGAGCAGCTTTCAGGCTAAGTCTTGAAGGAATGTAAAGCAGCTTGTTTTACCACACAATCTCTTGAATCACCAAATGAAAAGACACCACACAGGTATATATATCAAATATATATGTATTTATTAATAAACACTCTCTACTAATCTCTTTATGAGATTAGAGGTCAGGAACATATGTACAAGTCAAATATTATCAAAATAAGTTTAGCACAATCGAATATCACAATCTTAGTTTGCTAGACCTAGGTCGAGGGCATCTAGAATCGAGGGACCCCCAAGAACCACCCCAGGTAATTGTAGGAGACCCACAGGGGACGGACGCGGTGACCTGGCACCGGTGCGAGTCCTGTGCGAGTCTATGCGCTCAGACGCGATTGAGATTTCAATGTTAAAGGTCCCTTGCGGTTTCGAGGCGGACACACCGATCGGTCCTTGTACGAGTCGAAGGACGCGGTTACAGATAGAGTTGCAAGGGAGATGGACGCGCTGTGTCTAACACAGACGCAAACCTTGTGCGAGTCAGTGCAATGGAGATCTCAGTGTTACAGGCCCTTTGTGTGTTCGAGGCGAACACCGATCGGACTCAGTACGAGTAGAAGGATACAGTTCTAGATAGTGTTACAAAGGAGATGGACGCGGTGTGTCTAACACAGACGCGAACCCTGTAGGAGTCAGCGCAATTGTCACACTTAGAAAGTTAGAGTTTTAGGACACTTCGAGGGAAGCTACAAGCAAGTCACTTACAGGGCAAGTAGTTCTAGGGCCCACACCCACAGGAGCACCGTAGTGCTGAAGTTACCTCACCCAGGGAGCCGGGTGCATAGGTGTCCTTTGGTGTCGGGTCGCGGCGTCGTTTTCAATGGGAGCCAGTGAAGACTTGCTGCTTGCGGCGACAGGAGAAGTGTCCGGAGGAATCCAAGCCTGGATTCGGAAGATGGAAGACCTGAAAGCAGAGGGGACAGTGTTCAAAGTCACTTGGCAGTGACTCGGGGCACGGAAGATGGATGCCCACCGTCGTCGCAAGATTCAGGTCATTCGTGGGTGCCTTGACTCTTCAGCCACGAGGTCCAGGAGGCGTCGACGACAACCAGGAGCTGGATTCGGCGTGTCCCACGATGTCTGCAGCTTACTGCGGTGTCGGCGACTCGATTGGAGCCAACAAGCCTTGGTAACAGCAAGTCTCGGGGAAAGTGCGAAGAGGCAATGGCGCAGACCAGCAAGGTCTGTGGGACTCACCCAGCGAGGGTAAGTCAGGGCAGGCCTGGAGCAACCAGGCGAGTCCTTTGGTTTCTTTAGTAAGTCTTCTGGGGACCCACAAGCCGGCTGGCAAGGGATCGCGAAGACGCCTCGGGAGGATTCGCTCACAGGGGCCCACGGTCACTCGGGACGTGGTAGGCCTCTGATCTTCGGAGGGATTCCTGCTGGAGGCTAGGACCACACGTGGTCCAAAGCACAAGTTCGTGGAACGTTGTGAAGGGGTTGCACTCGACAATAGTGCACGGTACACAGGGGTCGCGGTTCCTCGTTACTCTTGGGGTCCACTGGCCTCAGCTTCGCTGGAGACTCACGATGGCCTTTGAGAAGTCAGGAAATCCACTTCTTGGGCTGCAGGGACTTCGGACTCCGGCGGGAGCGGCGTAGTTTGCGACCGTCGTTTGTAGTTTTTGGTGCCTGCCAAGCAGGGTAGTCACTCCTTGACTCCAAGGGAGATTCTTCAGTCTTCCAAAGGTAGTGGAACGTCGAAGGTCCGGGATTTGTCTTCAGAGCGTCGTCCAGGGAAATCTAGGGTGCAATGCACAGGTTCCCCCTCTTATACTAAAAGAAAGGGAGGGACTAGCTCTATGACCCTACCTATGGGAGGGTCAGGGGAGTGGGTGGCTCCACCCACTTCCCTTTGTCCAGTTTCGCGCCAGAGCAGGGACAGGTAGCCCCTGAGCCGGTTTGAACTGGCATATGCACAGAGGAGCCTTCTGCTCCCCAGTGCAGGACTTCAAAGCACTCTAAGAGTGCACCCACCCAGCCCCAATACACTAAACCCTGTCTGGAAGGTGGTCACACCCCTTGGGACAGGATATCTATTGTTGGGCTTCCTCCACTGCGAGTGTTGGTCATCAGCAGGAGGGCAGCCCAGTGTCTGTGACTGGTTGCATCCATTTTGTGATGCCAGGGCTCTGCAGGATTCTACCGCGTTTCCACAGTAGGTACATGTCTATCCCTCTAGAAGGGTGGAATGCTACCCCCGCCGCCAGGACTGGCGGGGGGGTAGTATTCCAAGATGTTTGACACCAAACACGACATGTTTCGATGCAGCCATTCCAAAGTTAGCATTTTACCGCGAGGATATAATGCACTTAAAAGTATATGGTTTAACCGCATCCACAAACAGCACCAGAGAATGGACTCTGAGAGCTGCAGAGGGGCCCTGCTCAGGCAGAGGCACCCCCTCACATAGAAGCCAAGCACCCTGCCCTCAGGATTGATAGGGCCTGCCTTAGGGGTGACTGATAGGTTTATATGTGTGTGTAGGAGAGATATAGGGGACCTATATCTCAGTGAGGGGTGCTAGCACTTCCTCACCCAGGCTGCAGTAGCAGGCCTGTGGTGTCAGATTTAGTCTGCTTCCCAGGGGTGGCATAATACATGCTTCAGCCCCTGGTAGGCCTGTGAAGTACCTATGCCCTTGGTACCTAAGGTACCATATACTAGGGACTCATAAGGTACCATCCAATCACTAGTGCACCTAGAGTGCACTCCAAATCGTTTAGAGAGAACAGAGAGGCTGGGGCCCTGATTAGCAGGGTCCCAGCCAGACGATAGCCAGAAACCATTGTAAACATCAGAAAAAAAGTGGGGGCAACATAAGAGGCAGATCCTACTCTCCTACAGCACCCACTTTAGTTGCACCACGCTTGACTCACCTCCTGTTAATTCAGAGCCTAGCTGGAAGCTCACTTAACCGGCTTAACTGGCTCACAAGGCTGAATGCTAGGAGCCTGAGGGCCCTCCTTGGCAGTATTAGGGGAGTCAGGGGGAGCTCCAGTTGAACAACCCACACCGGCGCCTAGGTCGGCCACTTCCACGCACCTTCAGAGCATCAGCCATCTCTGGGGGACCCTAACATTCACCCAGCCCAGTGACTCAACTCTGCGTGTGGGCAATGCTAAATGAAAGGAAAAAGCTAAGAAGCCCACAATGCAGGCAAAGTGCTCAGGCTGGCGAGCGGTGTGAACCTACCACTTCCCCTCTATAGCGCATTGTGCTGCCTCCTTGCCTCTGGAGCACTCCCTGGAGTTGGCCAAGAATCAATGGGTTCAGTGGGATTTTTTGCAAGGGAGTGGTGGCAGCAGCAGGCCAGCCCATCCAGCAACTAAGCAGGGCCACCTCACCTCTCTCTTCCGCCTGGCTGCATGTCCACTCGGCTCCGACAAACACCGACAGTGTTGACAGCAGCTCCAAGGCTCAAAGCTCCAGGGCTCCCAGCTCCAGGGATCCCAACAGCTGGCAACCAACAACCAACGGCCACTCCCAGCACTGTGCTTGAACACGTGCACTTCCAGTTGATGCAGTCATTCATATTGATCCTCATTCACGCTGGCGAGATGGCGTGGTTAGGGGCGTTGTACTGAAGTATGCTCCATAGCCTTTCCTGCTTGTGTTCCCAAAAAACATATATCTGGCCCGGTGTTTTATGTTGAGGGAGCTGCCGTGAGTAGGTGCTTATTGCTAGATGAGGTGGTATTTTTCAGTGGTGGCTCCTTTTAGCCTTTTCTCAAAGGTGGTGAGCTGTCGTGAGGCCTCCTAATCAGCGTTGGGAGAACCCACTGTCTCGCCTGAAGAAGTGGGAATCGCTCTATTTCAGGGCGTTTGTATTGTCTTTTAAGGTCCCCAAACTGTTTCCCCTGAGATCCTTTTGATAAGTGAACTATCATTCACACTAGCTGAATTCCATAGGTTTTCAGAGTCTCCAGTGGCGGCTTTACATCATTGACATAGAGCACAACTTTCACCTCCTCTGCTGCAGTCTCAATCCCCTTTGTCTGGGTTATGGTGTGTAGCAGAATCTATCCGTGCCAGAGATATAATACAGAGTGGCAGTGCTTTATTTGTAAAAAATAAATAAGTGCCAGGGCTCTCGCCGGAGGCCACTGCAGCTTGCACCACACCTTGCCCCTGCCATGCTGCCAATGATAGTAACAACACAACTACTAACATCACACTCCTACAAGTGTGACAATTTGGACTATTTCAGGCCCCAAAAGCTATAAAAATGTCTTGGGTGGCAGGTAATAGTCATTTTTAATCTATATTTTATTAATAATTAACTGTTGTAGCAGTCATTTTTAAATTAGCCAGACAGCGCCGCCTTGTGGCAGACTATCACAAGCACCGGTGTTTCCAATTAAGTGCCGGTGCAGAGCACCAGGAACCACCGGCTCAAATTCAGCACTGCAGAGTGGCGAGGTACAGCCACTTTGTACCTGGTGTTTTTCAACTGCCTCAAGTATGACCTGACGCAGTTTATCTGAGATGTGGGGTTGCAGTAAAAACCATATTTCCATGAAGCTGGTTCCAATGCAAAACCGGTCCATCACAAACAATGAGCGGCTCCATTCACCTTAGTCCAATGCTTTCTTGGTGTCGAGTGAAGATGCCACTTTGGGTCTCACATCTTCCCTAGTATTTCATAGTATAAGCAGCATTCTTCTTGTGAAAATAAAAAAATGAACAAAAAAGAAAAAAACTTACCTGCTCGCGCCGCCAGCGCCGCCTCTCTGCAGCCTCTCCAGTCTCCTCGTCGCAGGGCAAGCACCCAGATTTCCAGGGTCCCTAAGCCAATCACAACGCTGCATTGCAACTTTGTGATTGGTCTGAGCGCTGTGGTTCGGCGCTCAGACGGGGACAGGGAGCCTGTGCATGTTCCCCACCAGGCTGTGTAATGCAGCCTGGAGGGGAACATGTAAAGTGCCCTGAATGTTTGGCAGGCCTGAGAGGACTGGTCAAACATTCAGGCGCACTTTGAGTGGGCAAACCACTCCGCCCCTGCTCTGGCCAGCCCCGCTCTTCCCTGCACCTACGAAGGGAAAAAGAAAATGATAATAACACGTTTCGTTATTAACATTCTCTTTTTAAAGCAGTGGGGCGACGCTCCTCTGCCTTAGCGGAGGAGCTGCCCCTGCCTCCAGTTGTCTTCCTTGTGCCTGTGAGTTCTTGGTCTACCTAGGGAAAGCTCTGCTCTGTAAGGTTTGAGCCTGTATGTTTATTAGCCCATGAAGGTTTTCTCCCCTTTGTCAGCCGCGGCCTGTGCAGGTAAGAATGGTGGGCCTGGTGGGGGGAGGGATTTCGACAGACGACGACGAGGGAAAATTATTTATTTATTTAATTTTCCCTCGTGGTCGTCTGTCGAATTCCCCCCCAAATTGGCCCCACCGCTCTTACCTGCCCGGGCCGCTGCTGCTCTTTGCAGGTACTAAGCCTAAAGCCTGTGAGTTCTCTATCATCTTACTGATCATTCTGTTTTACGAAACTCAAGTTTGTAACTTTTTTGTCAACTTAACAGTAGAACTGCTTTATGGAGCCTGCGGCTGCAAGTTCTTTTTCATCAGAGGTTTCGCTCTGCTTTTTGAGTGCTGAGCCTGTGAGTTCTTTAACTGAGGGATAGCACTGCCTGCATGTGTAAGTCTTGTGAAGAGGCATACCTCACATCTAAGCACTGAACCTGCACTCTCTGTGTAACATGAAAAATAACTGTGCTGTATAAAGCCAGAACTTGTATCTTCTAGGTTACTTGAGGGATAGCTGTGCTCAGTGAGACTGAATATGTTTGTAGTTTATCGCCTTAGTGATACTCCTGCTATGGGAGTTAGAACATCTGACAGCTGAGGGTTAGTTTCCCTTTCTGTGGCCTGAGCCTGCATGTTTTTTGTTATCTCAGGGATAGTTTTGCCTTGTGGCACCTGAGCCTGTAAGGCACATTTCACATGAGGAATAGCTCTGTCTTGTGTGGCCTGTGTGCTCTTGGTCACCTGATGGATAGCTCTGCTTTGCGAGTGCTGAGCCTGTGAGTTCTTTGTAAATTGAGGGATAGCACTGCTTTGTGAGTCCTGGGACTGCGAGTTATTTGCCACTTGAGAGACTGGACTGCTTTGTGAGTCCTGAGCCTACAAGTTCTATGTCCCCGAGGGACATTTCTGCCAAGGATTTTATGAGCAGCAGTCTGAAACTTTCATCTCCCTGAGTCGAACTGAGACGCTGACAGTCAGTGTGTAGAAACAGGCAGCGACAGAGGAGACCTAAAGATCCAGTATTCTCAGCCTACCACAGCCACAGTCATTAAACCCAATCAAGAACCCGAAGGTAATTCATGTCCCAGTGCTCCAAAGAATACATTAGCCACTCAGGGCTCTAATTGGGATGAAGAAACAACTGGGGGGGGGGGTCTCTCAAAGGGGCGTGGCCAATGTAATTTAGGGCGTGGCTTAAAAACACATAAGCTAAAAATCTGTGCTTAGCATAGTGTGCCACCAGACTGGTATTTTGCTGTTTCTGTCATTGCATCCAGATTGGGGCGGCTCCTCCACTAGGGCGGAGGAGCGTCGCCCCACTGCTTTCTCGCAGTGCGAGAAGCAGAAACATAAAATGGTAAAACTACCATTTTATGGTTCTGCTTCTCGCACTGCGAGAAAGCAGAAGTGTTTGGTTGCGGCAGGCTGGTGGGCGAGGCTGCTCTAGGAGCAGGGCTGGGCAGGGGAGGAGTGGTGTGCCCACTCCTGAGTGAGCATGACTGGTTTGGTCGGCCCTCTGGGGCCGCCCAAACCAGTCATGCGCACTCTGCCCTTTCTCCGTGCAGGCTGCAATGCATCCTACATGGAGAAAATGGCCTCCCCATAGGCGCCTGGCTGGGCGCCGTCCCGACCAATCACAACGCTGCCATTGCAGCGTTGTGATTGGCTTAGGGGAGGGGAGGGAGGCTGCATGCTTCCTGTTCCTGCCGGAGGCAGGAGAACAGAAGCAGGAGCCGGGAAAACGCCAGACGCGGCCGGCAGACAGGTATATTTTTCAAATTATTATTTTACCTCCTCCCCGTGCGACCCCACCCCCAACCCAACCCCCTTCCCCCCGCGATTAATGCCGGCCGCGACTGTCCAAATATATGATACAACAAGTAACATTATACCTACTTCAAGCCAAGACTATTGGCTTTGTCAATGGTTGTTAGTTGCATAAAATAAATAAGCAACAACTATGGCTTTGTTGTATATATTATTGAAAATGCTACAGTTCGGAAATGATGAGACTGTGAAAGAAATATAACGAGTCTCTTTGAAGTTACATCAAAGGCAGTGAAAGGTGGCACTGCTGCAGAGTTAAGATTTTTTTTTCACCCTGAGGGTGAGGGCAAAGATGGAGAGCCCGATAGGGACCCTTCTCAGCACCTGGTTTTAAGAACTTCCGGTGCTGAGCACCGGCAGGACTCGACCCACTTAAAGCCCTGCGGCCACTACACACATTGCTTTTTGTCATTAAACTCTGGCATAGGGAATCATCATAGTTGCGTGCAGAAGTAGCATTGATTCACTCAGCAGTGACAACACTTGCTGAACACCGGCTGAGTCTTGCTCCAGCTCTGCCACCTTCTGCTTTGCCAGTGTTTCACGTAAAGTCAGTGTTTCTTTCTGTTCTATTGTAGTAACCCCTGACAGGTGGCAAACATCCCAGGCAGGCAACTGGCACCTTCAGCATGCACTGACTACCCCTTACATCTGCCCAGCATACCTGGCACTAGGGTGACCAACCGTCCGTAAATTTCATGGACCGTCAGTAATTTGGACCTCACGTCTGTTGTCCGTGAGGATCCCTTTTACGGATGCCTTTTGCCCGTAATTTTTGGCATTGCAGGGAACAGCACTGTTCCCCTGCATGAAGCCTCAACTCCCTGATGGGGCCGCCTTGCACTCCTCCTCGGAGTACAACAGCAGCCCCACCCTGCCCTTTGTCATTCTGTATGGGGCTGATTGCCACATACAGAATGACAATGGGCCAGTCTGGGCTGCAAAGCATGTGGTGGGCCTCCCCCAGCCTCTGTCTAGGGCAGGGCATTCTGTCAGACAGAAGAAATGTGCAAAAACGCCAATGCTGCTACATGAGAATCCAGTTCAAGAAAAGAAGCTGGTGAAAGAAGTTAAAAAGAAGGGGCTAGAGTTCTTTCACAGTCTCGTCATTTTAGAACTGATGCATTTTCAATATTATATTCAAGGAAGCCATGATTGCTGCTTTTTTATTTCATGCAAGTAACAACCATTAACAAAGCCAATAGTTCTGGCTTTTTGCAGGTGTAACGTTACTTGTTGTGTTATATATCTGGATACAATGACAGAAGAGGCAAAAGCCCTGGAAACAACACCATGTCACAGTCACCTCACGTCCTGGCACTGTGCTTCCTGCATGACTCATGACTTCCACTTTTTCAGATTGCCTATGTGCAAGGGCATAGTGAACCATACCCCCACCCCACCTCTTGCTTTAGGAACTACAGCAAGGGTGAAATTCTTGATGGGCCTCTTCTGTCTGCAACTCTGCAGACAAAGGCTCAGCTCATATTTATATGAAAAGGTGGGCGAGTGAGTAAGTGAAGGGATGGGTGGATAGATTAGTGAAAGGGTGAATGGATGAATGAAAGGGTGAATGGATGGATGAGAGAAAGGATGGATGGATAAGTGAGTGGAAGGATGGATGAGAGAAAAGGTAAATAGATGGATGTATGGGTGGAAGGGTAGATGGATGGGTAAAAGGATGGATGGATGAGTGAAAGGGTGGATGATGGGCGAGTGAATGGGTGGATGGTTGAGTGAAATGATGGATGGATTGATGAATTGATAAGTGAAAGGGTGAATAGATGGCCGGATGAGTGAAAGGGTGGATGTAAGGATGGATGAGTGAGTGAAAGGGAGGGTAGATGGACAAAAGGATGGATAGATGAGTGAAGGAGTGAAAGGGTGGATGGATGAGAGAAAGAATGGATAAGTGATAGGGTCAACAGGTGGATTCATGATTGGATGAGTAGATGGATGGGTGGAAGGAAGGATGGCTAAGTGAAAGGGTTGATGGAGAGAGAAAGGGAGGATGGATGGATGACTGAAAGGGTGAATGGGTGGAAGGATGAGTGACTGGGTGGATGGATGAGTAAGTGAAAGGATGGCTGGATGGGTGAAAGGCTAAAAGGCTGGATGGATGAGTGTACCGATGGATAGGGTTAAAGGGTGGATGGATGGATAATGGATGGATGAGTGAAAGGGTGGATGGAGGGATGGATGAGTGAAATGATGGATGGAAGGATACATGATGGATAGGTTTGCAAATGGTTGAATATGTTTGGATATGGATGGGCTTAATTATATACTATTGCGCGACCTCCTCTGATGTGTCTGTAAA
This sequence comes from Calotriton arnoldi, assembly GCA_963921515.1. Lineage (NCBI taxonomy): Eukaryota > Metazoa > Chordata > Amphibia > Caudata > Salamandridae > Calotriton > Calotriton arnoldi. Next base: position 697,708 of record CAWUFW010005495.1, read on the forward strand.
ACGTAACTTTTGTCCCGAAGTTTTGCCCTGAATTTTGACCTCCTGTCCTGAATTTTGACCCTTTGTCCTGAATTTTTACACTCACCGTCCTGAATTTGCACCCATGCCAGTTGGTCACCCTACCTGGCACCTGTGTGCCAAACTTCTTGCCCTCTGAATGTTATGAATCAAATCTCCACGAACAACTTTAAGATTTTATGTGCCGGTCAAATGATGCCACTTCCTGTGTTGTCCTTCTGATGTCAAGTTAAAAATTATTTATAGGAACCCTTTCTGCCTGGGCCCCAAAATTCGTAGGATCAGCATGGCACTTTTTCATACACACAATTTGTAAAATCTGAATATTTGATAAAGGAGGCAGATTATTTTCACCTTTAAGGAGCGGACAAGAAAAGGACTGAGAATAAAAAAAAACACGCAAAGTTCAAAGGTGAGTGAGAACCACTCCCTAAACCGGTGCTTAGTTTGAGCTGGTGGTTGCAGATGGGGTCCACCGGCCCTAAGGCACTTATTTTTCCTCAAATGACTTTGATACAAAGCAACAGAGATATAAAAAAAAAAGACATAAAATAGGGAAAGGAATGAAGAGAAAGAAAAAACACAGAGAGAAAGCAGGGATGAAAGGGCTGCAAGCGCGAGATGAAGTGTCTTGGAGTGTATGTATGTCTGCGGGATGGAATCAAGACTAGAAGCCTTTGCATTTGACACCCCAACCTTCCATTGCGACCGCCGAGGGCTTCTGAGCAAAACTTTTGGGCGCTGCTCTTTTACCAATTAAGCACTACCACATCCCAATTTGCAGCCAATCACGTCTGTCTGCTGTGCGTCAGCAGAAACCACACTCATGTTTGCTGAACCTTATGTAAATCACAGTTAATTCCGAAGCATTCATAAGATGGCTTCAAACCGAATTCCCTGCAGGACCCCCTTGAAAAAGATGTCAGTTAAGCTTGCAGCACCACCACCATGAGGAAAGGGGCGATAATGTGATTTATGCGTGAGCTCCGAGCAGCCTGGGCTTTGCGCGCGCCGACCAGCTCTGTGGGTGACAGTGACCAATGGGCGCCAGGGCAGCATTGACGTCATCCCAGGCCTGAGAAATTAGCCGCAGCCCCGAGCGAGTTCAGGCGGAGGAAAAAACAAATAATTTTCCAGTATAACAGGTCCATGCATTTTTTCTCTCGTTACCTCTCAGGACTATCCGTACGGCTTTGAGGAATTTTGTCGATGGGTAAAAAATCTAAATATAGCCCAGCTGAATGTCAAAATAAACGGGTTAGCCGCTGTAAAATATTATCTCGCCGTCACCAGAAGATGGAACTTAATATTTCTGTAGCGGGTGCCTGGGTCGGTGTGACAGCATAGTTATTTCCAGGCCTCCTATCCAGATGGACAGTGCATTGTTTTAGCCAAAGACGGTTGCTAAACCTCTATTTTGTGTCTGGATCGAGAATTTCATTGGTTGCTTCTTGTCGGCTCATAAAACTCGCTGTTAGTCCGGTGTTTATTTTGTTAATTACTGCTGACATTGCCACCGTGCCACCTCCTTTGTCAATGTGAATAGTCCCATTATTGGCAACACACCCCACCCACACCACAACAGAGTATGCATGCATAAATAAATACACAACACAACTTTTGTTTGGGAAAATATTGCTGCAGGTTTATTCCATACAAAAGTATGCAAATATGGTGGGTTATCTTACGGGCGATCCAAGGGCAGGCAGCTGTACCACTCTACGCTGCCCTGCCCGCCTGATGAGCCAAGCACTGTGGAGAATCCAATCAGCGCTACCCTTATGGGGGTGATCCCCTTACTGGATCACGTGACACATTGGTCCCTTATTACTCACGCCCCTTTCGGGGAGGAGCGTAGCAAGGCAAGCCCCCGGTTGTTCAGGCCCACAACCGCCTGAAGGACTAACGGGGCGCCGACGTAATTGTTCCAGGACCCTCCCATGAGGCTCCTGGGATTTGGCTCTGGCACCCCTATTGTGCCCACGCAGAGGTACCCTTCTGTACCCATCTGCTTCCAGATCGCCCTGTAACTCCGCCTGCAACGACAAAAGAAAACATTACAACGTTCTATGTACTTCGCCTGCCAACCCCACGCCGGGTAAGCGGGAGGGTGGGAGAAGGCGTGTCCGGCGCAAAGAGGACGCCAAGATGGCCAGGGGAGGCATAAATACCTCCCCACCTCCTCTGCGTGCTGCCGGAAGTGACGCGTCTGGAAGGGGGCTCCTCCTCGAGCCCCGCATTCTGAGTGGGGGTGGGGAAGTGCCCAAATGGCACTAAAGGGGCCGCCCGTTTAGGGTGGCCCCCTGCGGGGGCCGCGGGCAGCCGCATAGTCCCATTATTGGCAACACACCCCACCCACACCATAACAGAGTATGCATGCATAAATAAATACACAACACAACTTTTGTTTGGGAAAATATTGCTGCAGGTTTATTCCATACAAAAGTATGCAAATATGGTGGGTTATCTTACGGGCGATCCAAGGGCAGGCAGCTGTACCACTCTACGCTGCCCTGCCCGCCTGATGAGCCAAGCACTGTGGAGAATCCAATCAGCGCTACCCTTATGGGGGTGATCCCTTACTGGATCACGTGACACATTGGTCCCTTATTACTCACGCCCCTTTCGGGCGGAGCGTAGCAAGGCAAGCCCCCGGTTGTTCAGGCCCACAACCGCCTGAAGGACTAACGGGCGCCGACGTAATTGTTCCAGGACCCTCCCATGAGGCTCCTGGGATTTGGCTCTGGCACCCCTATTGTGCCCACGCAGAGTACCCTTCTGTACCCATCTGCTTCCAGATCGCCCCTGTAACTCCGCCAAAGCTCTGGAGGCGGCCCCGTCGCCTAAAGAGCCCCCCACCAAAACAGTTCCTTTCTCACTGCAACCTGCAATTTCCCGGGCCTCCTTCATGTCCAGTAGGTACAGATCAAAGCCCACCTGTGCCAGGTGCACCCCAACTTTGTCAAAATAACCTTTGGTGTTCGCCCGGCATAGCTCATGCCTGATGAAGCCAAAGCCCCTTGCTCCGCAAACTTGCGCATGGAGCGGTTTATCCTTCTCTGGGAATGTACCAGTGCCTCGCATGACCTGCAAGAATGTGATGGCCTCCCAGGAGGGAGCTCTACTTTTAAACATCGCTATATTACCCTTCAAGCTGATGTGGCTCCCACCTCCTGCAACCTGTAGTTGCAGTCCTTCTAGCATTTCGTGCTCCCTAACACCTGTTTCGCCAATTTATGGAACAGCAGCACACTTGCTTAGCAGACCGCTTCCACAACCAGCCTAATATACTCTGGCTATGCGGACGGAGCATTTCATGCATCACTGAAGCAACCCGTAACCTGCCCCGGGAGCAGCGTGCACCTACTTTGTTGAAGTTGACCCGACATGTGCACAGACCTTTGCGATTAATAAACCCTGGCGAACAAGACTGTTCGCATAGCGCACACCATTGCAGTCACAGCAACCATTTGGAGTGACAACTTACGCCACCTACCAGGCTTGCTTAATTAAAGCTCGATCACAGATACACACATACCTGCTAACCAGCTGGGACCCTTAATGCTCAACCCAGCTAAAGACCTAGTACTTTGCTTTTCCAGGGAATATTGGCCTCCACAGGATCAAGCCGCACATGAGCATATGGCCTTCACCTACTGGGCCGAGGCGCAGTGTGTGGTCTGGAATGGACAGCAATGGTGCCCCAAACACATTTCAAGCCGTTCTTGGCGCCACGGCACACCTTCTGGCCTAACCAACTGACGCATGCCAACTGGCTAACTTGCCGCTGCGAGATTTTGATCTTAACACCATGCTCTTGCGGTTACTGGTGCACATCCTCTATAGGTCTTGCCCCCCACTCTATTAAAGCAGTTTCCCGCAATGTCCCTTCTGCCCCTGTACGGGCGGGAAAATACCTGTAACATTGCAAATCCCACTGAACTCACATACTTGGGCAGTACGGTGGGGGAGAGGGGTCCTTAGAATTGGTTCTGCTACATTGCCTGGCCTCCTAGCCCGCAAACACCCTCGTCTGACAGCAGACTATCTGCAGTGTCGCCCGTGCAATGTCCGCACCCTGGCGCAAGACGTCCCGTTCTATACCTCAACTTACCGACTACCTTCAGTGAGGCTGGAGTGAACCGATGTATGTTGTGCCTCTGACCATCAGAACCTAGGTTTGCTTTGGCAATGGGGTAAAATTGTTGCATCTGTCACACTCAAAATAGTGTCAATGTGCAGTTCTTTTGCATTATACCTGCCGAGTGTGCCTGGTACAATCCTAGACACCCCCCGTGTGCCAACCCGCTTTGACCCAAGATGCCAAGCACAGACCCGGTACACTTGGTTACCCCGGACGGACTTACTTGCCCTCCACCGAAATCCATGTGTAAGGTAGCTGGTCCCTGATTTAATTCCTAGTAGTCTATGTGTTATGCCATACACAGTTTATGCCTTTTATAAAGCAGTTAAACCGCTCACACACGAGACCCACTGGTAGCAAGACCAGTATAACCTGTACATGGAATTTAAATTTTCCTACCAACTGCACTGAGGGCAAGCCACACTCACTGCTACTGGTGTCTGACTAATCGGCCCATGGAGGGTGTAGCAATACTGCCCGGTTAGCAAGTGTGCCCACTGTACAGTTGTAATTTAGTAACTCCTGGCGCTGACAACCGCAGGTGCCCAATACCGGGCTGTGTGTATGCGGCCCAGGCACCTAGGCAATAGGCTTGGTGTGGATGGGTTGTTAACAATGCCTGGCAATAAGTGTAATACCTTTGACAAACCTCTCCTGACCAGCATCTATATCATTCTTAAACATATTACTGTTTTTTGCCACATGGCACTCTTCTGTTTGGTGATACGGAACCACCTACCCAGCATAAGCTGACAGTCCCGCGTTGCCGTCACACCACCTGTGTCCCTTGAATCACCCTCCGTCCTTCTGTGTCACCTAACCTCGGTTCTAGAGTGCACTTACTTCGCACTGTTGAACAGACAATTCCGCAGACCTCTTTGCTTGCTAGACCCTGGTGAACACATTAATGGTGTCAAATCTGGTTTGAAACAATATATGTATGGTGCCCACTATTGGAGACAACTCACCCCTTTGTGGAGTGACAACTACACAGGTGCCTACTCAAGTCACCCAACAGACAATTTGGCCCTGACTACCTTGTGTTCTGGTGCCAGCTTTGGAAAGAGCCTTGCCTGCACTTGCTGATCCCTGGGAAGCACACAATGCCCGTGCTCTGGCCGCAACGCGGCGATGCCCCCGTGTAGCACCGAATCCCTGGTCAAATAGGAGTGCCAACTCCAACTACTTAAACATACACCTTGACCATGGGTGGAGTCTGGCTCTCCCCAAACATCTGCTGGTGTAACCCACGGTCACGCCTCCTGTTCACTTCAATTTAGTAATTCATGGCACGTGCCAAAGCTCTATAACATAGTAGCCGTTTGTGCTTGACACCTTGTTTCCCCAATTCCTGGGACGGCAGCACACTATGTTGGCTGACAGCGTCCCCACCCAGCGGGGCTAGTATAGCTAACCGGGCGGGGCATTTGAGCTTAACTGCCGGAACATGTCACCTACCCTTGGTTCTGGGGTGCACTTACTTCGCCCGTTGACCAGACACTTGCACAAACCCCTTTGCTTGATAAACCTTGGTGAACACCTTAATGGTGTCAAATCTGGTTTGAAACAATATATGTCTTGTGCCCACTATCGGAGGCACCTCACCCTTTCGCGCAGTGACAACTTACGCAGCGCACCCCGCTTGCTTAACTGCCGTCGGATCACAGATGCACAGTACCTACTGTCCATCTCTGACCCAGGTTGCTTCAAACCTCCAAAAGTGTCGGAATCCCAGATCCCCAGTTTACTGTTTAGCTGCAGTACACCTTCAGTGGATCCGCTAGGAGATACACAAACCACGTAGGTCATGCAAACATTATAAAGTACACAATTTCCACCTGGGTGCCCTCTAAATGAGACTGGCTCTACACAGCTGTAAGGCCACAGACACACATACAAGTGCAATGAGCCTTCGCCTGCACAAGTCGCACAACTGACAAGTCGGCCCTGACTAACCTAATGTTCTGGTGCCAGGTTTGGGAAGGCGTTTCCTGATCAACTATAAAGAACAAATAATGTGTTGACCAGTTCCAGTGAATGTTTGTCTTAAGTGTATCTGCGAGTGCAATCGCTTAGGTGTGGATGGGTCATCAATGTTGCCGGGCAGTAATGCAATACCATTGCCCAAGCAACTCTTGACACAATGTGCCCGCGCAGGTGGAAGACAAGGGATGTCCGACCCACTTTACTTCCACTCTTACAGTTTCTCGGTATATTGCTTGATGGACCCTAACCTAATTGTATATTCACGAAGCGCGCGTACCCGGAGGCATGATGGCGCTGAATAACCGGTGTATGTTACCCCACTCGCTGATAATTCTGTACAGATAACTGCCCTTACTTAGATTGAGGGAATGCTGAATGCTTCCTAAGGCCTGTAGTCTTACTGCTCCACCCAGTTTGACCCCAAAACTCTGGGACATTAGAAGTAACATGCCCTTAACGGTACGTGACATTCTACAAGCACTGCGCAGGAATCCCCCTTTGACCTGCTCTAGCCTGTGGCCATTCCGCTGAAAGCCCTGTGGGCCTGGGGGAGGGAGTGCTACCAAACCTCAAGTCCTAGGCACTCAGGAAGCAACCCTCACTGCTGCAGGTGCCCCAAAGCATTTATTATAAAACATTTAATGGGCAACAACCCGGTTTGCGCCCACCTTAATGTACCATGCTGTGAGCAATTAGATACCCCGCATATCTCTTCCCTATGAAAAGATGAAACAAACCTGCCAAAGCACAATGCCCCACTGAGACGCCCCCAGCTCTATGTGGTACAAACCCTAACGCACCGCGTGCCAGTTTGTACATTTCATTCTGGGGTGACTAAGCACTAATGCGCCCCTTTCCCTGGATGATCCCCAGTACGAGGGTGCAGACTGATGACCAAGTGCTGAGCCAGCCAATAAACATGTCGACATGCGTGTAAAACCCAGCCGTAGCCAAACGAAACCACTAGAAGCAGTTTATCAGGGAAACCTAGAGACCACCGGAGTCCCTCCGCACTCCCGCAACAGCCAGACAGGCCACCTGCGTGCATGCCAGGTGCCGAAACCAGAAAGCGGCAGCCCTTTTGCAAACGGAATGGCGGCGCACAATCCCCGCGTTGGAGACAAAATTGACCTCGTTATTCTGCGAAAGAGGTACGTGCGGCACTGAAATGAGAAAAGTAACTATTCTTTGCAAAACAGAGCCTGTCCGAAACTATTGTCTATATTGGGGCAAAAGATGAACCGTGATATTATCACTGATCAAGTCTGTGATGTCATATTCGCTACCTCTGGCATGTTCTCATACATCGCCATATGACTGACACCGCACTCATCCTATGCTTTGTATGATCTTGGCCCACTTTAGTGTGAGCAGAGCCCCGCGAAGTAAACTTGGCTTCATGATCGATAATGCACAAGTAAACTACCCCCTCCCATCAAGTAGGGTTACACAGTACATAGTAAGGGTGCAGTGGGCTAGTTACTCTCCTGAGGCCCCCACGCCCCTGTACTTGCGGCGTTAATGAAAACTTTGTTGTTTTGGCTGTGTCAACGTTGTTGCCTGCGCCCCATGGAAAAATGCTGAGCTCTCGCTTACTACCCTGCGGGGTGAGCCCATTGTATTCACCAGATTCCTTCACAATTCCCGCTTCTGACTGAGATTGGGAACACGTTCGCCCCATGGTATCTTGGTGCTGCATAACATTTATTGTTACTCCACTCCACGGTACTTGTTCTATCTACCTCAGAAGGATAAAATGCTGAATGGACCTACCAGGATCGGAACCTGTGGCCAAGAGGTTGAAAGAAGCCACTTTCTGTTCTGCCGTTCTACAGGCCTGTGATATTGTATCCCAGGGCCGACATCTGGCACTTGAACCCTTGCTTGGACAGGCCCGAGCTAGGAACCCAGATCTAGACGGCCTGCCAACCGGCTGAACACTTCCAGCACCAGAGTGTCACGCAGCCACTCCGTGGCCTGGATACTAAACCATGTATAGATGTATCGGAAGACCCATCTCTTGTCGCCTGCCCGCCACAAATTTCGCTGCGTGTCTGAAAAGAGAAAGAACACCACGTCCCCCCGCAACACTTACTTCCATGTAAAGCACACCGCGATGGGGAGCACAAAACCCCTGTTGCCCCAAGCACTGCAAAACAAGGAAGGACACACATCCCGCCGTTCTCCTGACAGTACCGCCCCTGTGCCAGGGAGAGCACTTGGCAACCGTGCCAATGGGCCAAAATGAGCCAAGATCCCCGGCCCACTCATAAAGGCGCGGAATCGCCATCAACCAGAACACACCAGAGGACATTTGTCAACACTGAAAGCAAAACCGCCCAGCGAAGCAGCAAAACTTCAAACAAGTCCACAAATCTCCCGGCCCTTGGGAGCAGCAAGCGGCGGAGCCCGGGCTGTGACATTAATAGTGCGTGATACCTGCACCGGTGAAAGGAGACAATATTATAAGCAAGGTGTGGACTTGTTACTGAACATCTTAGCACGTGGCCCATGGAGCACCCTTAAAGAGGTGCACAAAATTTCACATTTGCGAGTTGAAAACCTACAAAAATTGGAACAGGTTGAGGAACAATCGAGTAGAGCCACCTTGTGGCCTAAACAGTGTGTGCCCGTAGGGGAAAACGTGAACTAACTTCTCTTACGGCAATTCTACCTATTGTGCCATCAAACAATCCTGTAAATTATTTACATCATCCAGTTGAGGTACAACATTTATGTAAAGTTTCAATCAGTAGCGTATTTCGGTACACAATTTATGGTGTCTTTAACATGCCTGTACTCTGGAGTAACATTTACGCTGAAAATATTTAAACCATACCATGGTTTCATACTGCTTATAACGTTTACAAAATATTACACGAAACGCTACCAAGGCTCTTTTGCCACAGTTGGCTAATGGGCCTAAATGATTGCAAAACTAAGGCCCTGTGAAAGCCCAAACATGTGTGCCTTCCTAAACCCGGCATCATCCCACAGCCGAAACTGGCTCCGCCCGGCGTGTCCGGCGCAAAGAGGACGCCAAGATGGCCAGGGGAGGCATAAATACCTCCCCGCCTCCTCTGCGTGCCGCCGGAAGTGACGCGTCTGGAAGGGGGCTCCTCCTCGAGCCCCGCATTCTGAGAGGGGGTGGGGAAGCGCCCAAATGGCACTAAAGGGGCCGACCGTTTAGGGTGGCCCCCTGCGGGGGCCGCGGGCAGCCGCAAATTATTTAGAGGGTAGAAAAAAAGGCAGCATTTACTAAATGGACGTATCAATCAATCAGGGTTGGTAAAGCGCAATTACTCTCCCCTGAGGGTCTCAAGGCGCTGGGGTGGGGGAGGAGCTCCGTTGAGTGCTGGGGTCACCCGGAAAGCCAGGTCTTGAGGTCCTTCCTGAACTGGGGCAATGTGGGAGATTGCTGGAGGTGGAGGGTGTTCCAGGCTTTGGCTGCAAGGTAGGAGGACTTTCCTCCCGCTCTGGTCTTGCTGATACGTGGGACGGTGGCCAGTGAGAACTGGGCTGATCGGAGGTGTCTTTTGGCTGTGTGGAAGGACAGGCGGCTGTTCAGGTATGCAGGTCCGGTGTTGTGAAGAGCTTTGCTTTGTATGCGTGGGTGAGGAGTTTGAAGGTTATTCTTCTTTCGACTGGAAGCCAGTGGAGATCGCGGAGGTGTTGGGTGATGTCTGCGAAGGGGATGTCAAAGATCAGTCGGGCTGCGGCTTTCTGGACAGTCTGGAGTTTGAGAAGGAGTTTCTTGTTGATTCCGGCGTAAAGAGCGTTGCTGTAGTCCAGTTTGCTGCTGATGAGTGTGTGCGTGACAGTTTTTCTGGATTTGGTTGGGATCCATCTGAAGGTCTTTCGAAGCATGCGGAGGGTGTTGAAGCAGGTTGAGGTGACTGTGTTGATCTGGCGGCTTATTGTGAGCGATATGTCTAGTATGATGCCGAGGTTTAGTGCGTGGTCCGTCGGGGTGGGGGGATTTCTGAGGGCGGAGGGTCACCAAGAGTTGTTCCATGCGGAGGGGGTGGAGCCAAGGATGAGGACTTCTGTCTTTTCTGAGTTGAGTTTCAGGCAGCTGTTCTTCATCCAGGTGGCGACGGCTTTCATCCCTTCTTAGAAGTGGTGTCTGGTGATGTTGGGTTCGTTGGTGAGGTAGAGTATCAGCTGGGTGTCTTCTGCGTATCAGACGATGTTGAGCCCGTGGTTCCTGACGATGGTTGCGAGGGGGGCCATGTAGACGTTGAAGAGGGTGGGGCTGAGGGAGGAGCCCTGGGGCACTCCACAGTTGGTCTCCGTCAGTTGCGAGAGGTAGGGAGGGAGTCTGACCCGCTGACTTCTGCCGGTGAGAAAGGAGCAGATCCAGTCGAGGACCTTGCCGCGGATGCCGGCGTCGTGGAGTCTGGTGGCTAGGGTGCAGTGGGAGACAGTGTTGAATGCAGCCGAGAGATCCAGGAGTATGAGGGCTTCCGTTTCGTCCTGGTCGAGGAGGGAGCAGATGTTGTGGGTGGCGGCTAGTAGGGCGGTCTCGGTGCTGTGATTGCTTCGGAATCCGGATTGGGAGATGTCCAGGATGTTGTTAGCTTCGATGAAAATTGCTAGCTAGGTGTTGACGTATAAATTACAAAATGAGACTAGTGAGATGACTTACTTAATTTAGGCACCAGCTGTGGATTTAAGTGCTTACAAGAATGAATGGCACGTAATTCCCTCCTTCCTTACTAGGGCTGGGCGAAATTAAATTTTTTAGTCCATGTCTGAGACAACGCATGAAAAAACTGGAGGGAAACAGAGGCTCTTCAAAGGTTGAACACGACCTCAAATATTAGTGCGGGATCAATCCCTCAGGTCCCGGATAAGAATACAAACAAGCATTGGCATAGCCAATAGGTCTCGCCTTTTGGACCTTATAAGTGTTTAGCCATGCAGCACATTATCCTGGGTGCTGTACCGCCAGGGATTGAAGAGCTATACAATCACTACACATTGGGTCATGCAGTGTGATTCAGCAATACATGCTTGCCTCAGGAAACATTTATGGACACATTCTAAGGCTTTTTTTAAGGCACAGACAGAAAGACAAGTGCCTCGACACCCATAACTCTATAGAGACACTCCGTTGAAGGGCATTGATTATACACTTATTTTTTATCCAAAACAGTTATTTTCCTGATATGACCACCCTAAATATTTTGTCCAGTACATTTCCGTAGAAAGAAAAATGTGATCAGCATTCTGACGTCTGAACACACTCATTGCTACTTGGACAGGTTGAGTTTTGTATCGAAAACATCTATCCATCTCTTTACTCTGGAGTGAAACTGAAACCAGAAACATTACACAAAACATCTGAATAAACTTTTGAGAAAAATTTGCATTGGGCCTGGCTTACAACATGATACCAGAGGTTAGAGAACGACAGACTGCGATAGCATCACATACATTTTACAGAAAAATATTTTCTGCCTTACATTATGCACAGGCCAATTGGAATTATGTGACAAGGGAAGGTCAAATTATGTCGTAAGAAAAAAGGTAAATTATGTGGTATAATACACATTTAGCGAACTCATTGAATAAAGGTTTCACCCCCATTAGTACCAGTTAAGCACCCAAATACAGCAATAAGCAACTAAAAGGTGACCAGTCCATCTTTGCCAAGGGCCTTTCACCGCGTGACAACACGTCGTCATGTTTTAGTAACGTATGATCCATGCAGGAGCCAGAAGAAAAAACATTTTATTCTGTTAAAATCTGCAAATTAGGAAGCAGATAATGGATTATGTGGCAAATCCATATCTATGCGGAAAACACCAAAGCCGCAGAATCGCATAATTCGGGTGGATGACAATTCTACAAGTTACGCCAAAGTTACATGGACTTAAAAGAGTCCTCCTTATGGTCCCGGAAATACTCACTGTTTTGCAATGTCATATGCGGAACCTATTAACATTAATAATAATAATAATAACACTAATGGGAATAATAGTAACCATTATTATTATCATCAGCATCAATTGCATTGTTGTTGATATTTCCAGTAAAGTATTTACACCACGCAACTGACGATGGGAGATGGTTTCATAACGCATAGTACAGGGGGAAGTCCACAAAGTGAGTTCGGACTCACTGACATGAATATGGCTCAGGGAGTCCAGCACGCGCTGCAGAATTCTGTGCAGTTTTTCACATTATCCTGGCTGTTCTGTGCAAAAATAAAACATTCAATCAGTGTAGCATAAATAACCTGGGTCAATGGAGTAATGGAGGACCAACTTATGTTGCAGCGTTTACTGATTAACTGTATTGTATTTTCTTTACATAGCGCTCTCCTGCCCCATGTGAGGCTCAAAAGGCTTTAATTATGCATCAAGGAAGAGCTAACTATGTGACACAAGATACCAATAAAGACAAATTCACCTTATTCTCTGGCAACAATAGTAGCCCCATGCATAATTTTTTTATAATTTTTAATAAGCAACCATATTTCCACATATATCCCAATTTTTGAGCTGCCAATGTCTTGTGTACTTGCTTGCTTTCCTCATGGGTATGTCAAGTGTATACATTGTCTCTCAGGAGAGATGGTTTGAGCAGAAATGTCACTCGACAATAACAGCCACGAGGGAAGGGCTTGTAAGATAACTTCTGCTTTAGTGTTGGCTTTTCATTTCTCAGGTGCAGCCTCATTTCTTTGCCTTTTTCTCACTAGTGAAGTGCGCTAGAAGCTCCGTATTGCCCTTGTTGTAGTTTTTGTTGTAACTTTAAAGCCCCTGTTCGGTGTGTGCTGAGAGTTTGCTTTGTCAGGCTGTTCAATTGCATGCAATGTAGCTACTTTGTGTGCTTTCTTCCTTTCACCACAAGATGTCGCAGTGATGTAACATTTTGTAGACCGTGACCACAGGCTACTCATATTATCATAATTAAGTGGCTGGAAACCAGTGTGAAAGAAAAAAACGACAGCAAAAATCTGCGGTCTGAGTGAGAGAGTCAGTGTGAAATTGATATGAAATGGCTCTAGTCAGTATGACTAATGGGGTGGCTTAACATTGTGCGATTCTGTGCAAATGACTTTAATATCCCATGCAGAAAAAAACAAGCATTGGCATAGCCAATAGGTCTCGCTTTTGGGACCTTATGTGTTTATCCTGAAGTTTTGGGTATGTTGTAGAGCATTGTGGCTGATGTGCATTATGTTGGAAAGTTATAATGAAAAGTATTAAGCATTTTTGTTACCTTTATAAAAACCAAGACGACATTATATACAACTGAACAACCTGATTAAAAACAGATTTTAACATAAAAAATGTTTTCAATTTTTTTTTGTGCTTATGTGGCACAGTGGTATTATGTGGAGTGTATTTGTTGCATTAAATAGAATGTAATTATGTGGCCCGTAATTATGTGGCCCTGAGTGGTATGTTGCATTGAGTATAGTGTAATTATGTGGTGTGTAATTATGTGGTACTGAGTGGTATGTGTAGTGTATTTATGTTGCATTGAAAAGAGTGTAAATATGTGACGTGTAATTATGTGGTATTGAGTGGTATTTTGTGGAGTGTATTTATGTTGCATTGAGTGTAGTGTAATTATGTGGTGTTTAATTATGTGGCAGTGAGTGGTAATATGTGGAGTGTATTTATGTTTTATTGAATAGAGTGTAATTATGTGACGTGTAATTATGTGTTACTCAGGGGTATTATGTGGAGTGTATTTATGTTGCATTGAGTAGAGTGTAATTATGTGGTGTGTTATTACGTGGCACTGAGTGATATTATGTGGATTGTATTTATGTTGCATTGAGTAGAGTGTAATTATGTGGCATGTAATTATGTGGCACTGAGTGGTATTATGTGGGGTGTATGTTGCATTTAGTAGAGTGTAATTATGTGGCATGTAATTATGTGGCAGTGAGTGGTATTATTTGGAGTGTATGTTGCATTCAGTGCAGTATAATTATGTAGCATATAATTATGTGGCACTGAGTTGCATTATGCAGAGTGTTTTTTGTTGCATTGAGGAGAGTGTAATTATGTGGAGTGTAATTATGTGGCACTGAGTGGTATTATGTGGAGTGTATTTATGTTGCATTGAGTAGAGTGTAATTATGTGGCATGTAATTATGTGGCACTGAGTGGTATTATGTGGAGTGTATGTTGCATTTAGTAGAGTGTAATTACGTGGTGTAATTATGTGGTACTGAGTGGTATTATGTGGAGTGTATTTATGTTGCATTGAGTAGAGTGTAATTATGTGGCACTGAGTTGTATTTTGTGGAGTGTATGTTGCATTTAGTAGAGTGTAATTGCGTGGTGTAATTATGTGGTACTGAGTGGTGTTATGTGTAGTGTATTTATATTGTATTGAGTAGATTGTAATTATGTGGCGTGTTATTTCGTGGCACTGAGTGATATTGCCAGGGCATGGCACAGTTGCGAGTATCTAAAAAACTAAGACCTGTACAGGCCAAACTCTTCCTGCAGCACCTGATAGGACTTAAGGTGCGCTCCCTGCCAGACGTCTCCTACCTTGGAGATCCCAATCTTACCCCAAGTGCAATTTTAAGATCTGACATGAATTATTTCTGTTGGTTCTTGAGAAGTGGAACCAGCAGAGAAAGAAAGGTGGCTGTACACCCTATCAATTCATCAGTACTCCGATGAAAACAATATGCTGTTGCTCCTTTGATTCTTCTAATGCCCGCTTCTCCAAAGACAAGTTTCAGATACTTGTTTCTTTAGCCCTGTAGATAAGGACATATGCAAAGGATATGCTCTCTAGTTTCGGGTGATGAGTTACAAAAACGACAACGCCTGTTTTTATCCTCAATCTTAATCCAAGATCCCGCAAACTACAGCAGTGGAATATTAAAGAGTCTAAAGCATAAAAAAGCCTTTTTTCCACTGATTTAGGTTGGAGTCAGAATACGGTTGCCTATTTTCTGAGAATGTTCCATGGGTGTAATGAGATTTCTTATACTTTGCTGCCGCAGCTAAATCCGTTTCAACAATCCTGTTCTCATGTTCCTGAGTATAGGTGTGTTTAACAAGAGTGTGTGGGTAAGTTGTGGTAAAGCAGACCCTTACAGCCGTGTGTTTTCGCTGTCAGACATCCAATCTGAGGCTAAACACAAGAGGAGAGTATGAGAGATAGGAAATAGAGCATGTTTCCAGTGGTGCGAGGACATCGCCTTGTATCTGAACCAAGAGGCTACACTCATTACTGAAGCACTGGACTGATTAGCCCCATGGCTCTGTGGAAGGAGCTAGGTGCAGATTTGTACAGTATCTGGCATCTTGCTGCTTGGACGCCGGTGAACATGAAGGACGGTTGAGATTCTCAGGTATGGAAGATTTTTGTGTGGATAAAAGGAGAGCTGTGCAGTCCAAGCAGACCGAGACGCAGGAAAAGAGTTTAGTGAAAAAAGATGGTAAAGTGAAGACAAGGGTGTCATCAGCAAAATGGTGATTCGAATGGCCAAAAAGAAAATTACATCTCCTAGAGCCGTCATAAAAATTGAGGAGATAAGTGTTATTACTAAAGGTTGGGGAACACAAAGTCACGGGTGGGCTCAGGGTGATAAAGACAGAGATAGAGGTAAGAGTGCAAAGCAGTTGAGCAACGCTAAACAAAGTCTGTAATAAACAGCGATGGGTGCTCTGGAAAGATCAATATACATTTATTGATTTATTTTTTTTGCAAAATGCTACTAACCACTGTCTAGCAGCCTCAGAGCACCTTGCGGAGTGAGTACATATAAAGAGTGGCAGATAGCATGATGTGATGTGCTGTAAACCATGCAGTCCATCACATATAGGTGGAACAGGTAGTTAACTCCCTCCAACAAATATGTCCCAAAAGATGGGAAAGCCTTAAAGAACAGAGTCCTTAAAGCCAAGGGTGAAAAACCATGCCGGCCTTAGACATCTGACCAGCCAGGTTTCAACTGCAGTGAGTTCCACAGAGAGGAGCCCTCGAAATTAGGGAAAAGGTTATGAGGAGCAGCTAAGATGAAGTTAGAGATGGGACAGATGGATTTCTAGTGAACTGGTGGGCACGACAACCAGATTAGTTTCAGTTTAGTGGATTATGTGGTGAGGGTAGTGTGTGATATGATTTAACACAAGGAGTTCGAGCATCCTTGAGAAGAATGGTAGCTGGGAGACAAGTGGTAACTCGTGGGATGAATCAGATGTAGGTAGGAGAAGGAGAGAGAGAGAGAGAGCGCGCGCGCGCAGGGTGGACTGGCTGTTCAGAGCACAAGGGAAACAGGGGGGAGATCTTGGTTGTGCGAGAGGGGATGGTTGTGGATAAAAAAAGAGAGGGGAGAAGTGCTAAAATTAAAAGACACATGTGACTTGAGTGGTACAAGAAGTTGGTGAAGTGGAAGACTTAAAGGGATAAATAAGGGATGTCTGGGCAGGGCTGTTGGAGGGGAGAGTAGGAAATATATGGATTTGGACAGGCGTTGAGAGCCCATGTATTATAAGGTGATTAGGGTTTAGAAGTAGGCAGGGTCGGAGGAGTGAAGTATTACAGGAAAATATGAGGGGGAACTTGAATTCGATAAGGTGTTTGCGACTTGCTGCATTTGCAGAAATTGAGTACTTTTAATGAGATTGTGAACAGGTGTTGGTCCATGACTGTGCTAAGGACTAAAGAGTTGAACGAGGGATATTAGAGTTGAACACCAAGAGTTTGTCACCAGATATAGTTGAATTGAGTTGCTGTGATGTGTAATGATGAAACTCTCACTCTCGGCGTAGCCTGCTGACGCTGGGTAAACAAGTGGGAGGGGTGGGGGGAGTGCAGCTGAGAGCAGGGACACGCAGCGTTTACCTTGCGGGAGCGAGCGCACTAATTGGTAACACATGGCGCCGCTCGCTCCCGCAAGGGAATCGCCAAACGTGCACGCGTTGCCATTGAAGGCAATGCAACGCGTGCACGTTTTTAAGCGAAAAACCTAACCGATTTCAAGAGGTCTCCTCCCTATGCAGCGCATGCGCGCTGCGTAGGCGAGACCTAATAAATATGAACATGTGTAATGTAACTAGTGCACATGTAAAGCGCTCACCGAGCAGCAGAGCACCCCTGTCGCAGCAGCTCCGATCGGAGCACAAATAGCTGGTCTTTTCAGGCTACGGGTGATGAGGAAATTAAAGAGGGCAGAGTTAAAAGGGCAGCGGAGCAAGAGGTTTGTTAAAGGCAGGGCTTTAAGTGGGGGAAAAAAACTGGGGGTGCTCTAAAAGGGGCGTGGCAAATCTCTTCAAGGGGTGTGGCCTATCCGAGTAGGGGCGTGGTCTAAATCAAGATAACTAGCATTGTGTGCTTAAGAAAATCATGAAGTCGCATCCAGCAAAGGATAATAAAATAGGCAAAAAGTATATTTATTAAGTATAAGCCATAAAAATACCAAACACTTTAAAAAACATGTAAAAATTATTTACATTACTTAGAAATCTATTGCAGGATTCCCCAAAACCCTTGAAGATATTCACTGTCTATTTTGCTGGGGTTTCTCGGCGGAGTCAGAGGTGTGGCAGAAAGAGCAAAATATCCCAATTTTTAGTATTTGTTTCCCATTTCACTAACCAGTTACAGCTTATTACGTTATTTAATTTAACCAATGGATACACATGTTTATTTAAGGTTTAATATGAGTTATTGACATTAAAATACATTCACAAAGTGGGATACGTTTCCAATCACAGAATGTCCCAAATATCCTTAAAAGTGGAATCGCAAGCCATTTGTCTCCCAGCCATGGAGTTTCTGTCATCAGCACTACCCCACCCTTTTTCCACAAGAGCAGTTCAATCATGAATGGCAAAATATCCTAGTTTGCAAATGTTTTCCACATAATTATGGCTCTGCCATATTTGCCACATAATACATCATCTGCTGCATAATCTGACGATTTTAACTAATAAATTGTTTATAGCTCAAACGGATCAAAAGTTACAAAAAAATGTGACCTGTGTTGCTGCAAAGTAGATGGCCCATTGCAAAGGTTGACTGGTCAACTTTCTCACTGCTGCACTTGTATGTTCCACTGGTACTAATAAGGAAAAATCTTTGCGGATACTGTTAGCATGTGTAAAAATGTCAAAATAATAAAGTATCAGAAAATTTACAGCACCACTAATAGCAGTATAGGGTGTCAGAGCACTTTACATCACATATGATTGCTTATCTCAGTGTAATATATGTGTGTAAATCACTGTATAGGAAATGTTACATAAGACAAAGGACTATAAGGTGTAGGAGTCACATGACAACCATACTAGTAGGCAGCATAGTTTAATAGTGATTGGTCTGGAGAAACACAAACTCAGAATTTAAAACGTAATACCATGGTTGGGGGTTCTCTTTAATAATCAGAATTGATTTCTACCCAAATGAACCCTTTTTTGCAACATTAGGATAATCAAAGACTGTGGAAAAAACATAATGCTCTAATTTATACCTTGCAGTTTGCATGCAGCTCTTACATGACAGTTAATAGCTCACTGTTCTATGTTAGGATTTTAACTTATTAACTGCAAGTAACAATAGGGTCTCTCAGACAAAAGCAGTAACCCACTGACCTATTTACATTATGTGCACTTTGTGATCTGCATGGTACATGTTCTTAGCAGTGGGCACATTAACCCTCTGCGCTTCCTTTCCATGAGTCAAAACGTCCACTAGACAAAACACCATCTCTCTCTACTAAGAACATTAATCCCTGGAGTTATCATGACATTTTTATTGTTGCCGAAAATTGTTGGAGGCCAGGAAGGAGACAGCAAGTGCTTTTAAAACCATATTATACTTGCAAACACGACGCCCCCACCTGAAGTCAGTGCCACCCGCGGTCCGTGCAGGTAACAGTGGTGGGGCCGGGTGGGGGTTTCGAGGGATGATGCTGAAGGAAAATTAATTATTTAATTTTCCCTCGGCATCGTCCCTCGAAATCCCCTTACCCGGCCCCTCTGCCCCACCGCTGTTACCTGCATGGACCGCGGGTGGTCAGCACCTGGTGCGGTCGCACTGCCCTAGAGCCACCCTGCTCAAGGGTCCTGTGACCTCAGTGACAGAGTCACTGTCACTCTATGGTGTGCTGCTTCATAGGCCTGCCTGCAAGACTGAAGGTGAACTTCAGAATGGATTGGAGCGGACAGGCCTTCAAGGTTAACCCACACTTGCCACTGCTAGGGTCCCCCTGCTGGTGCTAAGACACCAGGGCTTTTAAGATCTTGCGGGGCCTTCTAAGGTCTAGCATGGAAATGTGCTCCCTCAGGGGAGTGGTCTGGTGGACTGGTCATGTAGGCTGAACCTGGTTCCCCAGTTCCAAATTCAGCAGCTCTGACCATAGTGCCTCATCCTCTCCCCCACTGAACACCATACTGCCCCGCTGAGAGAAACTTGCACTGCACTGACCCGCTATAAACACCTGGATGTGACTCAATTCAAATTACGCACTAGACAAGAGCAATATGCTGCCTAAAAAAAATTAACAACATCCTAGAAAAAGCAAACACTCATAGGGAATGCAAGATTAAGTAAAGCATGTGAAATGTAAGCAGGAACAACATGGTTACCTTTTTCTTTTTACACTCATTATTCAGAAATTAGTGAGTGCTTTTGCCTGAAAAGTTAATGCCATGACTACAGGGCCCAGAAGGGACCCGTTTCAATGCCCATTGCTTATATCCTTACAAAACGTAAGCAGTATGGTTTAAAAAGACCACATTCGTGAACACACAGCCGCTGTACACATTTTGTTTTCCAATTCACCCATCAAGTAGGTATTTCAGTACCTCCAGGAATAGTGCACTTTCCCACCCAGGGAAAACAATGTTGTTCAAAGAGAGACGAGAAAACAAAAGTAGCGCTTCACTGGCAAACACTGTAAATTGGCGCTAGTGTGTTTTGGTGTGAATAAATCAATCTGGCCACCTTGCAACCACTCTGTCTTGCTTTAGCTAGTTCCTTTTCATATTTTGAATGTTTTAGTTCTCTCCACCCCGAGGCTGCACTTAGAAATTGAAAAAGTCAGAAAAAGGGACGTTTCCAGCAAAAGTGTTTTTCTTTTTGGATCCATTTCACAGAGGAGCAAATAAACGAAAGCAAGAAAGAGAAGGTAATACCTGTTTCTAAAAGTCTCGGTTTTCATCATCCCACGCTGGCACCACGACGACGTTGCTCCTGCGCATGAAAAAGAGAAGGTCCCACGCTGGCACCACCACGACGTTGCTCCTGCGCTGAAAAAGAGAAGGGAAATCCTGAGAGAAAAAGGGTTTCCCTTCCTCCAACAACGCTCACCTGGCATGACGTCATGCCGTCGTGCCGTGGACGTCATGCCGTGACCTCCACTACTCAGTAAGGAAACTGAGCTCTCACTGCAGTCCAGAAAAAAAAAAAAAAAAAAAGGACTACCTTTGCCAGCCGCGAAAATAGAGCCCGATAGAGACCCGTTTCGAGGGCCCCAAAAAAAACTGCCGGTGCTCAGACCCGGACAGACCTGGCCCACTTAAAGCCCTGGTTAAAGGGCAGGCAACAGCCAATCGGAGGAGTTAGACAAACACCAGCAAGAAACAAAAGCAAGCAGCAAAGCGGGAGGGGCTTGGGGAACAGTGAAATCTTTTCACTTTAAAGTTAGATTAAGAAAATTACCTTGCGTCTGGCATTTGATCTCGGTCTTTGAATGCACAGCAAATGTGAGGAGATAACAAGAATTACAGCCCTGTTTAAACAAAAGTCGGAGCACAGGCACACAATAACACGAGCAGGTAAACTGTAGCGCTGGATTATTAAAAATGTGTTCTGTACACCAATATAAGAATTTCGAATTTAATGGCATGATAACCGAAAAAGTGCCCGCGTCCAAGGTAGAATGATCCAGTGCTACTATACAAGTTGTATTAAGTTTCTTGCTGTATTAATTAATAATGCACTGGACCTGAGGAAGCGACTTGTGTGTCGTAAAACACTTGTGGCCTCTCTTGTCTAATTTTCAATGAAGAAAATTAAAATACCATTTAAAAATATCTTCTTTACGACTCATTAATGAAAATGTATTGACTCTAAGACCTTAAAATTGCGTCTCTATTTTGAGACAGCGCATGCACTGTCGCTTAGGAAACATTTTGTTAGCTTACAGTGGGCTTAAAATCTGCCCCTTTGCTTACCCTTGGTTGGCTTCATCGTCACTCCCATTTTCTTGCTTCTCTTTGGTCAGCGCATGTCGGCTTGACGTCCATTGGTTGGCTTCATTGTCACTTTCATTTACATGCTTCTCTTTGGTCAGCACGTACCACTTCACTTCCTCTTTGTATGTTTGTCCCTTCCTGTAGCATGATCCAAGTAATTGTGTTCTTCCACTGTTTGAGCTTTTGGAGCTGCTTATTTCTTTTAGTTGACGCCAGGGCTACATGAGGGGAGACAGCATCCCTCCACTATTTTTACAGGGTGGACGTCGTCCACCCTGCCAAGGTGATTGTCTCCACTGAAATATGCTGAATTTGTCCCAGTGTAATTTTCAGACAACAGGACACATTCAAAAGCACCTGCATGCTGCCATCTTTCCTTCCAGCGATACCAAAGGGGATGATGGACGGAGCGTTTGAGCAAATCAAACACTCACCCCCAGTCAACTGATCTGGGTTTAATCCATCATCATTCTTTAGCTCACTCCACCACCCCAGTTCAGACATGGCCATATGCAAATCAGTCTGACCCTGTGCCTCATGGGAACAGTCCAGCCCGAACTGCCAAGCCATGTCTTCCCTGGACCGGAAACAAGCATCCTGGGACCGGTTTCTGGCTAATCAGCCGTCATCAGCCAGGCTAGCTTGAATCCAGTGGCAGAGTGAGCAAGGGACCCACGTCTGGGCATACCCTGCCAACTTAGGGCGAACAAAGGGATACCAAAGGGGATGATGGACGGAGCGTTTGAGCAAATCAAACACTCACCCCCAGTCAACTACTCTGGGTTTAATCCATCATCATTCTTTAGCTCACTCCACCACCCCAGTTCAGACATGGCCATATGCAAATCAGTCTGACCCTGTGCCTCATGGGAACAGTCCAGCCCGAACTGCCAAGCCATGTCTTCCCTGGACCGGAAACAAGCATCCTGGGACCGGTTTCTGGCTAATCAGCCGTCATCAGCCAGGCTAGCTTGAATCCAGAGCAAGGGACCCACGTCTGGGCATACCCTGCCAACTTAGGGCGAACAAAGCGAAACCAAAGGGGATGATGGACGGAGCGTTTGAGCAAATCAAACACTCTGCCAAGGAGATTGTCTCCACTGAAATATGCTGAATTTGTCCCAGTGTAATTTTCAGACAACAGGACACATTCAAAAGCACCTGCATGCTGCCATCTTTCCTTCCAGAGCAGCAACCTGCATGCGACAAGGGGGCTTGGTTATTTTACATTCGAGCTGGCCCTAAACAAGCGTCGAAGTTAAGGGGCCATTAGGCCTCCTTTTGATTAAGTATCCTGGTTGGGAGCTATCTGGAACCTCAGACCTAGCTGCAAATGCAATGGAGGGGAAACAAAGGCTCACAGCTTGTTATCATGTCATAGGCACCTAGGAGAGGCATGCTTATTATGACTTTGTTCAGTCCCTGTATATAAGAGATATGATTGCACTGTAAGAATGTCAGATGTGTTGGTCTGTTCCACTATTTACACAAATAATTTAGATTCCGCTATTTTGTTTTATTTCTTTTATAGCGCTACTCATTGCAATGCAGTGTGTCAGTGTGCTTTACCTCACACGTACACATTATACATTGACAATAAATCATATAAGTGTGTAAATCAATGTACAGGATGTGTTACATAGGACAGTGATGGTTACAAGGTGTAGGAGTCACATGTCTTTCATAGCTCACTGTGCTTTATTAGAAGGATTACGATTTATGAACTGCAAGTCTCATCAGGATCTCTGTGTTAAAAGCAGCAGCCCACCTCCCTATCTACATAAAATAAAAATATGTAATCTGCATTTTACATTAAGTGCTTTACAGGAGACACATTAACCCTTTATGCTACTAACTGGGACTAGACAAAACAGATCTCCCCACCAAATGTGTTGACCACCAGAGCTATCTTACATTATTATTATTCCCTGAGATTTATGGGATACATAAAGCTCTCTACAGCAGGTGCCTTAACCCCATAAGATATTTTAAAATGCAGACTTTGCGACAAATTAAGCAGACCAGATTTACTGCCATGTTTCTCCTTGGTGCCAATCTCTTTGTGGTAGAGTTTAAAAAATATAAATGTGTAAATTGAGACCCAGATTTTGCGTCAGGGTTGTGTCACTTTTGTGCCCGTGTTTGCAGCCCGTCTCCTTCATGTGCTTCTTCTCCTGACCTGTTGTGTTGTTGCTTGACCCCTCTCACTCCTCTCTGTGTTGTTGCTTGACCCCTCCCGTCCCGCCCTTCTGTCTCTGTGTTGTTGCTTGGCCACTCCCATCCCTCTCCGTTGTTGTTACTTGGCCACCCCACCATCCCGTCCCTATTTGTGTTGTTGCATGGCGCCTTCTGTCCCTCTCAGGGTTGTTGCTTGCCCCCTCCTCTGTGTTGTTGCTTGTCCCGTCCCGCTCTCCTACCTCTCTGTGTTGTTGCCTGCCCTCTCCAGTCCCTCTACGTGTTGTTGCTTGCTCCCGCCCACCCTTCTCAGTGTTGTTGCAACTTTTCGTAACGTCTTCTGTTCCAGACAGCTACCTCATGGCTTCAGGCCAGGCAGAATATTTTAAAAGGTAAAAGCAGTAGGCAATTGTGGATGACTCCAAATCAATCAAACAAAATTCCCAGGCTTCCCACTTCCAGATACTTTGCAGTATAATGTTTTGTGGCAGCAACATGTCCCACAGCTCCATCTATCCAAAAAATGAGATGGGAATCCCCTTGCTCAGCTGGGTGAAGTTCTCTTTTCTCCCCTATGTCCACAGCTGCCATACCCAGTAAAACCTACTAAGCTTCAAAGCAAATCAACTACTCCAACCCCCATTCTGTTGCAGACCTCATGTTGTCCAGGTATACTGCAGAGAGAATGGGAGGACTCTTGTGCTGAATAGGGTAGGTGCTACACAGGGCTATAGAAACCCATATATCCCACTGGCAGTCATCTCGGAATTCTCTGACACTTTCCTGGCTATTGTGTGGCTAGTCATTGAAGTACAAGCGGGCAGACTCACCTTTCCAAAAGGCTGATTCCAGACAGAAATGTATTTGCCTTTGGAATGCACTCAGCTAAGCTCGGCCAGTCTGTAGTTCGTTTCCCCAAACTAGTAAGAGGGTTATAGGAATAACAATATGACTTTACTACTGTTCTTTTTTTCAGGATTACCTATACACTGCAGATGTGGTATGATATCAAATTAAAGTTATAATATGTTTAGGTTAATAAGGTTATAAGACAGTCTATGCTGCAAGAAAGATACTCTAAAAGCACATGCTGTGTTTTCAGTGTCAATGGGAAAATATTCCAAAACCCCCTACCTGTTCTCATAACTGTTCACAGACAGTTGATTTACTACAGTCACATATAACAAGCATTTGCAATGCAATACGTCTCACATTTCTGAGAGTTTAAGCTATTGGCATAGTAAATGACAATGCCTTTTATTTATGTGTTTTGAGAGCATAAACTCTCGCAAATGCGAGACCTATTGCATTGCAAATGCATTTGCAATGCAATAGGTCTCATATTACTGAAAGTTTGAAAAATTGGCATTGCATTATTATTTGCAATGCCAGTAGCTCAAACATTGCAAATGCTTGTTCCAGATGGAGCTTGGGAGGCTCCTATAACCTGTACTTCACCTTCGCATTTTACTTGCAGCTGTTCCGATAAAAGTTATCCTGGCTTGGAGACACGCGTAATTTATGTCAGCAGATTGTTAACTCTGGAGCTGAACATGGTGCTCCCCGGTCTCAGCGATTGGCTGCAGGAGACGCTGCCGGTGGTTGGTTGCCGCACTCTAACTAAGAGCCAGAGAAGCAAGACTGTTGGATGCAGACAGGAGCGAAATAAAATATATGTAAACAAAAAATAAAAACGAGTTGGGTGAGCCACTCGCAATGAGACTCAGCCATTATTAAGCATGTGAATAAAAAAAAACGAGTTAGGTGAGCCGCACGCAACAAGGCACGCAGCCGCCATAATTAAGCATGTAAATTAAAAAAAACGAGTTGGATGAGCTGCGCGCAATGAGACAAGCCCCCGCCATTATTAAGCATGTAAATTAAAAAAAAACAATGAGTTGGTTGAGCCGTGCGCAACTAGACGCACAGCCGTCATTATTAAGTATGTAAATGTGACCAGATTTCTTTAATTAAGACAGTGCCCCCCTCACAGGCGTCCATGCAGTGGGGTAATGAAGGGGGGGTGGAGCGTATTTAAAAGTTATAGCACGACGCTTCGGTGTAAAAAAAAAAGCCACAGGATGGGCATAGATGAGGGAGGTACCAGGGGGGAACAAAGGAGGAAGCGTCCAAGCAGATTTCCGTAATTAAGAGAGCACCCGCTTCGCGGGCGTCCGTGCAGCGGGGGAACAGAGGGTGTTTAAAAGAAATGCAAAGTCTGTTAGGAAGCGGCCATCATTACTGAAGCTGGTGTCCCGTGTGTCATGTCCTCCAGGAAAGGACATTGTTACATAAGTAGGTCAGCGGTCTAGCTGGTCCAGACAGAAGTGAGATGCCAGGAACTTCCTGGGTGGAGACAGGAAGTACTAGCTTTCCCTCTTACTACATTGAGGGAAGCAGAGAGAAGAGGACGTGTGGAGAGTAGCTCCACATCAGTAGGCCATGTATAAAAGCTGAGAAATTAATAAAGATGAGTTAATAGCCTGATGCCAGGTGCTGTCTTTTATGCAGAGTGTTATGCTTGCCAGTGCTGTGAAAAGAAACCAATCCAGAACAGGACAACTGGCGACGAAGGTGGGATCGAAGATCACGCCTGCAGATAAAGGAGGCAAGTAACATAAGAAAGTACCAGTGCTGAGGAAGCACAAATTACCTGCAGCTAGCATGCAGCATTAAAGAAAAGCAGGAATTCTCTGAGCTACAAACCATGCATGCTGCAGCCGAGTGGCGGCCATTTTGAAGTCAGGCAAGTTGAGAGACAGTCCATTGAAGTCTATGGGGTGGTCATCTTGAAGTCAGGCACCCTGAGACAAATCCACTAAAATCAATGAGGCGGCCATATTGGAATCAGGCAATCCAAGCCTAACTCACTGAAGCCTACTGAGACAGCCATACTAAGGGCAGACACCAAGTTAGGTTGGCTTTTGAAAGGAATACACATAGCTGGGGGGCATCAAAGCTGGAACAGCTCTACAAGGAAAATGTGAAGCTGCCAGAAAGAATACGGTGGTCACCTTTGAGTGAGCTTTCCCAAAATCAAAGAAAAACAGCTATATGCAAGATCTCTACCAAAGAGGGCCAACAAATAATACATAACGGATAGTGAGCAGTCCTGTGGCATTATCATACTAGCACATTCCACCATCATGTCGGTGGGAAAAGAAATACAAAAAGCTAACCCCTGCATTGAAGTGCCACCCCCAGTGACACAGACCGGCACCCAGAGTTTGGGTCCCAAATGGAACCGGTGGCTGGAGTCACTGGATGAATTTCTTGCAACAACCGGTGAGCGAAGAGACGAAAAACGTCTGCTACTACTACATGGTGGGGCATGAAGGCCGACGCCTAATCAGAACATTTTCAACAAAGGACACAGAGACGTATAAAAAACTCAAAGAGACACTATGTGCCCTTTTCAACACAAAGAAAGACGTGGATCAAGAACGCCTCATCTTCAACGCAGCACGGCAGGAACCAGGTGAATCATTAACAGATTTCATTACAAGGTTACAAAGTCTGGTACAATACTGCAATTTCAATACATTCACAAATGAGGAAGCAATTCGACTCAGGGTAATTGAGGGCTGTTCAATACCAGACACGAAGCGCAAGATCCTTCAAAAGCAGCTCTCGCTAAAGGAAATCATCAGGAGGGCCGAAGCTGGAGAGCGGGCCAAAGCAAGAGAATTGCAACTCAATGCAAGAAAGGAAGACAAGAGAAATGAGATGTTTCTCATGTCAGTGAGTAAAGCCCAAGAAACCAAAAGAGCCAGAAAGAGTGAGGGCAAAGGCAGACCAGAGACAAGATATCACGATCGACAAAGTGACATGAAATACTCAGATTCAACAATACAAAAGGCACTGGAGGATGGCAAACAAAAGACCGGGACAATCCGGGATTGTGACAGCCAAACTGAAATAACTTCAAGGAGTCATTCATCAAACTTTCCAGATTATTCTGAAGAAGCATCAAGCAGTGGGACAGATCACCTAAATGGAACAGACGACACCATGCCCAACAAGCGTGAAGAAAAAACAAACTACAGAAGATTGGGCAATTCACACCGACTCTGGAAACCGGTATACAAACACACCCGAGCCACCCACTTTTCATCGAACTTCTTAGACTTTTCCGAAGAAGCATCAAGCAGTGGGACATATTACACACATGGCACAGACGACAGTGCGCCCAACAAGCGAGAAGAAGAAACAAACCACATAAGACTGGGCAATTCACTCAGACACCGGAAACGGGTATGCAAACGCACTCAAGACACCCACAACAATAAGGAGAAAACTGAGAGGAGACAATTAACACCACATGAGAGGAGCAGAGACAAAATGCACTGGGGCCAAACAAAAGAAATGAACACTCAGCTATCAAATTATCCCTCCGTTGCAAGAGCACATAAGACACTTCGAGAGATGTACCCAAAGAAATGTCCCAAAGATAGCTCCGACTCAAGGAGCAGTTCATCACAGTCCATCAGCTCAAGAGATTCACCAGTCAGAACACACCCAAAAGAACTTCCTCAAAGGAAATCAGCAGAAGATTCATCTGATTCAGAAAGCATGTCTGCACAATCACTCAGGTCAACAGAATCATCTGGCACATCAAGATCGAGAAAACGCCCATGCCGTCAATCACCCAAATGCACAATGGAATCAGAGAATGTTCTCCCCGTTCAGAGCAAAACATCACATGCCGATTACTCAGAACAATCACTTACCCCACAACGCAACATGTCATGTCAGTTATATTCACATCAAGACATGAATATTATACCTTCACCTCTGATGGGGACAGCTCGGCTGACTCAAAGAGCTTGCAGAATAAGAACGAATGTATGGGACATTACCCAAAAATGTTGGGGAAATGCTGTCTCATCACTCTGAAAGAAAGGCAGAAATGTGTTGACAGAGACATGTCATTTTCAAGGAAAGGGGGATGAGAAAGGAACATGTATATGCCCGGATGGTCAAAGACTTCAACATTCCCAAACGCAACTGGGAGTGGGTGAGGCAAACAAAACAAGTAAATGGGTCCCAGAGCCGACCCTTGTTCTCGTGAAGCATTGAACCAACAAACACCTTTCTCAACAGAAACCCCACTCAACATCCACAGAGCTAACAAACCAATCAAGGAGCCCAAAGGATGCTCACCTCACCAACGAACACTCCCCTCAACAGACATCACCCGCAACATCTGCAGAACCACTCTCAACAGTCGGAGAGCAAAGAAACTAACTACAGAGCTCAAAGGATGCACTGAAAAGATTGACTGAATTTCTTTGTGATTGGGGGGGAGATGTCATGTCTTCTAAGAAAGGACATTGTTATATAAGTAGGTCAGCAGAGCTAACAAACCAATCAAGGAGCCCAAAAGATGCTCACTTCATTAACGAACACTCCCCGCAACAGACATCACCCTCAACATCCGCAGAACCACTCTCAACATTTGCGGAGCAAAGAAACCAACTACAGAGCCCAAAGGATGCACTAAAGAGATTGACTGAATTTCTTTGTAAGTGGGGGGGAGATGTCATGTCCTCCAGGAAAGGACATTGTTAAGCGGTCTAGCTGGTCCAGACAGAAGTGAGATGCCAGGAACTTCCTGGGTGGAGACAGGAAGTACTAGTTTTCCCTCTTACTACATTGAGGGAAGCAGAGAGAAGAGGACGTGTGGAGAGTAGCTCCACATCAGTAGGCCATGTATAAAAGCTGAGAAATTAATAAAGATGAGTTAATAGCCTGATGCCAGGTGCTGTCTTTTATGCAGAGTGTTATGCTTGCCAGTGCTGTGAAAAGAAACCAATCCAGAACAGGACACCGTGTGTGCTGTGTACATTAAGTAAATAGTTCTTGGAACTGCTACTGAAAGCTCCCGAGTAAGGACACATGTAAAAGGGCCAGTCCTTATGGGAGGTAACAGAGTAAAGGGAGGTACTGAGGAGGGACTAATAAGTCTATTAACAAATCAGAAGCCAACATTTACAAAGCACAATGACACAAGCCAATGAAAAATATGGGCGGAGTGTGGGCAGAGCATTACGTCCATACCTGAATACAGCATGTCTCAAAGAGACAGCGCCGCCTAGGCGAGTCCTAAAAACACCAACAAGTGACGCAGCAGGGTCTATTCAACGTTCTATTTACTTCGTCTCTGCTGATTATCTCGTCAGAAAATGTAAGTCTTGGCATCAGTCCTCGTTTCTTGAGCCAGAATATAGATGCGAACGAGCCAGAGAAGAAGATTCCCTCTACTGCCACAAATGCCACCACACGTTCACCTGTGTATAAACCAGATACTCATTGAGAGTGCAGACTGTCAGCAGAAATATAATCTGCAAATTCTACTGGTGCCAGGTCATAAGGGCCTGTGGGACTAGGGCCCCACCAATAATGTACAAGTGCCCATGGGTTGGGCCAGGACTTCGCACATTGTTTGTGGGTCCACCCTTGAAAAGCACCAAGCAAGTGAACCCCTGGTCTTACGCAGAGACGTTTTAAGGCATGGGCAAAGTGGGCTCTGGCCCAGGGCCCCACAGCCTTTCAGGGGGCCCCCAAATAGATCTGGCTCTGTTCTCCACACAGTCCTGCTCTGACAACCTAGAATGATTTTTAAACATAGATTGTTAATACCATTTTCATCTAATTTATGTTCAATACGCGTAATGTGTGAGAGTCGATTACAGGCATTTTGCGGAGAAATGTTGTGGGTTTTTTCAACACCATGTAACGTCGATAAAAAAGTTTCTTTTAGATCAAAACAGGGCCTTACCTATCAGAAATGGCACTGGGTCGCAGAAATGATTTGCAATAATATTTGAGAGCTGCTGCTATTTTACAGTATTGAAAGCACACGTAATTATCCCTGGATATTAGCTGGAAACACATTTAGAATATGGGCGAGTGTGCCTGTGCAGTGTCTGTGACTTGGCCAAAGAGGGCATGAAAAATATGAAATTGGATCGTAAATTCAAAGCTTTTCCGAACAGGGGCCTCAAAATATGTTTGGCCCAGGGCCCCCAAAATCCTTAAGATGTCCCTGGTCTTACGGAGTTATTTTTATGATCGATTTCCTCCGTGGAGTATATGCTTGTGATTTACAACGTTCTTTTCAAATTTCCATTTGAAATATTTAGTTTATTATACATAGCGCTAGCACAGTTAGGCCTTTTCAGTGTATCAGTAACACAACAAGATCATAAGACTTAGATCACTGAATGTGGTTTATTATAGAAAAAGTGCAGTGTACGTTGTCATTTTCTCCTCAACCATGACTAAAAGGTGCATAAGTTTGTGACAGCTCTTACGAAGTGACAGAGGCACATTGCTTACGCTAGTTTCCTAGCCTAACCATCTATTTTTATTAGGACTTTGTCCCTACCTTCGAGGCTGAAGAGATAGCAAGCTTGGACACTCAGCACCGGTTAGGTGCACAAAACAAGTTACTAATTCATTGCTATCCAGTTAGGGAGAGTTCTTCCATGCCAGGGGTCTTTTCCTTAGACCATATGTATGACTGAGGGCATGCCGGTCCTCTTACCTCACCACAATCTGCTTATATGACCTGGGCCCCACCAATCTGCTGAACCTGGCATCCCCAGGGAATCATGTACAAATTACTTGTCTGTGACCAATACTTTATTCCCATCTACATGCAATCCCACTAACCTACATGCCTTGCCCACATGCAGACATAAAAAGCCGAATCCTGCCAAGCAGAAACATAAGCACTGACAATTTTTTTTTAACGTTCTGTGCTAAAACATTCACCTTTGTGCTTTGCCCAAATTAAAAGACTACAAAACAAAATGCCTTCTGTATAGAAGGCCTATAGGCAACAGTGCACTTTTCCGATTTGAAGTGTTCAACCATGCACTGCCCTCAGATCGCTACAATATGGAATGTTAGACCAGAGCATGGGGCCCACTATAAACCTCGAAATAACAATCGGTCTTCTGGCAGCTGTGCTGTCAAGTCGCACCTAAAATGCGCAAATTGGGGTTTTAAGCCTTTCAGTATAAATGAATCACTGTGCATTTAGAAGGTCCCTACTTCACTTACCATATGTAGCTTGTCTGTCTCCAATCCAACGCATAGCCCAGTCAGCCTTTTATTTAACACAAGGTAGAGTTTCAATGGCGTTATAGAGAAACTCCCTAGAAAATTAAACAAGTCACATTAATAACAATAAGACTGACTTACTGCCACTTACGTCGCCAACTCCAACCCACTCTTGCTTGGAAGATCCTAAAAGGCCCGACGAATTTTATTTCCATTTCACCCCCCGTACAATGTTCGGTAGGCAACTAGAGCATACACCCCAAATTCGAACAGTGAAGAAAACCACTGTAGGGCCATGGAGTGAGTAAACCCATAGATCCATTCTACAAATAACTGATTAGCATGGTCAGTGTGTATTGGGATATCACTCATCCGTCCAAATAACTGTTATGGCCTTTGTGCCAGAGTGCACATATGGTTATGTCTTTTGTGGCAGAGGGCACAATGCTTCGGCTATTTTATCAGTCAGATGGAGGCATTTAATATCAATCAGCTTGTCCCTGGTCCTTTTGCTTGTAGTCTTTCCTTAGGTGGTCACTAACGTAATGTTAACACGTGGCCACTATTTTGAAAGTGATAACACTGAGCAGAAGTACTGCTCGCCACTAAAAAAGTTGGAGACACCCGAGTAACTTAAGTAAACGCAATAGGCTGTGCACCCCTGGTACCCAGCTGCCTACTTGAAACTACACTATTGACATAGTATTGGGGGGCATGAGTTTATACAATTCTGCTGTCTGTATTGTTGTTTTGTTGGGGCAGGAGTAGCCTTGGTAGCAGAGTTTATAAGCCCTGCAATGTATCTTCCACAGCTCTTTGGTACGCCAGATAGACTCCCTTTGAAGGCACGCCGAACATTGGGTAGCAATCTCTGGCCAGGATTCGACCTAGGGTTTCACTCACCTCCTCTGCCGTCGAAAAGGAGGCATCGGCTTTTTTGTACATCTGCCAAATGTCGTGATATGTGATAGAGAAGATGACAAAGCAGAGGGTTCTCTCTAAGCAGAGGCTCCTCCTGCACCTCCGACAGCCAGCTCACTTCACTCTTCACCTAAATGAGACAAGGAAAAAAACAAACGTCGGTACATATCTAGGAGACTGTCCGCTGGACAAATCTAGGCACACGTGTCAAGAACGCTCCCCCAATGCTGACTTGCCGGCTATCAAAATGCTCCTGACACCTTAACCAAGCCACAGCACCAAACTATCAATTTTCGCTGGTTAAGATGAAGCCTATAATGGTGCACCCCTTACGCAGGGGGTGGGGAATCACCGCCGTCAAGCATATAAGCCATCCCTCAAGCCTATATACTTGAATTCAGATATACCATAGGATCAAATTCACACTCACACGTCCTATGTGTGCGTTCTATTGGAGAAGGAAGAGTGTGAGATGGCACAAGACAGAAAGAAGTTAGGGTGTGGTGGGGTAAACTTCTACATTTGGCGGCAAAAAACGGCAAGCCATGCTATACCCAGCAACATGACACACATCATCCATATTTTCAATGCTCAAAATGAAACGTGGCAAAAAGACAAAAGCCTTTAAACAGGCTGCTGCCACTTCACTATGTTTGCTCACTTGCTTTGTTAACTGATTCATCGGACCACCTCAGGCTGCTCCCACCCATCTCCCCACAGACAGGATATGGAACAGTACGCTTATCTTAAACCTTCCCAGTAGCCAACCCACTGACCGTTTCCTGCTTGACTTCATTAATGATGTTCCATGCAGTCTTGGTGGCCAATACCCTGATGCTGCTAAGGTTCGGCGGAATCAAGGGAGAGAAAAAAACACAAGAAAACGGGAAGATTCCCACAGAGAATCGAATTGTTTCTTAAGCTAACAAGCGCTTTGTTCTTGCTATTAAAGCGCATTCGTTGCTTTTGCCCCTTTGTCAATATTAAGAAAATAAACTAACAAAAACACCCACAAAAAACAAGAAAGCATGCTTTATTTTAAAGGCAAACACTAGATTTTATAATGGAGAGACCATCATACTCTATAACATTGTGATGGGCAACAGAAAGTTACAGAAAAAATAACTGCAATGCCCATACAGGAAGAGGGAGGAGGGGCCATCACACGCAATACAGTGTGATGTCCAAACAAAATGTTCTCTGAGTGAAATCGCCAGAAACAGATCTAAGCACACAAAGGAGGGACAGTTACAAAAATGCACCAATAACAAGCCAGCATTTCTGAATGCCACAGATAACAACCAATAGCAATCGGTGGGGGTGCCAGAGCTCATAGACTAGGATACAAAAGTCTTGCAGACAGTGCAAGCGCTGTCAAAGGCTTGACCTAAAAAGGGTAGTCATGTAAAAAGAGCACATGTGTCTGAGGTCTGATTAGTAAGCATTAGCCGCTCAGTGCTCAAAAATACCAGATGTATTTCCTACCCTATCCTTTCAGGCTTTAAGTGCCTCCTAAATTATGCAAAAAAGGAAGCAGGAAACTCTGGGTAGTTCCCAAGTTTTTGCAGAGAGCAGCTCCTATATAGAGCACCCTACAACAGTTGGATTGTATAGTGCTCTTTATAGTAGCTGCTCTCCCCAAAATTTGGGAACTACTCAGAGTTCCCTGCTTCCCTTTTCGCATAATTTATGCAGCACTCGAATCCTTAACCCCTTTGCTGCTAAGCCTTTCCCCCCCTGTGCTAAGCCTTTTTTTGGCTATTTGGGGTAGTTCGCACTTAGGCCCCTGTAACTTTTCGACCACATAAGGTATACACGCCAAATTTGCGTCCTTTTCTTCCAAAATCATGGGGATTTTAAAGGTACCCAGGGTTTGTGGATTCCCCTGGAGGGGACCCAGAAATTAGCCAAAATACAGCTAAATTTCTTTTTAGAAAAATGGGAAAAAAGGACTAGAGATAAAAGCATTTGTTTTTTTTCCCTGCAAATGGTATCAACAAAGGGTTTGTGGTGCTGAAATCATCATCTTCCTAGCTTTCAGGGACAAGCAGACTTTTGTCAGAAAACCCAAAATTTTTACACAGTTTTCGCATTTTACTGGGACATAGCCTATTTTTGCTATTTTTTGTGTTTTCAACCACCTTCCAGTTAATGGTAAAATTGGGTATGAAACCAATGATTGATCCTGGAAAGCTATACATTTCTGAAAAGTAGACAAATTTCTGAATTGAGCAAGGGGTCATTTGTGTAGATCCTTCAAGGTTTTCTTATAGAAACTAACAGTTGAAAATAGGAAAAATTGAAAATGAGTTAAAAAGAACAACCATTTGTGCCAACGTTTTCACCTGTAACTTCTTCTAAGTATGACAGATTATTGAAAGCAATATACCGTTACATCCGCTGGTCCCTTCTGGTTGTGGGGATATATAGGACTTGTAGGTTCACCAAGAACCCGAGGAACCCAGAGCCAATAACTGAGCAGCGTCTTGCAATGGTTTTTTATTGTGTACCGGGTATATAGCAATTAATTTGGGAAAAAATAAACAGGGAAAAATCGGTATGAAAGACACCTATGTATTTATGAAATGGGAACAAAATATAGAGTTTAGAAACAGTAGCTATTTGCACATCTCCGAAATTGTGGGTACCCATAGCAGCATGTGAATTATAGGACATTTTTCAAATTGACTTCTTTTTAACACATTGTCTTACATTTGGAAGGCAGAAATGCATTGAAAGTCAATAGGTAATAACAGTTGCTCTACGATTCTGTGTTCCCCTAAGTCTCCTGATAACAATGGTACCTCACTTGTGAGGGTAGGTGTAGTGCACGCGACAGGAAACGGCCCAAAACGCAATGTGGACACAACACATTTTCACAGTGAAAACTGATCCTTTTTTTGCAAAGTACCTAGCAGTAGATTTTGAACCCTAGCTCTGCTGGCACCTAGGGAAACCTAGGAAACCTATACATTTATGAAAACTAGACACCCAGGGAATCCAGGATTGGGTGACTTGTCTGGCTCTCACCAGGTTCTGTTACCCAGAATCCCTTGCAAACCTCAAACTTTGTAAAAGAAAACACATTTTCCTCATATTTCTGTGGTGGAAAGTTCTGGAATCTGTGTGGATCCACAAAATTCTACCCACCCTCCATTCCCCAAAGGCTTCCGAGAAAAATGGTACCTCACTTGTGTGGGTAGGCCTAGTGCCCACGACAGAAAACGGCCCAAAACGCAACGTGTACACACCACATTTTCCAAAACGTATTGAGGAGATATCAGAATTACCTATCACAAAACAACCTGGTTTTGCAAGGGGGGTCACCTGGGTTTTTGGCCCGGTCAGCCCGGTGATCCACAATTTTCCCACACAGAAATTTGAGAAAAATTTGATTTTTTTTCAGCTAAATTTGAGGTTTGCAGGGGATTCTGGGTAGGAAAACAGTCCACGCAAGCCATGCCTCTAGTTTTCAGAAATGTGTGGGTTTGGTAGGTTTCCCAAGATGGCCGCTGAGCCCGGGGCCAAAAACCCAGGTGACCCCCCCTTGCAAAACCAGGTTGTTTTGTGATAGGTAATTTTGATGTCTCCACAATACGTTTTGGGCCCTTGCCTGTAGCGGGTACTTGGCCCACCCACGCGAGTGAGGTACCATTTTTATCAGGAGACCTGGGGGGAACGCTGGGTGGTAGGAAATTTGTGTCAGCCCGGTGATCCCACAACTTTCCCATGCAGAAATTTCAGAAAAATTTGATTTTTTCAGCTAAATTTGAGGTTTGCAGGGGATTCTAGGTAGGAAAACGTTGGGGGGTCCACGCAAGCCATACCTCGCTGGACTTCCCCGGGTGTCTAGTTTTCAGAAAAGTGTGGGTTTGGTAGGTTCCCAAGATGGCTGCCGAGCCCGGGGCCAAAAACCCAAGTGACCCCCCCTTGCAAAACCAGGTTGTTTTGTGATAGGTAATTTGGATGTCACCTTAATATGTTTTGGGCCCTTGCCTGTCGCGGGTACTTGGCCCACCCACGCGAGTGAGGGACCATTTTTATCGGGAGACCTGGGGGGAATGCTGGATGATAGGGAAATTGTGGTTTTTCTGACACCAGAATATTATGACACAGTAATGCAAGAAAAATGCGTGACTATAGTCACATTTTGAAGTTTGCATGGCATTGTGAGTAAAAAAAATTGTTGGGATCCATGAGAGGCACACCACCCAGAACTCCCCATTTTTTGGGCTTTACAGAAATATCTAAAGTTGGTAAATTTTCCCTAGAGACAGACTACACCTTAGCACAGAAAGACAGAGGAGACAAATATGACTGCCTATCTATCTGTTCCTCATGTACACACACAAACTGGTTGGATTTGTCACGAGGGTGAGTGAAAGGTTAAAAATGTATATTTTATTAACAAGAGATTTCACAAAAAGGAAATGCACTGTTGATAATTAAAATATTAAAAACCTGAACCAATGACTCACAACTCGTGAGCTGTAAAGCCACGACAAGGCACCAACCTCTTTACAGGCCATTCACACACTTTTCATACTTGACACACACTTTCACACCACCAGCTGCGGCCCCAGCACATTACAACACTCACATCCACAGACAATGTGGAGACAATGTACACCCTGGCAGAGAGAGACAGAAAAGAGAAATATTACTTCAAAATGAACAATTCCTTAAGTACTCACTCTTACTGGTTGGATTTGGCACGAGGGTGAGTGAAGGTTCAGAGCGTAAAATTCTATTAACTAGAGATTTCACAAAAAGGAAATGCACTGTTAATATTTAAAAGGTTAAAAACCTGAACCAATGACTCACAGCTCGTGAGCTGTAAAGCCACGGCAAGGCACCAACCTCTTTACAGGCCATTCACACACCTGTTATACGTGACAGATAAGACTATTCACACCGCCAGCCGCGGGCCCAGCACATTACAACATTCACATCCACAGACAGCGCCATTCAAGGGCCCATCACTTTCATACGCCCACATGACTGACACAGCAATCACACCGGCTGGTGGTTGACATAGTGTGTGCAGTGGCGTTTGACTAGCAGAGTGTGTAATGACCAGCAGCAAGTCACTACTCACACACTGCCAGCCAAATGCCAGCCCTTGCACACTGCCAGCCAAGCACCAGCCCACCCACACCGCCAGCCAACGCATCCCGCCAGCCAAGCGCCAGCCCACACACACTGCCAGCCAAGCGCCAGCCCAGTCTGCTCAACAATCTCAGCCAAAAATACATCATCCATAAACAACTGAAAAAACTGTATAGGCAAAAATGTTTCACCCTGCATCACCACTAAAGGCAGGCAACACCGGCTGCACCATGTTTGGATCAACCCAGAGTCTAGCACTTCCAGTAGGAAGCCTTGCAGCTCCAGGCTGCAATCCCGATGTCTCTTGCTGCACCATCGACACATCAGTGTCCTCCTCTAAAACAGGCACTTCATCCGCACTGAGAGTAGCTTCATCCGCACTGAGAGTAGCTTCATCATCAGATGATTCCTGGTGGACAGAAAACTCACTGCCAGAATCTTGCACTCCCTCCTCTCCCTCAGACGGACTGTCAGTCTCATAATCCTGCTCAGAGGAAGATTCAAAAAGCATTCCAACCATCTGCTGAGCAATAATTCTACGGTTAGCCATAATCCTTACTAATAAAGGTAACTTGTCAAACAAGTCAACAACAACAAACACTTTGTAAAATAAGTAATAAACAAAATGTGGCTTTATCATAAATACCTATATACTCCAAAACTATACCACTCACTTGCCAGAAGCAGCTAGACTCACCACCTACTCTGCACAGACACAGTAAGGATCAACAATATCCCACTAAAAAAGAAAAACAAACGAAAATTACACATAAGACAATGCAAAACACATCGCAAACAATTTCATGCTCAAAACACAAACTAAATATGCTGCCATTATGACACCACTTACAAAAAAATTCATTCATGCATGACAATAATACTCATTTGGAGTAAGCACAACAAAAATGTATTTCTTACCAAATAAATGCAACTACGCAAAACTGCAGAACAACCACTGCCGAAACCGCAAACAAGAATTAAAAGCTTTGCACTAGAATAAAAAGGAGAAATAAAACATTACAATCACATATGCAAATAATGCACCAGTCCACACACAATCCACCAGCCAAGCTAAGGGGTAGGTGGGCCGAAGAGTATAAGGCTGATCTGCCCCCAAGAGGGGCAGAAACAGCCAAAATATTCACCCCCTTAAAAGGGGAGCAACCCTTGCCTAAGAGGCCCTCCCCAACAGCAACATTTAAAAAACCCTGGTGTCTAGTGGCTTCTGCCCCCCTTGGAGACAGATGGGCCTAAAAACATATGGCTGATCTGCCCCCAAAGAGGGCAGAAATGGCCACAATCATCCCCCCATAAAGGGGAGCGACCCTTGCCCAAAGGGCCGGTCCCCAACAACATTAAAAAAAAACTGGTGTCTAGTGGCTTCTGCTTCCCTTGGGGACAGATGGGCCTGAAAACATATGGCTGGTCTGCCCCCAAAGGGGGCAGAAACGGCCACAAGAATCACCCCATAAAGGGGGGCGACCCTTGCCCAAGGGGCCGCTCCCCAACATCCAAAAACAAAAAACAGAAATCCCTGGTGGCCTAGGGGGGCAGAAACGGCCACAATAATGCACCCCAAAGGGGAGCAACCCTTGCCCAGGGGGCTGCTCTCCACAAAAATATCCCTGGTGGTCTAATGGGGCAGAATAAAAAAAAAAATATGGACTGATCTGCCCCCCCCAGGGGGACAGAAACAGCCAAAATAATGCTCCCCAAAGGGGAGCGACCCTTGCCCAAGGGGCCACTCCCCACAAATAAATCCCTGGTGGTCTAGTGGGCCCAATTAAAAAAAAAAAAAAAGGCGAGATCTGCCCCCCAAGGGGGCAGACACAGCCAAAAATATTGCCCCCAAAGGGGAGCAACCCTTGCCTATGGGGCCGCTCCCTGCAAACAGTTAATGCGCCCGATTTATAAAAACAAATGGCGAGATCTGCCCCCCAGGGGGGCAGACACAGCCAAAAACATTGCCCCCAAAGGGGAGCAACCCTTGCCTAAGGGGCCGCTCCCCGCAAACAGTTAACAACATTTAAAACATTTAAAAAATGTTTTTTTTAAAAATCCCTGTTGTCTAGTAGGCATTCCTGCTGCACGCGATCGTGCAGCAGGAATGCTCAAAAGAGGCATCGGAGGAAAGGAAAACCCTTTCCTTTCCCCAATGCCTCTTTTGTTAAAATCCCCCCCTCCCCGAGGAGAAACTCACCTCCTGTTTAAAGGACGACCAGTATAATTTAACGACATCAGCGCGCGAGCCGCCAATAGGCTTGCCACTTTTCTCTCAGCAAATGATCTCATCCAACACTGCACTGAAACTACACACTCTAAGGGCTCAATTAACCTTGTTATTTCTAAAGCAGACATGCTTACTACTTCTATCCCTATTCAGGTAGACTGGTCTGACCACTTCCTCATCCCCTTCTCTCTTCACCTTTCACACTTTATAACTCTTGGCCAACCTAAAAGAACTACTACCTGGTTCCGTAACACTAAAAACATTGACCTTGACACTCTGTGTGATTCTGCTATGCTTTCACTTCCAAAGCTAGACCCGAACTTGGATGTCAACGATCTCACCTCCCAATGCCTCGCAGTCCTTGCAGACGAAATGGTAATGTCGCTCCACTCCAAAGCAAAAGGAAAAGACCTACTCCTTCAGCACCATGGTTCAATAAATCCCTTTATGAAGAAAGGAAGAGCCTGAGACTCCTGGAGAAACATTGGAGAAAATCTGCGCCCACCACTAATACTTCTATTCTACGTTCTGCAAGATCAAAATACCACAAACACATCTTCCATGAAAAAGCATCACACTTCAGAACCCTCCTCGACTCTTCTAAAAACAGACCCAAAAAACTATTTGACCTCGTCAAAAATCCAAACTGCTCTCCCCCAACCATCAAGCCTGACGATTCTACAAAGAAAGCAGCAGAATTTGCTTCATTCTTTGATGAAAAAGTGAAATCACTGGTGGATCAGGTCATTCTTCCTACCCCCCCTGGAGGAGCGCAAATCCTTAGTCATTTGGCAAAACTTTGACTTCATCTCTGAAGATGCCCTCCTCAAATGCATCCTCGAAACTAAACCCTCTAACCATTCTTACGACCCCATCCCTAGTGACATTGCCATTGATTTCTACACCCATACTCTTTCCTACTGGACCTGTCTGGTTAACCTCTTCCTCAGCCAAGGCTCCCTTCCTGTTGCCCTTAAAACAGGACAGGTTACTCCACTCCTTAAAAAACCCTCAGCTGATGCGAACGACCTCAATAACTACCGCCCCATCACCAACCTCCCCTGTCTTGCGAAAATCACAGAAAAATGTTTAGCGAAACAACTTTCCAAACATATTATGGATAATAATCTTCTTGACAATTTCCAGTCTGGGTTCATTCAAAACTGCAGCACCGAAACAGCCCTCTTGCAATTGATCGACGATGCGCTGCATTTACTCGATTCAGGGGAGTCTTGTCTTCTGATTCTTCTAGACCTCTCTGCAGCCTTTGACACTGTTAATCACAACATTCTCCTTAACACTCTTCAACAGAGAATGGGATTGGAAGGCACAGTGCTTAAATGGTTTGCCTCATTCCTCGCGGACAGATCCCAAATGATCAAGATAGCGAACAGTCTTTCGTCTCCATTGGTGGTAGGTCAAGGCGTCCCTCAAGGTTCTATCCTCGCACCCACTTTGTTCAATCTCTATTTGGAACCATTGGGAAATCTCCTAAGTAAATCTGGGATCCTCTACCATCTCTATGCTGATGACACTCAAATCTACCTTAAGGTGTCCTCCGCACACGATATCTCAACCCTCAACTCTACTCTCAACTCTATTCAAATCTGGATGTCAGCTCATCAACTCATTCTGAATCCTTCCAAAACTGAATTCCTCCTCCTCTCTACCTCTCTCCTCCTCCTGTTCAATCTTGGATGGATCAGCTGACGTTACTCAACAATAAACCTATCGTTGTCGACAGTGCAAAATCCCTTGGTGTCATACTTGACAAAAGGCTCAATCTACTCTCCCACATCAACTCCATTGCAAAGAATGCACGATACCAACTGCGCCTTCTCTGGGGGATTCGACGTTTCTTTCCGGAACAAGACCTAAAAACCCTGGTCCAATCTCTGGTTCTCTCTAGATTGGATTATTGCAATTCTCTTCTTGCGGGCCTCCCCAAATCCCACCTTTCCCCTCTTAAATCCGTTCTCCATTCAGCGGCTCGCTTTATATTTGGGGCCAAACGAAGTGACCACATCACACCCATTTTGTCCTCTCTTCGATGGCTTCCCATCGAGGCAAGAGCAATCTACAAGACTGCCTGTATCACCCACAAAGCCTTGCACACTTCCTCCCCTCGATACCTGGCGAATAAACTGAAAATTTCTGGAGGCTCTAGACCGTCTCGTAATGTGGAAAAGTTACTGCTTGAGCCCCCCACCTTCAAGAGGGAAAGATCGATGGCTCAATCCTTCTCTGGCAATGCAGTGAGAATCTGGAACTCGCTTCCTCCATTACTCCGTACCACCACCTCTACTCGGACCTTCAAAACTGACCTCAAATCTCTTCTCTTCCAAAGACACTTCCAG
The DNA here is from genome assembly GCA_963921515.1 of Calotriton arnoldi. Lineage (NCBI taxonomy): Eukaryota > Metazoa > Chordata > Amphibia > Caudata > Salamandridae > Calotriton > Calotriton arnoldi. The sequence continues at coordinate 739,909 of CAWUFW010005495.1, forward strand.
AACTAATACACCCCTCTACAAGTCCCTCATGGAAGTTCTTTCTTTATTGTAAATTTGTAATCTATGCCTGGACAATCGTCATCCTAATGTGTTTTTGCTTTGTGTGTTTTTGAGTGACTGCCATCTATTGCTTTATTTGACCTCTTCTTGTTTCTCGTTTGTTTCTGTAGCATGTAAAGTTTGTAACACTCTCCTCATGTAACGTACTTGGTTCTATTGTGAAGCTCTCTGACACCTTTGGGTAAAGTCCGCGCTATATAAAAATGCATTAAATAAATGAATAAAAATATACTTCGATGTTCCACCCCCTTCTCCGGATCACTTTCCCCTGCCGGTCGCTACGGCTGGGGCTGCAGGGCACTATTGGTGTGCACTGGTGAACTCCCTTACCGGTGGCTTTACTTTCGCCCTGCGCCGGTTGCTTCATGCTGGCAGAGGGTGCGAGTGGGCCTCAGACTCGGGCCATTCCATCCTCGTCGCCATTGTAAAGTAGTGGGCGCTAGGCCCTCATACTTTGGAATAAAGGCACACAGACACCGTAGTATGATACTGGAACTGGCCCAGGGCACGTGTGCCCGGCCCCTTTTATTAGCAAGGTCACCTGACCGGTGACGCCTGTGATGGGTGGGTGTAAAGTGGGGTACAGCACAAGGCTGAACACTAGAACGTGTCCATCAGGACACTACAACATAGACCCCCAGACATCCCCCTGAATGCAGGTACAGTCACTCACTGTACCCGCCTGCAAGGGATTCTCTAATCCGTTTTGAAAGTGCAGGCAGGTTGCCACCTGCACAGAGAAACACAGAGCAGCTTTTAAACAGCTGCTCTGTATTTTTCTTGCATGTGCTGCCCTGGGGGGCAGCATGAGTTTGCGGCTTCCCTGAGGCAACGTAGTCTTCATAAAAGGGTGCACTTTAACTGTTTGCACCCGGCTCACCTGCTGAAAGGAGCACCATGGCGCAAACAGGGAATGTGCACCCTTTTAGTAATACGGGCCCAGGTGAACCATACAATATTACATTGTACGCAGGTGTCTCCTGTTTTATCTTTGAAAAGCAGACATTTATGCATCAGGCTATCTCCTGGATTCATGGGGATAGCTAGGCAGAATGAGAGTACTGATCGAAACAGATTTAAGAAGCCGGTGATAGGAATGAGAAACATTATTTACTGAGTCAATACAATCATCATAGAATGAACAAGTGTGAGATAAGTAGGGATGTTATTAGTTAGAATATTGGTTCTGTGGTGCTGTGGCATAGTGTATTCATGAGTTTAAAGAAGTTGGCCAATGCGAAGATAAATGAGGTTGACCATGGGAATTTCTGAATAGGGCCAGGGAAAGCCAGGTGGATGGCAATAGAAATGACTCTTGACTGCTGAATTGTTGAACAATATTGATAGATCTACATCGGGGGTCTCCAACGGGTAGCTCAGAAGTTACTGGTAGCTTGTCAGTACACTGGAAGTAGCTCACTGAAGTGCAGCCCAGCACATAATTCAGGGGGTCTACTCTAGCCACAGTAAAGAAGATCACGTTGCTAGAAAAATACAAGATTTTCTTTGAGCGTGTCAACCCAAAATTGAAAGTGTATATGTGTTAGACAACAATGTCTTCTGAGAAACTGATATGCTGAAGTGTGAAAACAAAATGATTGAAAATTCGAAATATATTTAAACTGCTCTTTTAATGATAGTTCATACCGATTTGTGGAGATTTATTTCTTTTAGTATTTTCTTTGTGAAAGTGGATAATTCCTGCTGTAAGGTTTACGTCATTAGTCACGTGAAGGCATTTTATCATGGTAAATCTTTTCTTCACATTGCTGTTAGTAACCCCTCTTATATGTTGGGGTGATTCGTTTACTACTGCAATATCAAATTTTAAATATCATCCAGCCAAAATATTGTATACAGAATATAGACTTCCACAATATCATGAAGGTAAATATATGAAGATAAATATAGTTTTATTTGTGTTCATAACTCCACATCTATTTATTTTTAAGATATGTATATCTTCAAGGAACATGGATGTGAAATTTAGAATATTAAATCTTTATATGTAACTTTATGATATTGTGTTGGTCATTATTCTGGAAATAGTTTGGCACCCCTCAATATTGTGACATACATCTGGGTGGCCACTACTTGTAATCTTGCAATGTGTTTACACTATAGTGATTGTATCTGATGTGGTCACTACTGAAACAATTGCCAAAGTCCATAGTAGCTTGGCACTATTTTCATCAATCAAAAGGAGCTCTTTGTTAGACCTGTCAGCCTTGGGGTGGTCTTCCCCCCAACTTTTTGCCTTCCTCCTCCATTTTTTCGGGATACCGTTTTTGCTGGCATTAGGACTCTGAGCACTTTACCACTGCTAACCAGTGCTAGAGTGCTTGTGCTCTCCCCTTAAAACATGGTAGAATTGGTTTATACCCAATTGGCATATTTAATTTACTTATAAGTCCCTAGTAAAGTGGCCGTACATATGCCCAAGGACTGTAAATTAAATTTTACTAAAGGGTCTGCAACACTGTTTGTGCCACCCACTTAAGTAGCCCTTTAAACATGTCTCTGGCCTGCCATGGCAGAGCCTGTGTGTGCAGTTTTAAACTGCCATGTCGAACTGGCAAAATAATCCCTGTGCCAGGCCCAGATCTTCCTTTTTAATACATATAAGTGACCCTTGTGGTAGCACCTGGACAGCCCAGAGGGCAGGGTGCAATGTATTTAAAAAGTAGCACATGGACTTTTAAGTTTTACTTGTCCTGATAGTGAAAATCACTTAAATTCATTTTCCACTACTGCAAGGCCTATCCCACCCATAGGATAACATCTGAGTTGCCATATTACATTTTATAAGTGTAATTTCCAAATGGGAAGAGATAACCAGTTCATGTTTGGTGTCTCTGGAATCACAATTTAAAATCCTAACTCATGGTGAAGTTGGATTTTGAATTGCAATTCTGAAAACGCCACTTTTAGAAAGTTGGCATTTTATTGCCTTAGCCATGCCTTAAGCCTGCCTCTGGTCACATGACTGGGTCTAGCTGACAGTTGAGTTTTGTGTATTCCTTCTAGAGAGCCACACAAAATAGGGAGCTTTAGGTGTACCTGGTTGGGCCATCACTGGTAGGACGAGAGGTAGGAGCTGGGCAAAGCCCCACTTACACCTGGATAGGCTGTGTCCTGTCTCCACACAAAGGGCTGCATACCTCCTGTAGTTAGCCTGGAGCAAGGGCAGGGAAGGCAGGATGCCCGGGGGCTTTAAAGAAAAACCTCTATAAACTTCTCCCCCACTTTAAAGGCTCAACTGGGTATACATATTGGACCTCAGACAACATCTCTTAAGCACACTTCTGGTCCTGTGGATACTCTGCCAGGAAGAAGGACTTCTGTGCTGCTGAAGGACTGCCAGTCTGCTGGACTGTACCCTGCTGGACTCCTGCTTTGCTGGGCTGGCCTGCTACCCTCTTGCCTGGGTGGGAAGGGCTAGACCTGCATCTGTTGGACTCAGAACCCAGAGTGACTTCAAGGGCTAGTTGCCTGGCCTCCTGATCTAATGCCTCAGGGACATAACAGGATTCTAACAACCTTGCATCTGCACCTGGACTTTGGCATCTGGGAGTCTACCATGCCAAGTGGTGCCACCCCAGTCCTGGACCCTTGGAATAAGGCTTATGGTGCTCTTCCAGCCTCTGTAGATCCAGTGGAACCTACGCATCTCTTCTGCTATGCGGCACAACCCTAAGCAGAACTGATGCACAGGACTGGCACTAGGCATGGGCAGTGTGGGCGCCTGTCCAGGGCCCCGCGGCCTTTTCACTACGACAGGCTCCCCATAAGTCCATCACCCTTTTGAAAAGGTGCCATTGTACGAGTTCCAGGTGGGCAGCCCCTCCCTTGGGTCTTGCAGCAATGGTGCAGCGTACGAGGCCCAAGGCGGGACCCCCCCTCCTGGGCCCTGCAGGCATGGGTGGAAAGGGCAATATGACTTCTGCATCCCTTTTAGCTGCCGCAGACTGGGTTGGTCTGGGTTTCTGGCCAGCATCTTAAGTTGAACACGTTTATATATATATTTATCAGCTTGCCTTTGCTGGCACCTCTTTCTCTTGGCCCAGTCGCTGTATTTGCATGATTACAGCGATTAGACAGATGCGTGAAATGGCCTGAGGTGTGAAGTGAGCCCTGCCCCTGCATGAATGAAAAGCAGAGCATCCTGCAGGGCTCACAACAACAAAAAAGAATATCCTCACATCACAATGGGTGCTGCTCCCTTACAATGAAGGGAAAGGGAGAAAAGCAGAAAATGGAGAGAGAGATTTTTTTTTTTTTTTTTACAATTCTGTTTTATTGTTTTTTTCAAACAATCATGTGCATCCAAAAATAACATAAACAAAGATAAACATAAATATTAACACCAGTTAAGTATAAGCTAGCAGGGCTTTTTACTTTCATGTAATTTCCATGAATCGAAGGAATAATGAACAGTTGGGTCCGATATGATAAAATTGAGTTGTGGGGGAATGGATATGTAAACTCACATCCATCATTACCGTCCTGAGGGGAGTACTACAAACCCTCCAGGATACACCCAAGTCATATGACCCATCAAGCCACACCCCATTCCTTGTTTTACACATCTGAAAAGGTTGTACTAATCTGCAGCATTATGTTTGTTTACATCTGATATCCCTAATTTCCTTATTCCTGGGTACACCTAAGGAGGTCTGGTGTCCTCTTTTGCTTTTAATATAAGTATCAAGGGAGAGGCGAATCTAAGGGGGTAAGACTAACAAAAGAAGGTAAGAGGTGGAAGAGATGATAGAGTACAGCAGAGAGGTGAGAGCTGAACATAAAAGGCAGAACAGCAAGAAAGAACAAGACACTGGAGGAAAGGGAGTTATGGAAAGTGATGTGAATGTAATTGCAGAATTGGTGAGGGAAGGGAAGAGTATTAGTGAGGTAAAAGGAATAGCATGGAAAAGAGAGGAATGTAAGAGTGGCAGAATCCACACAGAAATGCAGGGAGGGTGGAAGGGGAGAGACTGATGTAAAGTAGCACAAGAGCAAAATGATGGGGCCCCTCTCTCCAGAACGTGATGATGGGCCCGTGAGTCTCTCACAGATATTAATTTGGCCCTGGGCTGAATTTGAGCCCCTGATGGGTTTGGGCCCCCTGAAGTGTTGTGGGCATATCTGCGCTGCAGAGGCCTGTAGTGCATCCTGGCACAAGAGGTGAAGCAAGGTAAGAGGCTGGGGGAGAAGAGATGTGAATAGCAGCGTATGTAAGCGAGAGATAGAAGCTAGAGAGGCAGAAACAGCAAATGCAGGGTAGAGGTGAGAGAGAGATATGAATCATGAAGAGTAGAGCATGGAGGGGAGAGGTGGACATAAAGGGGCAGAACCAATAAACAAAGTTGAGGCTGGAGAGAAATATGAAAGGTGAAAGGCAGTGTTTGGAGAGGAGGGCAACATATAAAAGAAGCAGAACCATCAGGAGAACTAAAGTGTCATGGAGAGGGACTGTTGAGTGTTGGATGTAAGAGGGCAGGAGAACCAAGAACAGGGAAAAGGCTGGGGGAGAGAGGCAGGGGAGAGGTAGATTTTAGAGAGGTAGAACCATGAGATAAGGTTAGAGGCTGGGGAGAGATGAAAGGTGAAGTGTTTAGCAGGTAAGTGAGAGGTAGGTATAATAGAGGCAGAATCAGTAAGACAAGATAAGAGACAGAAGGAGAGATAAAGTGAAGAGCAGAGCATGGAAGGGAGATGTGGATTTAAGAGTGGCAGAAACAGTTAGACGAGGTAAGAGGCACAGGGGTCAAAGAGGAGAGGTGGATGTAAATGGGACAGACCAACAAAAAAACGTTACGAGGCTGAAGGAAGAAATGAGAGGTGGAATGCAGTACATGGATGGGACATGTAAATGTAAGAAACCATACACACAGAAGAGAGAGGGGATGGTGAGAGGTGGATGTAGAAGGACAGAATCAGTGAGAAAAGTAAGAGGTAGCGGGAGAGATGAGGCATACAGTATGGAGGAGAGAGGTGGATATAAAAGGGACATAACCAGAAAGATAAGCAACAAAGCTGGGGATAGCAGAGAGATCGATGTAAGAGAAACAGAATCCACAAAATAAGGTTAGAAGAAGTGATGAGAAAAAGAGTAGAGCATGAATGGAAATAGGTGGTGTAAGAGGGATAGAATTAGTGAAAAAAGATTAGAGTGTTCAGGAGGATGAAAGTGAAGACGTGATGTAAATGGGGCAGAACCAGTGAAAAAAGTTATGCGGAGAGATGAGCAGTGAAGGTAGTGCATGGATAGGAGGCATGGCTATAAGAGAGGCAGAACCAGCAAGAGAATAAAGGCAGAGTGGCATGAGAAAGAAGTGGATGAAAGAGAGAAGAGCTACCAATAGATAGTAAGAGGTTGGATGAAGAGGGAGACAGGAGGGGAAAGTGGATGTTAGATGTGCAGAACCAGCAAGAGAAAGTTAAGGGCTTGGTGAGAGATGAGAGGTGAAGAGTAGATCAGAGAGGAAGAGTTTGATGTAAGAAGGGTAGAATCAGCAAGAATAGATGGAAGGAGGATGGGGAGAGGTGTTTGTAACAGGGCAGGAGAGATCAGGTAAAAGGAGAAGATAAAAGGAAAGGGGAGAAGGAAAAAGCATAGCTGGATTTAGGATGGCATAACTAGCAGAGAAGTTAAAGACTGGGTGGAGAGTTGAGTGGTGAAGAGTAGGGCAGGGAAAGGAGATGTGGATGTAAGAGCAAGAGCCAGCAAGAGAATGTGAAAGGCTGTGTGGAAAGATGAGAGGTAAACAGTAGAGCATGGAGGGATGAGGTGAAAGATGGATGTAAGAGTGGCAGAACCAGAGATAAAAGATAAGAGGCTTGGGGACTGGGGAAAGATGAGACGTTAAGAGGAGAGCATGCAGAGTGAGGTGGATGTAAGAAGAGCTGAACCAGCAGTAGAAGGTAATGGGCTGGGCGAGAGGTGAGGTGAGGTGGAAAGTAAAGCATAGAGGAGAGAGGTGGATGTAAGAGGGCAGAATCAGCTAAAAAGTAGGAGGCTGGAGAAGAGGAAAAATGTCTTTAAACTAGCGTGTGCTGCTAAGTACATTGAGTCTTCTGCCAAAGTTTGCAATTCCATGTCTCTTTATTTTCAATGTAGAAAATGTGGCTTAGATTTCTGATGTGCATCATCCTTCACAAAGGTTTAGGATCCTGAACCATCCTCGACATGTCTGCGGAATTAAAGCCTGCTCTCTGGGTACTCTTACTCCTCTTGACCTTTCTATTGAATCTATCTCCCAGTTGGGACCCTTTCTTGCCCATTTCATGAATGGACATCTAGAGATAATAGCTCCTGCCCTGACCTCCATTTGCAATATCGCCCTTGTCTTGTCATCATTTCCTACCAGTGTAAAAAAAATAATTTAAAAAAGCCTTGCGTGTTCCTCTGTTCAAAAATCCTACAGCAGGCTCAAAACTTCTCAGCATCTTCTGACGTCTCTTTGTTGCCTTTTTAAAAAAAAAATCCTTGAAAAATAAGCCAACTGCAAAATCTCCTTCATAGAAACTAATTTACTTACTTATCACTTACCAGTTGGATTCTGACGTCTCCATGAGTTGGAAGTAGCATTTCTTGCTGTGTCAGACCATTTGTGCCTGATTCTTGATCAGGAAGGTGAAGCAGTCTTGATATTACTAAATTATAGTGTCACATTTGTCAGCTTATGAATCAACTGGAAGAACCTTGAATGTAAGGTATTCCTCTGGCGTGGCTTTACCTCTGTTCTATCTGAGAGGCCTCCCATGCAATTTCTGTGATGTACTAAACCTCTGACTTGTAGAATTCCTAGGGCCTCTGCTTTTTATTCTTCATCTTACCCAGTTAGCCTTACTCATACAATACTCTGGTTTCTTGCTGATGTTCAATGCATATTGATAACCAAATCATAATCTCATTCAACGAGAATCAGGTCTCAAAAACATAGAAAATTTTGGGGACTTGACTGCAATCAGTTGCTTTCTGGATAAAGACACATTCGTTAAAATCTTATAGCGAAACATCAGGCAACCGCATCTTTAAAGGGCCTCGTACCATATACAGTTCTCTTTGGTGGCCTGTGGAGCTAGGCCAATCAACCACCTTGGTTGAGTCAGCAAAAAAATCTAAATTCATTTTCCAACATCTTCTCTCCTTGTTTGAACAAACAGTGTGTTATCTACCTACTTCTACAGCAATATGCTACACAAAATCCTGCATGTTCACCCCTGTCACTGCCGCAAGACTGTTGTACAGTCGATTTTCTTCTGACAACCATACTATGCAAATATTCCTTCTCTGTATTGGACTTCCCACCTTTTGCATTTGGTACTGATGGAGCCAGGTTCCACGTTCTAGACTTACTCTGGAACCCGTGGTTGATGGCTCTTTGTTTTCTGCTTAAAAGTGTAGAGTGGAGAAAAATCATTTGCCAATCATATATCACAATTTCAATGGACCAAGACTCCGAAGAAACACTGACTTTCAATTCTAAGTTTAGTTAGTTTATTACAAAGCCAAGAACAACTGGACATACCGGCACCTCAAGGTGAGGGTGTAGAAATTCATTGGAACTAATACAAAGCCAAATCTACGGGTAAAGTTAAGTCGATGCAACATACAAAGAATGTCCAATTCTAGATTCGGGACGCAGACTATAACTGCGCCAACATCGAGAGTCTTCTTCATTGGAGGTTCGTAAGTAAAAAGCATTAGTCTGTCCCTACACTGCTAACGTGACATCCCTACTTAGCATTTCCCCAGGCAAGTTCAGGAAAAGGTGTCAGCACGTGACAACTTCCTAAGAAGTTCACTCATGTTGAATAGGTCAAGTATTGTAAGCTACAGAGCTCATTCTAAGATGCTCCTTCCCATCTGCAGATCTGGCTGAAGTTCCCCCCGGACGCTGTCCCTAACCCCAACATCGAAATCATAGGACACACCCATCTTCACATCACACGATCGCCCATCCAGCTGGACACCACCCTGCAGGTAACTTTCCATGCGGTTGCAATGCTCCCAGGCTCTAGCTCGATGACCTTGATTCCCAGGCCTTCTCCAGTGAGAATGAACACCGTCCCACATTATCAGTACCGCTTGTTCAAATGTATCCTCTCCTCTCTAAACCTAACTCCTAAAACAAAAGCGTTATTCTAACTAACAAAGAAGAATTTCTCCACCTTAAACAGAAACATGAGAAAGAGCAGATTCTGCATTCACATGAATATTACGAACAACTCATCTAGAGACCAGGGAAAAATACACATGAGGCCTACAAATTCGGCTAACATAAGAATCAATATGAAACTTCATTAAGCACGCGTATACATGAACATTATTGCTGTGCACCTTCAAATCAGCGCATTACATGATAGTGAATTAGTTTCTCATTAGTCACTTGTAAAATCAAACATTAAGGCTTCATCATGTAGAACACGATTACAATGTTAATTTCTCCACGTTGTACGGAAATCCCTAGCACTTCACTTTACACGTTACTACATTACACATTCTAATAACCAAATGTTAACACGACAAAGGATTATATGTAGGTGCGAACTACTCGTGATTATAATGCACCCCTACAAATGGAAGAGCACAGTCGCGCTCTATCAGTCCCCCCCTCTGAAGATAAGTGTCATCATAATCGATCACATCTCCCTGTAGAAAGAACCGACCTAAACAGAAGTTGTAGCCAGTCTTCCCTGCCGGAACCTTTCTAGAGAATTCTCAGCCCGTCTTGATTTATGCCACTTAGAGGCCCTTATCGCTCCAAGCAAAAGAATCACAGAAACCACAACTAGTATGATTGGCTTCAGGATGTAACCAAGAAATCCCTACCCAAGATTTACAAACCAACTTCCAATTTTCCCAGATCCTTTGCCAACTTCATCCCAAACTCCCTCTGTTGCCAAATCATGTATCTCATGGTGTATTTCAGTAATGTTACTTATATACTTCCTCAGATCCTTGCTATGATCTGGGATATAAGTACAACCTTGTCGAACCCTCAGCATTTTACAGACTCCGCCTTCCTTTGCTAATAACACATCTAAAGCAAGAAGGTTCTGCATCACCATAGATCTTATCGACACCATCTCTCCATCCACAAGCAACAAAGACTGAGCTGTATTCGCTGACAACTTATCCACAATAGTTGACAATCTTCTGATCTTTATGTTGTTCAAAACCACTCCCAAACTTGGTATCAAGGCTCCAAATACGTCTCCAACAATCTCTCCAGCACTCGTACCACGTCTCTCCCTATGGGGTGGTTTCCCTTCCAAAGGTTCCAAATCCTCTACATGGTATGTCTTGGGAAACACAACAGCCACATAACACGTACCATACCAATTCAATGGCAATCGAACATATGCATTTCTCCTGCACACAAAATACACATTTGGCACCACTTTTACCTCCTCCTGTAAGAACTTCTTCGCTGTGGCTTCAATCGTGAAAATGTGATCACACACACTCTGTCCCACAAAGATTTTGTCATAATAAGTTTGTACCTGTCTGATGCAAAGTTTTCCTCGCTGCACTAAATCTAAAGCTATTGGACCATAACTCCCTTTTGCCTTATGTGCTAAATCCTCCTTGGTCCATTCAAATTTCCCCTCTCTATTGTTAAACCTAACTGCAAATTGTCTATGTTGATCTTCTACTTGATCCACAAACTTCTTTTCTATGTCAGTCAACATACAGGTTCAATTGTGCCGGTGCACGGAAGCTGTGTCTAATGTTACAATCGGTTTGAAGTACTTCCCTATCCTCTCTTCCTGCTTATAGTAATCATACTTATTCAGGTGCTTGTAAGCTAGAACTTCTGAAAGCACCACATCATAATTAGAGAAGTAATATTCACAATGACCCTTGCCATAAAACATACTAAGCAATAAGCTACATGTTATACCATACATCAGGGGCAGGTGATGATATCGAATCCCCTCCTCAACTGACGCAGGCAACTGCTTACACACATAACAGTCTCTCACATCCATCGTGTTCACATACTCATACAACAACTTTGCATAAGCATTCAACGTATAATCGCCTTTAGACAAATCTACATGCAACAAGTGACTAGTTTGATCTATTATAGCTCTGTCAGCTCCTAATGTACCCTCTTTTGTGCTAGAAATGGTAGGTGTGGATGTCCCTTGTACTCCCACCCCATCAGCTTCTGCTTCGTATGAACCTGTAACAGACATGATAATAACTACTGCTATAGCTACAATTACTCCTACCATAAGTGTGCCTATTACACACTTTGCTCTACGGCTCGGATTTCCAGACTCCATCTTCACTGGATTTTTAGTTGTCACAGCAAGAGTATCAATACAAAAGTCTCTTTCTCTGCGTCTTCACTGCTGATCAACAAAGTTCATACACAGTTCCTTTAAATCACAGAAACAATTTCACAGTTCGTGGTACAATTATTTACACAGTTCACAAAACTTCCTTAGCCCTCCTTCTTCTTCTACGGAAAGGTCCCAAAATGTTTTCTTCTTCCACTTGGGCCTAGTTTATCTTCTTTTGAGCAGAAGGTTTTTTTTTACAGTTCATAGTTCAATTTACATCCTTTATAAGGTCAGAGTCAATTTCATCAATGACACGCTGTAAAAGTTCTAGATGAATCGCTGCAATCTCCTGGGCTGGTGGCTGATACCCCAATGTTGGAAATGAAAGATCTCGCAAAATCAAACTTCGCAAGCCACTCAATATCGGCGGATTTGATACAGTTAATGTCAACACTCCATTGGCTTCTACTCCAGGGACCAACAGTTCGATCTCAATTTTCAGTTCTGAAGCTCTGTGTGTCACTCGTGCAGATCTCAGTCTCACGGACCTCACTGTTCCCGGTATCTGTAATCAGATAAGTCCACTCCGGGACAGCGTACCTCTGGCACGGTACTCTTACTCTCCTCGACCTCTTCAAGCCCCCTTGTGCTTGCTGTGTGTCACTCAGTTCTGATTCTTACGTTTCAGATACAGGGGCAAGGTCTCTTTCAGGTGCAAGTCTCAAGTTCTGCCTCTTCTGTCTCACAGGCCACGATTCTCTTGTGACTTCTGCTCCCCTTCTTTGCAGCTGACCTCTTTCCACACCAGTCTCTTCAGCTGAGTCTGACTCTGTACCACTTGCAACGTTACCGCCTCCCTCAGAGTCGATACCTGGGCCTTGTGTAGCGTGACCCCCCTCAGCTCAACTTGGTGGATAAACAGCCTCGTCAGGAACGCCCACAGCTTGGCTTACCCTCTCCATTGGCCTCGCAACCACGGCTGGATTTTCTTCGAGGAGAGGAGCTGTTTCTTCCGAGGGTCCTGCAACTCTTCGGATATGGAAGGCGTGAATCCAATTCGGCAAGCCCCACAGCTGTATTCGTCAACAAAATCACCTTGTACGGACCTTGCCAGCGAGCATCAAGACAGTTCTTTCTCACATGCTTCCGGATAAGTATCCAGTCACCTGGACACAAGTCGTGACAGAGGTCCTTCGAAGTCGGTGCAGTCACAGCTTCAACCTGGTGAGACACAGAACGTACCACGTCAGCCAGTCCTTTGCCATAATCAAGGATTAAATCATCAGTGATGTTTATCAATGCTGTGTATGGCACCACTGGCAAGCGTATTGCCCTCCCCATCAATATTTCATGAGGCGAGAGTCCTGTCCCCCTATTTGGAATGCTACGTACACTCATTAATACCAAGGACAATGCATCAGGCCATTTCAAAGACGTTGAAGAGCACACCTTTGCCATCCTCATTTTTGTTTCAAATCTGTTTATTGAGAATACAAATCAAAAAGCGATACAACAATCAAGGTATCAAAAGACGGAAAAAAGGAGGAAAAAGAGAGGAAGAGAGGACCAAAGGGAGAGAAGAGGAAAGGGAGGAGCGCAGCATTAACCGTTCCAAAAGATCGGCGAATGAAAGCACAAAAAGCAAAGCAATGGTGCGTCACGAAGCTATCATTGATAAAGGGCATTACTCTGGGAGAGGGAAAGGCTATCCAGGTTGTGGGGAGGGGCTAGGTGATGGAAGGCTCCAACTGGAGGAGAGAGCTGCGTAATGTGTTGGCACGGTGAACATCCAGAAACCAACCCCCTGTGAGTGGAAATGGACATAGGGGGAGAGGAACGTGACAACTTACAGGAACAACCCCATACAGTAGAGAGATTAGTCGGCATTTCTATTGGGCCCCCAGAGTCTATCCGCATCAGGGGGAGTACGTTATCCTCAAATAAGTGTAAAGCCCAAAGCTTCGGGGGCTGAAGATGGGCATGATCGAGTTTGCAAAAATAATCTATCAATGGTTGCCAGAGTTTGGCCATCCTCATTTTGAGAGTCCCATTTATCTGCTCCACGAGGTCCGACGCCTCTGGCCTTTAGCTACAGTGCAATCTCTGGTCAACTTGCAAGGCAGTACACAATAGCTTCATAATCACACTGTGGAAATTAGTTCCTCTATCCGACTCCAATGAAGTTGGAAACCCGAAGCGCGGAATGAGTTCTCTAAGTAACAGCTTTGGTACTGTGAGACTATCACACCTTCTCGTTGGCTATGCCTCTACCCACTGTGAAAAGACACACACCACGACCAGAATGTACCTCAGCCCATTGCACCTAGGCATCTCTATGAAATCAAGTTGAATTCTGTTAAAAGGACCCCCTGACCTTCCGATGTGACTTAGTGCAACCACAGTTTTCTTTCCAGCATTCATCTGTTGACATGTAACACATCTGTGACACACTGCTACAGCAAACACACGAAACTTCGGGTTGAACCACGTTTGTCTGAACACTCGCACCATGGCATCTCTTCCAATGTGAACTGCTCCATGAATCAGCCTCGCCATAGGGCTCAGTAAACAATCCGGCAACACTGCTCGACCATCCGTTGAAACCCAAATGCCATCATCTCTTTTCTCACAACCTGCTTTAATCAAACCAGCTTCTTCTTGATCTGACACTTCTCCCTGCAGACGTTTGACCTCATCCCAAGTGTCCGCTATGGCTAACATCATGCTGAGCACAGTTCTCTCTGTGCTCTCTCCTGTGTAGTCCCCATTAAAAATGCAACCTTGTTCAGCACAGAAACGTGCAACTTCATCTGCATACCTGTTGCCCAATGTGATGAAGTCTTCCCCCCTCACATGGGCAGCACACTTGACTACAGCCACTTCCTTTGGTCATTGTAAGGCTTCCAACAATTGTCTCACATATTCCCCATTTCTAATGGAAGAACCTGATGACGTTAAGAACCCCCTCTGTGACCATAGCTGTCCGAAGTCATGAACCACACCAAACACATACTGGCTATCGGTGTAGATAGTGTCTCGGATTTGATCAGAAACAAGGCATGTATGTGTCAAAGCAATGATCTCTGCTACTTGTGCAGAGTATACTTGAACCTGCTGCTGTCAGGTAACCCGCATTGTCTCTTAGACATGAACCAAAACAAAAAGGACTTGGTCTGATTCAGGCAGAGGTTCACCAACAATGTCGGGTCTTGGTTTGGTCCTCACAATATTCTCCTTCAACATTAGGTGTAGGCATCAAGGTAACAGGATTTAACACATAACATCTTTTCAAGGTGACATTTTCAGAGGCCAGAATAACCTGCTCATGGCATGTGAGCCAGGTATTGGTCAAATGTTGTGTTTTGGTTCTCTTCATCAGGAGCTCAACTGAGTGTGGAACATAAACAGTAAGAAGAGGACCTATCAGAATGCTTTCACATCTTTCAATGCTGACACCAGTTGCAGCGACGGATCTGAGACATCCGGGCAGCGCTAAAGCTACAGGATCTAATGTAGCTGAAAAGTAGGCGACTGGTCTACGGACACCCCCATGTGTCTGGGTGAGTACGGACAGTGCACAACCCTCCCGCTCACAACAGAATAATGTAACTGCTTTGTTGTAACCAGGCATTCCTAGAGCCGGAGCGCGACAAAGGCTTTCTCTCAGCTTCAAGAAGGCAACCAAACAGTTGTTATCCCATGGTACCGGATCACTCACATCCTTGTGTGTCAACCTCTGCAAAGGTTTTGCTTTCAATGAAAAGTTGGGAATCCTCTGGCGACAGTAACCAACCATTCCCAAGAACATACTGACTTCCTTTTGCGTGGTAGGCGCATTCATTTTCATGATCGCCTCAATGCAGTCTGGTGACACCTTCCTCTTGCCTTTCTCAATACGATGACCCAAATACTGAACTTCAGGCAAACAGTACTGGAGTTTGCTTGGGGACACCTTGTGTCTGTTTTCTGCCAGATGGTTTAACAGAGCAACAGTATCAACACTACAAGCCTCCTCAGTCTCTGAGGCAATCAGGAGGTCATCAATATACTGCACAACTACCGAACTCTGCGGCAGTACTAGACTTCCAAGGTTCTTCTTCAGAATTTGGTTAAAGATGGATGGACTCTCAGTACACCCTTGGAGGATACGACACCACATTAACGCACAATTTTCCAACCGGAAAGCAAACAAAAATTGGCTTTCCTCGTGTAAGGGTATCGAAAAGAATGCTTGGCATAGGTCACTCACAGTGAACCATTCAGCCTCACAAGGAATCTGAAACAGGATCACAGATGGATTTGGTACCACAGGACAACATGGGACTATGATCGTGTTGACCTTTCACAGCTCCTGCATGATCCTGTATTTCTCACTTGGCTTCTGCAGCCCCATTATGGGCGAATTGCACGGAGTCCCCATGATTTCCTTCAGAATGCCCTGCTCTATCATTGACTCAATCACAGGTGTAATTTCTGCCACGGTTTCGGTAGTCAGGTTATACTAGGGCGTTCTTGGGAACTCGGCATTCGGTTTAATCTGTACCTTAACTGGCTCAACCCCTCAAATCATTCCTATCTCTTCTCCTGTGAAGTCTCACAGCACCGGAGGTCATATGGCAGGTCTTCCACCGTTAAACACGGGGAACATCTCTATGCAGAGATTCTGGTTCACCAGTTTGAGTGCGATGTCATCGTTAGTCTGCAACTCCACTACTTTAGGCGTGCAGTGGATGGTACAAATCAGCTTACACAAAAAGTCACAACCCAACAAACAGACTGAACTCGAATCACACACCACAAATTGGGGTTGATCCTGGAGTGTTCCTATTCTCACAGGTATCTCGTCTGTCAACGGATTCGTCATTCTCTTGTTAGCAACTCCTACAACTTGGATCGATTGTCCCGAGAGGGGTAGGTTTGGGACTACTGCGAACATCACAGTAGAACGGGTAGCACCAGTATCAATCAAGAATGTAATGGGATGACCATCCGCATCTGCCTCTGCATCCGGTCCTCTCTGGTCTACCTCCAAGACTGCTACAAGGGTACAGTCTTCCTCCCCCCTCAGGCACCGTCATTGCAATGGATCTGGATCAAACTCAAACTAGAGTTTCAATAAATGGCATCTGTTGGTATACTAGATTTCCCTGGGAAATTCTGGGAGGTTGGGGTACCTGCACTTGCTGACTCGGGCCCCCTCCATTACCAGATCTAGGTCTCATCACAGTATTTATAACCTCAGGGACCTGCACTATCTCCTCATCTTGAAACTGATTTGCTGGATTTAATCGACACTCGCGCTTCCAATGCCCGATTTTGTGGCAATAATGGCATGCAGTGGTCTTCTTTAGGTACCGACATCTACTCATGTCTTGAGATCAATTCCTCTCCTCTTCCCTGTCCTGTGTGAGTTGACGCGTTTTGGGTCCCTCCATGATTACTTCCCTGCTTCCGACCCAAAGTCCCTCCACTCATCTGGGCTTGTTCTACCCTATCCGCATTCCTCATCTGGACCAACATCAATTTCTGCTTTATCTTCCTATGCTTAGAATCCACTTGATCTGACAGTGTCTGGCATACTGCAGGATCTCATCCACGGACTTGTTTTGCCAGCAGATCAAATGCGGTTAAATCATGAAGCTAATTTCTGGTCTCAGTCCCAACACAAACTTGGAAACAAACTGTCCCATATCCTTAGTGTCCAGAGTATCCAACCCATTGTACTGCTTAAAGGCTTGCAAGAGCCTTTCGTAATAAGCATGTACTGACTCCTTGGGCTCTTGAGTGGTTTGATCTATCTTAAACCAGTCAATATCTTGAGGTGCAATCTTAGGCTGTAGGACCATGTGTTATCGGGTCTCTATCTGGTTCTGCAGATGGCTAATCAACAGCAATTTTACAAGCGGACCACAGATCACTAGGTACCACAATGTCAAATAGAGTTTTCAAATCAATCCACAACACTTTTGAGATCTTCATAAAACGATCAACTTGTTTATATCATTCAGCAGGTTTCTCCCTCAGCCAAGGAAAGTCATTTGTACATGCTGCCAAATCACCCCTGCTCCAAGGTACATGCACATACACTCTGCTCGGTACCTCTCGCAATGGGTAAGCCTCTACTCCTGCTGTCCCCCCTTCTGGAGGTGGCGTATCTCCTATCCCTTCCTTGACACTCTTTTTCTTTGACCATCTTTCTTCCCACTTATCAATCATGCTCTATGCACGTATTACCACAACCAATTCTCGAATATTTGTTTTCAAGCCTATGACTCTTTTCTCTTCCAATTCCTGATCACTGTAATTTACCCTATGGTTTCCCTGCAACATTTTCGTTTTGGATAAATCCACATCATACGTCTGTGCCAATTCTGTCAATTTCTCATGTGCCCTCCTTGCTTTTTGAGTGACATCCTTCGCCACGAACAGCAGCTCATCCTGCTCATAAAGTTCTATCCTTTCCAAAGGCAGGCTCCTGCTGATTATCTCATGTGTTTCTGCTTTCAGCCTCACTACATCTAACAATTTTGCCTTCACCACAGCCTTGATCGTTCCTTGACTGGACACGCTGCCCTGTTCTTCTCTCTCACTGCTCTGATTCCTCTGGCGATTTCCTGCTACTGTCATCTGCGAGACATGCCGATCTCCAGAACCTCCCTGATCTGCACCACTTCTGATATCCTTCCCATTGGTCCTCTAACTGGAGCTTCCCACATTCTTAAATCTGAATGTGAATCTGCCAGTGACGCTGATCGTGCTGTACTAGACCCAACCTTGCACCCTAGAAGGGTCCACGGTCGCTGGTAATGGAGTACTCGCTTCCACAGGCACCAAAAATGGACCATTTCCGTTCACTATCACATTCCCTCCTGAGTTGACCCTTTCTCCCAATCCCGACATTGGCCGACTACTGCTTTCCCCTTGACTTGGGTCATACACTGACGCTATAGGTCCATTGGTGACCGGTACAGTAAGGGCTTTCGGTAATGGAATAGCAACATTGCCTCCATTCTGTTCGGTATTGCCTGGTGCTGGCATCCCTGTGCCTTCTGTCCTTGTCGAGATCTTTTCCACTACTTTCGCACTAGGATCTGTCTCTGGGACTGCCATTCTTTCTACACTCGCTGCATTAGCCAATTCTCATCTCCCTTCTTCTGAATTTGGATTATAGGGTGGAGGACACTTTGCTAGTAATCTGTCTAGTAAGCTATCATCTGTGTCACTCTCGTCATCTCCATTCCTGTTCCGAGCATCTCCTTCCTTCACTAACAGTGGGTACAATCTCTCTCCCTCAATGGTGTCTACTCTCCACCTCTTCAACTGTGCGTCCCATCGTTTCATCCTTCCATGACATTTTTCCCTGCTCTTTGCCTGTGCTGCTCGCATCCAAGCATCTATTGCTTCAAACTGGGTTGGTCTAGGCGGGGGCCGTAATGAAGACATCACTCTCCTCAACTGATGTAGTACCTCCAATCGAAATGAACTATAACGTGGAAAAGCCAAATCTCCCTCTTTTTCAGTGATCCTATGTCAATTTTGAAGCCAGATTAGGGTATGTAGACCTACATTCGTCGCCATGTAATGTGCTGGGGTGTCCTCGGGCGGTGCTTCTTCACCCACTCGAGTCACCACTTCTCTATCTCCCCTACAAAGATCTCGTAATACTCTAAAGCATCGCATGATTAAGCCAAATTCTTTTTACCAACAAGATTCCTCTTTTTCACTTTCTGATGACAACCAACCAATCCCAGCGCGGCATTACACCAACCGACCTATCGCAGCGCAGCACCCTCCGACGTCACTCTTCCCTCTCACAGCGGTTCACCCACCTTCACAATTTCACTTTACGCATTCACATTCGCAATCATAGAAACAAGTTAAGTGTCTGCCTTCCAAATGACCGGACAGTTACATAAACAAGTAATTGTCTGCCTTTCTAAAAGATCGATAGGATTCAATCACTCAAGAACATTCGTGACCCTCGACCTGCACTGGCCACTCGAATCGCTGTAGTCGACCCCTGTACACAAGGCTTCCCACACGATTCTAACAAATCCACTCACACAAAGTTCCCTGTCTCAGGCGGGTCATCGATAGCGCTTCACGACTTCCCAACAAACCAATGGTCAGACAATTACCACAAATCCGTGTTTTCTACACCACAAATCTATCCCGAGATCTTAGGCTACTCTTGAGCCTGACATCAAAACTAAACCAAAACTCATGGACCGCGCACATCCGGCCCGAAACCACATTCACTCGACTCTCATCCCAACTCTGCAAGACATCACACAATCAATTCATCACCGCAATCTAACACACAACATCCCTATTCATACACACTCCACCATTCACTGTTGTTCTCGCCGCACCGTCGGTCTCCGCCAAAGTACGCTGTTCTCTGCTCTAAATCATTGGGGCTCTCTTTCTTTGGGGCTCTATGGGCCTAAATCTTTCTAAAATTCTCTAGATCCTCCCCTCACTTCAAGAGGAAACCATCCTACACTGCTACCAACTGAAGAAGCCGGGTTCCACATTCTAGACTTACTCTGGAACCCCTGGTCGATGGCTCTTTGTTTCCTGCTTAAAAGCGTAGAGGGGAGAAAAATCATTTGCCAATCATATATCACAATTTCAATGGACCAAGACTGCGAAGAATCACTGACTCCCGATTTTAAGTTTAGTTAGTTTATTACAAAGCCAAGAACAACTGGACATACAGGCACCTCAAGATGAGGGTATAGAAATACATTGGAACTAATACAAAGCCAAATCTACGGGTAAAGTTAAGTCGATGCAACATACAAAGAATGACCAGTTCTAGAATCAGGATGCAGACTATAACTGCACCAACATCGAGAGTCTTCTTCATTTGAGGTTCGTAAGTAAAAAGCAGTAGTCTGTCCCTACATTGCTGCTAACGTGACATCCCTACTTAGCATTTCCCCAGGCAAGTTCAGGAAAAGGTGTCAGCACGTGATGACTTCCTAAGAAGTTCACTCACGTTGAATGGGTCAAGTAGCATAAGCTACAGACTCCTTCTAAGATGCTCCTTCCCCTCTGCAGATCTGGCTGAAGTTCCCCCTGGACTCTGTCCCTAACCCCAACATCGAAATCATAGGACACACCCATCTTCACATCACGTGATTGTCCCATCCAGCTGGACACCTCCCCGTAGGTAACTTTCCATGCGGTTGCAATGCTTCCAGGCTCTGGCTCGATGACCTTGATTCCCAAGCCTTCTCCAGTGAGAATGAACACCATCCCACATCATCAGTACCGCTTGTTCAAATGTATCCTCTCCTCCCTAAACCTAACTCCTAAAACAAAAGCGTTATTCTAACTAACAATGATGAATTATTACACCTGCAACAGAAACGTGAGAAAGAGCAGATTCTGCATACACATGAATATTACAAACAACTCATCTAGAGAGCCAGGGAAAAATACACATGAGGCCTTCAAGAAGATCAAGTTAAAGGTCCTACAGGGAATGGCAAGAACATGGGCTGAGATCAAACGGCTGACGGGTCTCAAATATTTCTCGAGTCTGGCCCCCCTGTGGGACTCTCCCGGTGCACCGGAGTGCCTGAAGGACAGATTGGCATTAACGCTCAGAGCGGCTGGGTTAAAGGTGTGGGGGGATCTGGCTCAAGAGGGCACCCTCTTATCTTGGCCATAACTTCAAAACATGATGGAAGGGGGTTTATCTAAATTTAAATACATTCAGCTACAGAGTTGGGCCCAAAACTTGAAAATACCCATTGGCATAGGTAATACCTTAGAGGAACAGCTGGTGGTTAGACCCATAGGGAAAAGGAGGTCTCCACCTGGTATTGGAGCATCGAGGAGTCAATTGACGGGGATTTTAAATTGGCTGAGGAACTGTGGGGTGACAGTCTACCAAATGAACCTTGGGAACACCTGTGGCAAACATCTTTTTGTACTCTGTTTGCCACTGTAAAACCAGCATGGCTGAGAAGGAATCATCTCTTCACGGTTCATAGTGCCTATTTAACTCCATTAAGGCTGTCAAAGATGACGGATGGCCTCCCAGTCAGCTGTAAGAAATGTGGTTTGGAGAGAGCCTCTGACTTACACATGTTTGTTGAGTGCCCAGCTATCGCGGAATTCTGGGGAGAAGTAGGTAAAACCGCCTCAGATATTCTTGGCCTTCAAGTCCAAATAAATTCGACCTTGATAATTTTTGGAATAGCTAGCGAGGTTACAGGCTCGGCTAGGTCTTTCCTCCTCTACGCTGTACTGTTGGCCAGGAGGGAGATATGTAAAAGATGGGTAGAATGTGTACCTCCTAAGCATGCTGAGTGGTTGTCCTCTGTGTTCTCAGTATCCAAGTTAGACCTGACCTGTACCCGGAGTAGGAGGAAGAAAGCAGTATGGGACTTTCTATTGAAATGGTCGAATGCTGAAGCGGGTGAGACTGGATGACATGCTTTATTTTAAAATCATGGTTCCTATGATTATGCCTCTTTGGATCTCTCCTGACTGCGTTGGGCACCCTCGCTTTTTCTCCATTGCCAACATTAACAGTCGCCAGGGTAACCTGGAATACATGGGAGTGTGACTGTGCCCCTTTCCTTGGGGTTAGTGTTCTAGTCCACTGAGGTACCGGTAGGCGGAGGTGTTTTTTCCCGCTTGCTCTCCTTTACACCAGCCTATGCTTCTCCAACAACGTGTAACGGTACGGGTGGCTAGCATGCTCACTGTGGTCTGAGGCGAATGAGGAATTAAAAAAAAAAAAAATCAATATGAAACTTCATTAAGCACACGTATAGATGAACATTATTGCTATGCACATTTAAATCAGCGCGTTACATGACAGTGAATTAATTTCTCATTAGTCACTTGTAAAATCAAACATTAAGGCTTCATCATGTAGAACACGAGTACAATGTTAATTTCTCCACGTTGTGCGAAAATCCCTAGCACTTCACTTTACACGTTATTACATTGCACATTCTAATAACTAAATGTTAACACAACAAAGGATTATATGTAGGTGCGAACTACTCATGATTATAATGCACCCCTACAAATGGAAGAGCATAGTCGCGCTCTATCAGTACCCTTCAGAACATTAAAAACAGTGATAGGATTCTTATCCGAGGCTGCCCCAGATGCCGTATCATTTCCATTCACCTTTCTGTTGGCTCCCGTTACCAAATAATCTATACATTTGCCATTTTGCAGTGCATAAAATGGCCCTCTCTTTCTTCAGCACCATTTTATTCCTTCTGTTTATTCCAGAATCCTATGCTCTGTAACTGCCATGGTCATGTGCCATTTTAAAATTAAGAAGGAACATACTGGAGGTAGATCCTTCTCCTTTCTAGCTGCACAGGACTGGAAATCTCTCCGTCTTGAACTATGGTGTTTCTTAAATCTTCTGGAAAAAACATAAAACTGGTCTTTTCCTACATTAGTATAGTCTGTACCTTTCCTTTGCAAATCCCTTAGCGCCAGGATACTCTCTTGTGTGGTATTTTCATTCATCCCTTTCAATAGAACAATAACTAGGGAAATGTGCATAAGCTGCACCATTTGGTGTGAATTTAACAAAACACCCAGAGGAAAGGGGAAGGTGAAGAAGCCCAAATAGCTTGTAAAAGTAGTTTGAAGGCCTTTTAGGTATCTGCTCCAGCGTGTTTTACAGTGCATCATTTGTCACTAAGTGTCCAAGAAACTAGAGCCAAAAATGCTACACACTAGTTATACTGTCCCAAAGAGTATTAAAACTACATTTACCATGCTGCTGCACAGGGTCAGTCTGGTCATGCCCCCAAAGATAGCCGGATCACTGTCAAGTGCAGAATGACAATGTGCAGCCCTTGACAAGCACAAGATTATGTGTGGCTCTCCCCACAACAAAATATCCCAAGCCTCAAAGAGTGACAGTGAAGCCTGGGAACATTGCTGCTTTTCAGCAGCACAGTTGAATTAGCCTTGCTTGGGAGGTGAGAAGAAGGGGCAGTGTACAGGAGAAGGGGCTGCAAAGGGGAGCTGACTGTGGAGTGAGGGTGTCATTCCATAGAGTACATCAACACACATGGAGTGATTAGTCATTGAGACTATGTGAGTAGGTGGCCAGTAGTTTTTGGGTGGCAGATCTTGTATTGGCAATTGGGAGGACCAAAAGTGTTTAATTAGGTAGACTGGGGCATGACTGGAGTAAGTTATGGATGATGGAAATGGTATTTCAAGGGTCTTACATTCAATTATCTCTTTAACCAAGATCCAGTGGATTTACCCGAGGGTAAGCGCAATTCGGTAACTACTTCTTAGGCTAAAGCGACATGGGTCTGGACCCTTCTCAATTTGGCAAGTGTGTTCTCAGATATTAAGGACATATGACTTAAAATCTTTAAAACTGCAAAACCTAGGGATTATGGGTGCTTTTTTTAAAGTCAAATACCACCTCCCCAACCCTAGTAAATCCCTTTTGTTTTGTTGCTTTAATTTACTACTTGTCTGTTTAGGTGCCTGGCTCCAAGTATACCTTTTTGTTTTTTAAAGATCTTTTTATTAGAATCATGGCAAGCAATAAACAGACAAATATACCACACGTCGTCGCACACCTACATGACAAAATTACAGATTGCATATTGTTAACAATGACTTCCGTTCCTTCCTCCCGGCCCCCTGCATCACAAACCATGGTATTTGAGTTGAAATCATTAGTAATCAATGCAGCAGCCCCAGCTGGAATGAGAGGAGTACATGGGCCCCCTCTGTAGTCATTCCATTTGCCCCAGATTTTCTCCCATTTCCAAGGACAACCCCGGCACTCTCTGGTACCACTTCCCTTGGCTCAACAGACGTAGCAGGACTGAGCTGAGGTCAGCACAGAAAAAGTCAGTCAGCACTCATATTCTGCCTAGCTACTCCCATTAATCCAGGAGATAGTATGTGGCATGAATGCCTGCTTTTCAAAGATACAACAGGAGATACCTGCGATACAATGGAATATTGTATGATACCCCAGGTCATCTGCCCAAGTGCACACTGCTCATACCTATTCACCTCATGTTGTAGATAACCCATCATACTGTTAAACTTCTGTACCACACCATGAAAACCAACTCTTTTTTTAAAAAATGGGTACACCTTTTTGCGTTATTTTTCCAAGCAACGTAAGTAGGAATGTGTTGGACTTGATCCTTTCTGCTGGATCACTCCCTAACTTTTGCCTTAACCCCTCCTGTTTTCGGAATTCGTTTTTTCTGGCATTAGCGCTCTGTGCACTTAATCACTGTTAACCAGTGCTAAAGTGTTTGTGCTCATATACATACATCATTCCTTAAAACATGGTAGAATTGGCCTACATCCGGTTGGCACATAGAAAAGTGGTACTGCATGTACACAGGGCCTGTAAATTAAATGCTACAAGTGCCACTTATTGTGCCACCCACATAAGTAGCCTTTTAAAACATGTCTTAGGGCTGCCACTGCAGCATGTGTGCTGTTTTAACCTGCCAACTCGATCTGGCTAAATAAACCTTTTGCTAGGCCTAAACTTACCTTTTATACAGATAAGTCACCATGAAATTAGGCCCTAAACAGTCCTTAGGGCAGGGTGCAATGTATTTAAAAAGTTGGACGTTACTTTTTAAGTTTTAAATGTCCTGGTAGTGAAAAACTTCCAAATTCATTTTTCACTATTATGAAGCCTACCTCTTCAATAGGATAACTTTGGGTTTTACCTTATTACATTTAATAAGTACTAATCTTTGATTGGAAACAGGTAGAAATGTCATGTTTGGTCTCAAAAGAATTGTAATTTAAAATCCTTTTTAGTGGTAAAGTTGGATGTTTAGTCACAATTCTGAAAATGCCAATTTTAGAAAGTTGCCATTTTCTTGTCCTAAGAATTTGGTGCCTTTGTCCTGGGTCACATGAGTCTGATTAGTTGGCAGTTTGCCTTTGTGTATTCCATTTGGGGCTGGTGGAACTTGAAAGGGGTGGGGCGCCTCCTGTATGCTTTCAACATGTGGGAGCGTTTCACTTTAGTACATCAGTTTATATCATTATAGTGAGAGGCATTTATTAAAAATGTCAATAAATGCTTTTCAATATAGTGATATTAGCTGATGTACAAAAGCGAAATGCTCCTGCAGGTTAAAAGCATACAAGAGACTAGAGCACTTTTAAATATGTGAGTCCTAGTGCCCTAGTCTCTCTTGTATGCTTTTAACCTGCAAAAGCATTTCACTTTAGTACTCTATACCACTATATTCATAGGCATTTAATATAACTGTTAATAAATGCCACTCAATATAGTGATATAAACTAGTGTACTTTAGTGAAACGCTCCTGCACGTTAAAAGTATACAAGAGACTAGGGCACTTTTAAATATGTCACATATCCTGAACTCACATATTTAAAAGTGCCCTAGTTTCTTGTACGCTTTTAACCTGCAGGAGCGTTTCACTTTAGTATATCAGTTTATATCACTATTTTGAGAGCCATTTATTAACAGTTTTAATAAATGCCTCTCAATATAGTGATATCACCTGATGCACTAAAGTAAAACGCCCCGCATGATTAAAAAGCATTCAATGGGAACACTTTTAAATGAATGAGTTCCGGATGTGGGCTCTGGTGTACCAGCCTGCGGTTTGTTTTTATTGTGTAAAAAACAGTAAAATCGAACCACAGGCTGGCAGGCATGATTGAAGGCCTCCATCCTCCTGTCCCACTCACCTGGCAAACTCCTGCTCTGGCAAACTCCTGCTCTGGAACACGCATGGCAGCCCACAACAGGGTGTGTTGCTGCTCCAGTCCAGGATGGGAGGCTTGAGAGTGCCATGTGTGCCCATCGGCCTCCGAACCAAAAGCATGCATGTGGCTCGAGGTCACAGAGTCTCATGACTCTGTGACCTCGAATCACATGCCTGCAATCCTTTCACAGGCTGCAAGCAACACCCTTTCTTAACATGTCACAGGTGACGAGTTGGGAAAGGGTGTTGCTTGCAGCCTGTGAAAGTGGTTGACAGGCAGTCCCGGGAATACGGGGCTTATGCTGCTTGTAATATGACGCTGCTGGGGTCATGAATGGGAGGTCTCTTCAGACCCCCAAATACTGCAGGCCCGGGCTGGCACTAGGCCAGCTCTTAGCGTGCAAAGGATTGTTTTTTAAATTAAAATGCTCACTAGAGCATGTGTCTCACTCGAAAGTGCCTGGCTGCCTGACTCTCATTGAGAGTCAGCCAGGCACTTAAACAGCACCCCAAGGGCTTAAAGCCCTCATTTAATTAAAAAAATAATTATGTGGATGGTAATTACTCTTTGCAATTACCATCCACATAACGTGAAAAATGATGTGGGCGGCGCCCTGGTGCCCTCTAGAGGCAGCCGCTGCTGGTGTATTCCTCCCAGATAGTGAGACAAAAGGGGACTAGGTATTGGCAGGATGGGCCATTCTGCCAGGATGAATGGGGCGGAACTGGTACCTGCCCAACTTACATTTCAATGGACTGCCTCCAGTACACTCACAAAGGAACTTGACACCAGGCTTTTGTTACCCTAGAGCACTTGGAACCTGGGCTGGGGAAGGAACAAAGTTTCCAGAACCAGATATGGGGGTGGACTAGAAGTTTAACTCGCTTTGAAGGCTGGCAGAAGGTATAAATATTGGACCCTCATATCACTTCTTCAGTTCACTCCTGGACCTGCAGAGGACACTCTGGAAGGCCTCCCTTGTTCCCAACCTGCTACCAGAGGACAGCTGCTTGAGGACTGCCTAGTTTCCTGCTGCAACTGGCCCTGCCTGGAAACCAAAGCACAACTCTTCCCAGCCCAACCATCCAATTAATCATCAAAACCATTACCTTCATCTGTACAATTTATTTATTACAAATTATTTCATAAATAAATCCTGTTTCTTAGAAAAGCAAAAAACAGCATATACAAAATACATTACAGCAAAATCAATTTATCCCCAACACTACAGAATTAATCCAACCCCAAAATGTATGTCTAAATTAAAAACAAGACCTCAGCTGTAGACACAAGGCCTAAACGTCATAGAGGCAAGTTGTATTTGTTCCTCCTTGTGTGTCTAACAGCTATAGGCAATTTAAAAGACGTCAACGTACTTCTCAATGCAACCCCCTGAATTCCCTTCCAACTTCATCAGGACACAAAGCAATAACACATTGATATAAAGAAAACAAAGCATCAATCTTTCACTTGCTTTGTAAGGTGGGTCGAACAAAAAAAAAGAAAATAATACAAACAATCAATTCTACATACATACAAAATACAATGCATAAACAGAGGGAAATGATCCCATTCTATACATTCACAAACACTTTCCTTAAGGTTCCATTGGCAAGAAAAAAGTAAAAACATCTTTACACTATGCAAAGAGCATTTATAAACAAAAAAGAGCAATTTCTACATGCAGCCTCGAAATTTTGTGGAACAGAAGACTTTATCAATTAAGAATATTTTCACTAATATATAGCCGAAATCTACCCTACTTTGCTATGAAATTTTACATTTATTTACTCAGTTGCAAATCCTAAATATGTCATATCCCACCTCAAATACTTTCTACCTACACTCCTAAATAACGGTATCCACACTTAATATAGGAGTAAACCTTTCAATCTGCTTTGTTAATCGTCTTGAATAATCAGCAAGACATAACTAATAACCTACTGGCAACATTAAAACCACTTGGAAACAAGCATTTGCAATGCAATAGGTCAATGCCTTTTATTTATGTTTTGGTTTTTAAAACATAAATAAAAGGCATTGTCATTTACAATGCCAATAGTTCAAACTCGCGTAAATGCGAGACCTATTGCACTGCAAATGCTTGTTTCCTAATGTGCCTAGCTGTGGATTTTGGACCCTAGCTCTGTCGGCACCTAAGGAAACCTAGCAAACCAATACATTTTTTGAAACTAGACATCCAGGGAATTCCAGGATGGGGCGACTTGTGTGGCTCTCACCAGGTTCTGTTACCCAGAATCTCTTGCAAACCTCAAACTTTGTCCCCCAAAAAAAAAATTTTCCTCACATTTATGTGATGGAAAGTTCTTGAATCTGCGCAGTTCCACAAATTTCCACCCACCCAGCATTCCCCCAAGTCTCCCGATAAAAATGGTACCTCGCTTGTTTGGGTAGGCTTAGTGCCCGTGACAGGAAATGGCCTAAAACGCAACGTGGACACATTATATTTTTCCACAGAAAACTGACCCTTTTTTTGCAGTGTGCCTAGATGTGGATTTTGGGCTCTAGCTCAGCCAGCCCTGAGGGAAACCTAGCAAACCTGTACATTTGTTGTGGGATCTCCGAGCTGACACAAATTTCCTACCACGCCGCGTTCCCCCAGGTCTCCCGATAAAAATGGTACCTCACTTGTGTGGGTGGGCCAAGTACCTGCGACAGGCAAGGGCCTAAAATGTATTTTGGAGCCATGAAAATTATCTATCACAAAACGAACTGGTTTTGCAACGGGGGCACATGCATTTTTGGTCCTGGGCTCGGCGGCCATCTAGGGAAACCTACCAAACCCAGACATTTCTGAAAACTAGACACCCAGGGGAGTCCAGGGATGTGTGGCTTGCATGGATCGCCCAACGTTTTCCTATGAAGAATCCCCTGTAAACCTCAAATTTAGCAAAAGAAATCACCTTTTTGCTTACATTTCTACATGGGATCACCGCGCTGGCAAAAATGTCCTACCACCCAGCATTTCCATTGGTCTTCCAATAAAAATGATACCTCACTTGTGTGGGTGTCCAATGTAGAATCGCCTAAAAAACGTATTTTAAAAAATATATTGCGTTTAGAGTTCACTGTGCTATTCCCTCAATTTCTATGTTTCTGGCCCTTCCCAGTCGCAGGCCCTTGGCCCACCCACACAAGTGAGGTATCATTTTACTCGGGAGACTGAGGGGAATGCTGAGTGGTAGGACATTTCTGCCGGCGCGGTGCTCCCAGACAGGAATGTGAGGAAAATGTGATTCTTTAAGCTACATTTGAGGTTTGCAGGGGGTTCTGGGTAGGAAAACATTGGGGGATCCGCGCAAGCCTTACCTCCAGTGGCGGCTGGTGGAATTTGAAACTGGTGGGGCGTATGCAGAAGGAATCAACGTACGGGAGCGAGCGAGCGCAGCGAGCGAGCCCGAAGGCAATAAGGGAGGTTCGGGGGGGTTCTCCCCCCGTGAAGACATTTTTTAAAAATTGGCATCTTTTTGGTGCAATTTTCAGCACTATTTCTGTGATAAATGGACTAAAAAATCAGTTCTTCTAGGCATTCATAAAAGAAAACTCATACATTATTTCAGAGAATTTCTGTGTTGCCAAGCAAGTCTGACTTCTGAAGAGGGCTAGGGTACTAAGCAAGACTGCTTTGTCTCTACCCATTCCAATAGAAAACACATAACATAGGTGCATAAACATCCACAAAGAAACACACTTGTAATTTTGTTCCTACCGGAAATGAAGGCTGGCCACTTCCTTTTCTGCATCAGCTATTCAATGTTGATTGCCCAGTAATCTTCATGACATATTAAATAGCTACAAGTATAAGAAATATCCATTCGAAACAAACATTTTATTTTTGGGAAGTCAGCAAAAGCTTTGCATTTTTGAGCAAAATAAAAAATGAAGTACATATTGTACTTAAAATAGTTCATATAGCGTTCTGAAGCCCTTGGGTCCATCAGTATTTTAGAAAACCACTAAATAAAAATAAGTTATGAAATGAGTGTAATATGCATTGCTTAAAATATAAGAAATATCCATTAAAAATCTTTCGTTTATTTTAGAAAGAAACAACAAAAACTTTATATTGTATAAGCAGGCTAGGTAAAAACGTTTTACTTTATTTTTAAATACTTTGCATGCCACTCTCAGGCCCTTGTGCCTGTCAGTACAGTAGAAAATGGCTACATAAAAATAAAATATGAAAATAAATAAATGTATATTTTAAGAAATATCCCTTCAAAACCAATATGATATTTGTAAACACAAACAAAATTATTTTAAATAATACTATGTAAATACTTTGCATGCCACTCTCAGGTCCTTGTGCCCTTCAGCCAGCACAGCAGAAAAAGTTAAATAAAAAGAAATTATGAAAATAAATAAATGTACATTTTAAGAAATTTCAAAACCAATATGATATTTTTAAACACAATTTAAAAAATAAAAATAATATTTAAATACTTTGCATGTCAATCTCAGGTAGAAGGGTTCTTGTGCCTGTCAGTACAGTAGAAAACGGTTAAATAAAAATAAATTAGGAAAATAACTAAATGTTGTACATATAAAGAAATATACCCTCAAAACCAACATATTTTTAAACACTAACAACAAAAATATTTTAAATAATAAAATATGAAAACAAATATATATAAATTTACAGATACATAAACACACATATATAAATACATATCAACTGTACAGGAGTTGTATGAATATTAAATGGAATGAGTAAATTTCCAACAGTACTTCCTAATGTTATCAAACAAAACAAACCGAGCTATAAACACCTGAAACTATGATCACACATCAGATTCATATTTTCTAGTTATATAGAAAGTTTGCTCGTCGATCTTTAATATGAACAAACTTTTCGATTGTTCTTTTGTTGAATTCTGGTATTTCCTTTATTAGCTCTTTTTCCATTGACAGCATAGCCAATGCATTAAGACTAGCGTGAGTCATTGTGTTTCACAAAAACGTTTTTACCCTCTTTAGTGTGGAAAAACATCGCTCAGACTCTGCTGTTGTCATGGGTGTAGTAATGACAACTCTTAAAAGCTTTATGGTCTCAGAAAAAGACTTCTCTAAGGTGTTTTCAAACAAAAAGCTAAATAAAGCCATGGCACCATCAGTAGCCTGACGGAAGTCACGTCTTCCATACAGGACTGAAAGTTCTGTACGCAATCTGGCTTTGTCTAACATAGGATAGGCTTCTATCGTTTCTGCGAGTGCCTCAGCTGGGAAAGATTTGTCATGTCTTTCCAAAAGGTCACTTCGCAATAGTGTTGCACTTACAAGATGCTTTGTGAATGCAAAGCGCTCTCTGGCATGGACCACAATAATGTCACAGACTTCTTTTGCTTCCTGGGTCAAAGTATTTATTTGCAGTCTCCGGTTTACAAATGTACATTCTTGTGGCAGTGTAGAATCCAAACTGTCAATGGATTCTCGTACTTTGGTGATGCTTGTCACAAAGTCTGTAGTAGCTTTCTGGACAGACACAGTGTCAATGTCTCGCTTTTGCAATTTATTATATAAAATGTCTACGTGGGGCATTATATGGTAAAAAGAAACAGAAAGAATATAAACTCTCTATCTTCTAATGTTCTAGTAAATCCCTTAGCTTCACATATAGTATTTGACTCAAAATCACCACTGTTTGCAATGGTTGACATGCATTCAAGAAGATCGTCTCTGTATTCATAAATTATGTTTTTTGCTCGAATATTGAAGTTCTAGCGAGTTGCAGACCCTCTTGGAAGTCTTCTTGAAACTATTTGTTCAAGAATATTAGTCCTTTTCGGGGAACGTGCAAAAAATGCTGTTATACCACCAACCTCTGAAAAGAAAATTTTAACTCTAGATAGTTTGGAGGAAGCCTGTTCCATAATTAGGTTAAGTTGGTGGGCATAGCAATGAATGTAATGTGCATTTGGGTAAACATCCCTGATTTTCTTTTGCACCCCACCAGTTGCACCACGCTTGACGCTGGCACCATCGTAGCTTTGAGCAATTACTTTTCCTTTAGCACATTGCTCAGGGAAAACAATGTTTAATTCATTAAGAATGGCTGAGGCAATTGTTTCTGCAGATGAGTCTTTTAGATGTGTGAAACAATAAAATCTTTCAGCTACCTTGCAATTTCCATCAATGTAGCGGAAGACCAGAACTGACTGTGTCTTAGTAGAGACATCAGTTGTATCATCAGCTTGGATAGCTACATAATCAGTGCTTCTCAACTGCTGAGTAATATATTCTCTTATTACTTCCAGCATACAGTCCAGCAATTCATTCTGAATTGTTTTAGAAGTGCCTTTAAACACTGTGGCTGTTTTTAAATGTGTTTCCATAGCACTGTCAATGCTGGAGACAAAATCAACAAGGCCCCTGAACACACCAGGATTTAGAGACTCTTCAGTTTCATCATGGCCTCGTAATGCCAATTCAAAGGCACCACAAAAACGAATACAGTCAATCAATTTCGATAAAATGTATCGGTTTTTATCCACTTCTGCATTATGTTTTCTTACTCCCACACGGTATGCTTCGTTCAATTGCTGTACAATGTCCGATTTTCCAAAAAGAGATAATTTCAACATATTTGTCAAATGGGATTTACAGGAATCATGTTTTTTTATTTTTTCAGCCAGATGCTTTAGGTCAGTAACTCCTGTTTTTGTCTAGGTAACTTCACCTCCAAAGAGTAAGCAAGGGAAACAGAATAAAGCATTTTTAGAAGCGCTACCAGTAAATCATTCCATCCTATCATACCATGTACCTGTAAACCGACGTGTGTAACCCTTTCCCCTATCTTTTGTAGATTGCTCAATTTTAATTTGAGGTTTATCAGCTCCTAATGTTTTCACTTACAGTTTATCTGCATGTGTCAAACCCAAAAATGGGTTTATGAGTAAACTGTCAACTGTGTTCATTGTGTCCAGCAATATATCAGACTGGAGATAGAAAACCTAGCCTGTTTTTAAATATTCCCTCGGTTGAAGACACAAAAACGATATTACGCAAAATACTAAATAAACACTAATATGAATTGTAATGCACACACAAGTAACAGCAATTATTCATCCACATCCATCCTCATTCTGACAGGAATGCGACTGCAGCAGCACGTACAGCTGTTCCCCAAGCGGTATAGCCTTGTAAATATTTGCAGAATTCCTCCTGGGATCCTGTTAATAATTAAAATATGGTGTAAGCTTTGAGGCTAGGTGCCATTGCATGCACAACACCAGTGGTGATTGAAAAGCTTGAGCATGTCAATTCAGTGATCTGCCTAGAATTTAAAGGGTGTATTCAAATTATGGGGTCCTTGCATTACTATTATAATGATAAAATAACTACATGTTAGGAGTAAACCTAAAACAAAGTACTTATAAATTTTGACTTGACTTTAGATGGCAAATAATACAAAACGTATTGAAAAATTTCTTAAAAAGCATGAGACTCTCATTGAGCAATACCCTTTAAAAGAGTTCTAGGCAGATCTCTGATATATCCAGTACTCATCTATTCTGTACCCAACACAGCAAAATAAATGCATATTTTTTCAATTAAGAGTTTAACATTGCAGTTAGACCATTTTGATATTCTACACATTTATGAACGGAGCTATTTTACACACAAGACAGACTCAAATTACAGCCTATAGGCAGTGCTAGTCCTATCAGTTATCGTATTACTAAATGGACAGCAGTCACAACTGTCACAACACATTAGATCGATTTTATATATCCTACTCACTGTACATACTCTGTGTGCAGTAAAAATATTGTGTGCAAAAAAGTAGACTGAAAAACATCGCTGTAAAAAAATATTGTCGACTGAAAAAATAGAATGAAAATAAACAGTGGCCTAAAACATGGTAAACTGTCATGCATTATAGAGCAAACATGAGTGTACTGGGATCAGGGGTAAGGGCATCCTCCTAAAGCAGACAGGAGCATTTAAAATGAGGTGGGGTAAAGGGGCGGGAGACTAGCAATGCATCTTAATAATTCAAGTAAAGTTAGCGTTAAGGGATAGTTAGGGGATTTTAGGGTAGCACTAAGGAGTAGTAGAGGGCTATTATGAATTAGAGTAGTACTTTTTTAAGCATGAAGAAAGGATAGAATTTATGGGCAGTTTGGGGTTTAAAGGCTTTAGGGGTGGGAAGCATTAAGGGATAGTAAGGGATTATCAGGCTACAGTTAAATAAATGAAAGAGTGTATAAAATAATAAAAGATTTAAAAATCAACATTTTGGGAATTTTCATAGTTCATAATGAAAAACAAAAAATGATTCCCTTCAACTTTTAACTCGCCACAACCTCATACTCTCTGAACTGTTCTGCTAGGATAAACCAACAGGCCTCCACACCTAAAGACCACACAGTTGGCACCCATATACAGCTGAATGTGGACCTTTGCCGTAAATAGAGAACCATGTCCTACCTTGTGGCCTGAGATTACGGACCAGGAAGCTGAGTTTCGATCAATGTCCTGTTGCAGCAGAGTCGGAACCACCACGTGTCCTCTTTCGATATCTCTCAGTACTGATCTTGAATGTGATTATATCACGACCAGTTTTAACTCCAATTTTTCATGTGCTAAAAGAATTAAAACAAGAATTATTACCAGCAATTACATTGCATTCATGTAATGTTTCAAGCAAATGTGCTTTCTGTACAATACTGTTTTACACAAAACAAATAAAAACATTTAAAATAATAAATTCAGGTGGTTTTTAATGGAATGTGCATGAGTGCAAGTGAGCTCCTGGGTCTCTGCAAGCATGGTGATGTGTGCAATTTTGTGTAGAGTTGCATGTTTCTGCAAAGAAGTGCATGCCCATGTTTAAACATGAATCTATGTGAACGAATGTGTGTGTATGTTTGACTATGTGTGCATTGCAGTGAGCACCTGTGCCGCTGGCCCGAACTCTAGAATCCTGTTGAAGTAGTGAGCAGAGGTATGGGGACACCTCATGTGACTAGAGGAGGGATGGTGAGTTAAGGTTTTACACTGGCTACATTCAGGGGGCTAGAGAGTCAGGGGACAGGTAAGCCAGTGATCATTTCCAGCAACCGGACCCCAAGGTTGAAAACTTTCAGCACCAAGGCCACTGCCCCCTCTAAGCAGCCTATAGTCCATCGCCTTTCTGGAAAACAACAGTTGGCATAGTGGGACCCCTTGGTTCTACGTGGAGCACTGTCTGCCAGCCGGGTCTGGAATTTTTTTTGTTTATGACTTGCACTAACTGAAGAAAGTGTTTTACACTCTGGGAAAGCAGCCAGTTTGGCAAGAGATTGGTGATTATTTTTTTCCAGGCAGTGCCGAAATTTGATTGTGCCAAGAAAATAAGTGGGACAGACTGCATTCTTTCCACGATGCACTTACTGCCAGCGTGCTTGCTGCTTAAATGCAGCTACTCAGACAGCATGCAAGTTGGTTAGGGCCCAGGTGTGCTATAGCTTGAATGAATAAAGCATTCTAGTGTGGTGATGCGGACACCAGCACTAATCTGACCACTAATGAGTGGTACTTGACAGGACTGCAAATGTGAAAAGTGAACGCTCTTCAAAATTTAAAAAAAGTGTGTATCTTTTTAACATTTGAAAGCTTTGACATTATCAAGTCAAATTATAGCACCGCACTAAGAAGACTTCATTAAACATAATAGGAGGGAGGGGCTGACACCTACACCTGAATAGGGCTATGCCTATTCCAACACAAATAGCTGCATAACCGCCTGTAGTGTGCCTGGAGCCAGAGAAGGAAGGGCAGGGGCCTTTTGAGGATCAAAGACAGCCGTCTTTTGTTGTCTCCCCACTTCAAAGACACATTTTGGTATTAGTACTGGACCTGTGACATCCCCAAATTAGTTCACTTTGGGGTCTGGAGGAGACTCTGCAACTATGAGGTACTACACTGCTAGGAAGGACTGCCCCTTTGTCACTTGCTTTGCAGTACTGGCCTTCTGCCTGCTGATTACTGTATGCCAGGAGTGACTGCCTCTGCACTCTGCTCTGCTGTGTTGGCCTGCTCCCTGCTACCTCTGCAATGAGGGACAACTGGCCCTCTATATCCTACAAGTTCCCAAGAACTTGTTGGCTTTCCTCCTGTTATGGAAGAATCAGGGCTATTTGTATGTTATTGGGCCACCAGACACACTCACATAGTCTAGCGCCTGCTGTGTTGGCGCCCGGTCACCTTTTGCTACTAGTCGTACTCGAGATTTCTGTTTTTGAAGATACCGCAGCGGTGTAGACCTTTACCCTCAGTCAGCGCCGGGAGCACGGAGCGGCGTGAGTGCATTCTGGTTGCCTAGCAACACAACGATCTGAGCGCGCTCTCTCCAGGCTCTTTGGGCCGAAGATTCACAAGACTGCCTCTACTGTGGCTGAACCCCAGTCCTGCCTGCCTCTGTGCCTCTTACCAACACGAGCTCCATGTGTGAGGCCCACCAACACAGCAGTATGGGGCCATAGACCTGCCTGTGCTCCTGCGGCCATGCCGGAGCCCAACTCATCTTCCTACCACGTGGACCCCGTGTGCGAGACCGCCGACGACCAGAGCAGCGACTCCAAGCCCCAGGTACTGTCCCGAAGGCCCGCGCAGGCTGACTTCAACCCCCACTGCATTGAAGACCTTTCCGAGGCGGAGGCGGCCGGTGGGCTCATTTGAGGATTACTGTAACTCCCTTAAAGGTTCCTGAGCACTGTGATGCCCCAGGCGAATGAGCTATTAACGTTACTACTGGCATAACTCTTGATAGACTGATTAGATTGTTGTCCTTTAGGCCTGGTTTTAATTACATAAAGATGGCCTATTTTTCTACAACTAGTGTGGAGTTTTTCACTGTTACTTTACTATGTGTTGCACAAATACTTTACACATTGCTTCTTTGATAAGCCTGCTCTGCGCCAAGCTACCAGACGATGAGCACAGGTAATCTTGCATGTGTATCTGAAGTAACCTGAGTGGTGGTGGGTACTGCTTGGCTTAGGTGTATACCCTAGCCAACCAAAATCCCCATTTGTAACGGACACATTCAGCTGCGCCTGCTGCTGCACGTTGCCTGCTTTCATTCCGAGCAGCAATGTGCAAGTGGGGGGGGCAGCGGCTTATCAGATTTCACCTGGGCCCATAACAAAGGCCAAAGTTAAAGGTCCATCAGGCCTCCTTTTGTTCCAGGGAGCTATCTGGAGCCTCAAACCTAAAAGCAAATGCCTCGACCAATGGGAAACAGCTGCCCTCTTCCTCCTGGACCTCTCAGCCGCCTTCAACACCGTTTCCCACCACACCCTCTGCACAAGATTCCACGATGCCGGCATCCGGAACAAAGCCCTGGATGGATCTGCTCCTTCCTCACCGGCCGAACACAGAGAGTAAGACTTCCACCATTCAACTCAAAACCCACAGAGATCAGCTGCAAAGGGCCTCAAGGCTCCTCCCTGAGCCCCAAGCTCTTCAACATCTACATGGCCCCACTTGCAGCCATCGTCAGGAACCACAGACTCAACATCGTCTCCTACGCCGATAACACCCAGCTGATTCTCTCCCTCACAGAAGAACCCACAGCTGCCAAGAGCAACTTCCACAACGGGATAAACGCAGTCGCCACCAGGATGAAGGACAGCTGCCTCAAGCTTAACTCAAACAAGACCTAAGTCCTCAACCTGGGATCCACCCCCAAGTGCTGCCACCCGCTCTCCTTTGGATGACTATTGGTGGCCCAGGCAGAAGGGGCCTGCAGCACTTGGAACCCCCCCACCCCACACCCACTGACCACGGGCGAAACCTTGGCATCTTCCTGGACTTCTCTCTCTCAATAAACCACCAAATCAACGCTGTTTCATCCTCCTATTTCCACACGCTCCATCTACTTCATAAGATCTTCCAGTGTGTCCCCAGTGAGTACAGGAAAACTGTCACCCATGAGCTCGTCCGCACTCTAGCCAGCACCACCCAGAAACTCCAAAAGAAACTGCAGAACATCAAGAACACGTCCGCCAAACTCATCCTGAACATGCCACGCCGCAGCCACATCACCGGCCACCTGAGAGGGGAAACAGCCATTACAACGAATCCAATACAACGCATGCCATTACAACGCATGCCAACACAACGCAAGCACCATTACATCGCAATGCCATTACAATGCATGGCATTACAATGCATATACCTTTACCACGCATGCCTTTACAACAAAATATGTGTTTTACATGTAAGTATAAGGTAAGTATAGGGTTTAGGGTGGGTTTGGGTTTTGTGGTGTAGGGGTATAGGTTTGGGTTGCCAAGATTAATTTTAGGGTTCAGGATGGGTATATGTTTTGGGTGCCAAGGTTAATTTTAGGATTCAGGGTGGGTTTGGGTTTTGGGGTGTAGGGGTATAAGTTTGGGGTGCCAAGATTAATTTTAGGGTTCAGGATGGGTATATGTTTTGGAGTGCCAAGGTTAATTTTAGGATTCAGGGTGGGTTTGGATTTTGGGGTGCCCAGGGTAATTTTAGGGTTCAGGGTGGATTTGGGTTTTGTGGTGCCAAGGGTAATTTGAAGTTTTAGGGTTTGGGGTAGCAAGGGAAATTTTAGGGTTCAGGGTTGGTTTGGGTTTTGGGGTGCTAAGGGTAATTTTAGGGTTTAGGGGGTATGGGTATTGGGGTGGTAAGGATAATTTTAGAATATTAAGGGGGTATGGTTATTGGCACTGGTACAAAGGGTAATTTTGGGGTTGCCTGGGGGTATTAAAAAATATATATATATACACACACAAACAGACGCACACAATTACTTACCTTAACCACTTTTACCAAGTATATGCCTTTGCGTTGTAATGGCATGCGTGGTAAAGGCATATGCATGGTAAAAGTGTGCGTTGTAATGGTAACGCGTTGTAACAGCACTTGTGTTGTTACAACTGCGTTGTAATGGCATGCTTTGTGTTGGCATGCGATATAACGTCATATATTCCCTGAGAGACCTCACTTGCTATCTATCAACAAAAGAATTACCTTCAAGCTCCTCACGCACGCCTACAAATCCCTCCACAACGCCAGACCTACATACCTCAACCACCACTTCTCCTTCTACACTCTCCCCTGACATCTCCACTCCGCCCAACTGGCCCAGGCCACCATCACACGTATCTGCAAGACCACTGCTGGAGAAAGATCCTTCTCCTAACTTCTGGAACTCCCTGCCTCTGCACCTCAGGCAATCACCATCACGTCCGCAATTCAGGAAGGACCTCAAGACCTGGCTCTTCAAATCAATCGCAGGTCCCCTCCCCTCAACCCCCCACACACAGCGCCTTGAGACCCTTACGGGTGAGTAGTCTCGCTTTAAATACTAATTGATTGGAAGCAATGGAGCAGAAAGAAAGGCTCAAAGCTTATCACGTCATAAGACGCTTGCTTTTGACTTTGAATTTGCACAAATAACAATTTAAATACCACTATTTTGTTTTTATTTCTTTTTATAGTGCTACTCATCCACATGTAGGGTGTCAAAGCGCTTTAGATCACATGTACACATATATTGACAATAAATAAAGTGTGTAAATCAATGTACAGGTTGTGTTACAAAAGTAAGTGAGGGTTACAAGGTTTAAGAGTCGCATGCTGTTTATAGCTCACTGTGCTATATTGGAAGGATTAAAATTTATGAACTGTACATAACAAAATGAGCTCTGTATTAAAAGCAGTAACCCACTTATCTAGCTTCATAAAATAAAAATCTGTCATCTGCATATTACATTGCATATTACATGATGTGCTTTGCATGAGACACATTAACCCTTGCAAATTTATTTAAATGCACTCATGAGTCATGATACTAGACCTGCTAAACGGACTGTGCAATATGTTAAAATAATTAAAAAGCAGCATATTTAAATAATGCAAACATTGCAAAAATAATTTAAAAGTACAATAATTAATACTTCACACTTACCCCAGTTATCAGGCAGCTGTCTTGGTCAGTCAGCCGGTTGATGGTGTCAATGCTAGTTGCTGGCTGGCTTTGCTTCTCCTGTTGTTGTCCAGCAGCTACTGGTTCAGAGAGAGCTGAAAGTGAAAGCTCTCTTCTGTGCAGCATGTGACTCCACGTCACAGGGTCATGAGTTAAGTCTCATGACTCTGTGACATAAAGAAAATGCTTACAGCGTTTTTTTTAATTTTAAATAAAGTTCAAAGTTAATATACAATAATCATTCAGTGCAATGATTATTGTAATTAAAAAAAACACCTTTGCCCAACTGAGTCGTCATAGAGAGATGGGTGGGGTCAGTTATGCATGACCCCACCCCATCCAGTGACGACTGGTGAAAGGGTGGGGTGAGGGTGTCCTCATCATGCCCCAGCTTCTTTATAGACTTCAATGCAGCCTCGGGCTTATACTGTACCCGCCCGAGGCTGCTGTAGATTTATGACGCTGCCTTGCGTCGTTTCTGGGCGTGCCCCAAAAGGGCCTAAACAAGAATAACCAGGCTGGCACCTAATGCGCCCGGTTTGGTTTTGATCTTTAATTGTGACACATGCGCAAAGCGCTTGTGTCACAAATCAGCCCACACGTTGCCTGCATTTCCTGCCTGGCCTGCCTGATGCTGCAGTGACGCTCGCTCGAGTGCGTCGTAATCTGCGCAGGCAGCAGGACTCGGCAGTCGCGGGGCTCGGCTCGGGATTTAAAATGGTACGTAACATTGCTGTTACTTAGCATTTTAAATCCCTCGCTCAATGTGGATGCCGGCGTCGCAATAGGGAGGGCGGAGCCCCGCCGCCCTTGAAAGAAAACCGCCGCTGCTTACCTCCCTGGACTCCCCCGGGAGTCTAGTTCTTTGTACACCAGAAAGAGGCGCTGAGGAAAAACTTCTCTGCCCTTGGCTACGCTGTGCATCGACAGGGAACCTTTCTACAGTTTTTGCGGTGTAGCTTTTAGGGCTGGGTTTTGACAGTACAGTGAAGCTGTCTACAGACTTATTGCTAAAAATATGTTGAGTGGGCTTTGGATCAGCCTCTACTACCTACTGGCGTTCTTTGACCGGTATCTTGACTTGAGACTTTGTCAATCGCATCATAGCTCAACCCAGTAGACTATTCATCTTTTACCTTTTGCTATTGGCTGTCTGAACGCATCGTTCAACCTCCACTACAATGCTTGCATTAAATTACATGAGGAACAACTCTTAAACCACAGACCTCTCCGGCTAACTCCTCCATTGTTTCTTGCTCAGTGATAACACTGCATGAGGTAGCAAATTAAACTCAGACCTATTGTCTTTGCCATTGCTTGTTAGTTATGCCTTTTAAATACTCACCTTTTTTGCTAACAATTGACCTGAACAATTTTCGTTCATCTATGCCTTCAGTGTTTTTCTGTTAGATCACTGGCTCGTGCCGCTCTTCTGTCACATCTCTTGGACTCATGCCTCTTTATTTATGCCTTGTCACTTTGTAGGATAACTCACCTGCACTACCTCCAGTCATTCCCATCAAATTGGGAACAGTAACAGATGTTGTTTACAGCACTTATATATGCTAAAGCCATTGGCACCTGGCGCTACAGGAAAACAAGTTACCTGCGGTCTCTATTTTGTCTGTTGATCGTGTGAATGTACTGTTGTTTTGCTGTTGCGTCTCATTTTCCTGTTTTGTCATATCACCTACGGTCTTACTTTCCTGCTTGTCATATTGATCTCTTGTCCCATGTTTCTCTTTTCTGGCGCATCTTAGCCTCACTTTTAGTTGGCCCTGTGACCTCTGCTCGTCCCGTTCTCAGGCCTGCTAAGTATGACGCATTGCGTGTTAAACTAACGCAAATTTGGTCATTTCCCTGCATCACTGCATGTGCCCAAATTGTCATGCATGTTTCAGCTGCTTTCCTCTCGCTCTGATGATTGCCGACAGCACTACTAAAGTTCAGCGCTAGGCCCTATCCAGCAGGGCCAGACTGTGAACCCAGTGCAGCAATGGCAATTTTGTTGGACCAGCCCCCCCGACGGGGAATGGGGTGATGCAAGTTTGAAGCGCTGCTGCTTTTGTTACTGGGGGCTGATATTGCAGTACCGCTGCAAAACTGGCCCCCTGTAACAAAACCAGCCCCCACTGCTTCAAAACCAGCCCTCCACCCTTCCAAATTCCCGGGGAAATGCCCGATGCCCACTACAGCCAGTCCGGCCCTGCTATCCAGTTAAATTATTCCATAAGCTAACATGACTGTGTTAGCATTCAGCTGCTGCTCAGAGGCCACAGAGAGGTGTGGTCATGGTCACAGGCTCCCGAGCTCCAACTTTCTCTGCTTCAGCAAGGCCTGTGTCTGATTGAAAAGACACCTTAAGCTCACAGATGATCCCACTGAACACAGTTCATCTGAAGTTTATGGGATCCAGTCTGTAGCAGACAGTGACCAGATATGTGCTCTAAAAACATGAGATAGAGAGAGTGGCTTCTAATCATGCTATGTTTTGTTCCATCAAGCTGTTTTGGGGTTGAATTATCATTTTCTGAAAGAGCTAATTACATATTATAATTGTTCCACCTAGATCTGGCACATGTTCTGGTAAAATAGGGTTTTGTCTGTGGGGATTTGTAGCCCTGCCTCGCAGAGACTGGATTGAACAGAATGTGATCGCTGCATGGTTCGATCCTTGCCTTGGGCCTATGAATGCCGACTAACTAAACATGTTGAACTTCTGGTTGAAAACATTATCGGATAGATTTTGGCATAGTTAACTCTCGGCACAGATACCAGGCATACTGATATGGCACAATTTTCTGTAGATATCCTTTCCATTGAAACACATTAATATTTACAATTCCTTAAATGGTGAGTGTTGCTGCTTTTCAACATGCGATCATTTACTCTTCTATTTGCAGCAATAAAAAAAAATAGACCGAGTCTACATGCATTTGAAAAAGTAACCAAATGGCGTGATTATTGTTAATTATGATCCACATTTCTAGTACTATTGAGACCTAGCCTAAACATTCGGCGCTCTGCAGCATTATGTTGGTCATTTCCGAAACGTATCTTATTATATGAGCATATCTGCTTCGTTCTACTATCAATAAACTGTCACTCACATTGTCACACATAAGGCATTAAAACGTCACACAAAAGCACACTAAAACATAGAAATGCCATACATAAGCAATCTGAAAACTTGGCAGCAATGCTTTCCTATGACCTCTGTATAAGAAGGGGGAACGCCGTGCTGTGTTCAAGCTTTACACCCCGAAAGGTCTACTGTCCAGATCTAGTTTCTTCCTCCCTAAGCAGAGATAAGATGAGCTACACCTGAGGTTGTGCCGGTGTGTGCCAGCCTACACCTTGCTGCACACCCACCGATTCTTGAAGCCGCACAGAAAAGGCCTGGCCTGATGTCTGGCAGCGACAGGTAAGTTCTGCTGCTTCTAGGGCTGAACATGTCTGAGGGCACTAGGCCGTCCAGGACTCAGAAGAGCTGAGCAACCTCCCATTGGTAGAGGCTATCTAGAGTGGGCGGAGAGTAAGTCGGGGGTGGACAATGGCATTTGATGTGCAGCTGAAGGATCCAATGTAGGAGTAGAGCTGCAGAGAGCATGCGTGTCGCTCCATGAGAGGAGATAATACACCGCTTCCCAGTAGTGGGAACTGGGATACATAATGTTTCGTTCAAAATGACACGCAAGTTGCAAATCCACGTTGAAATGCATTGCTTGAAAAGGAGTTAGAGCAAATTGTGTGACTAAGGCCAACCGTAAAATCTCACAGTCTGAGGCCAGTCGTGAGGATTTCGTTACTTTATAATTTGTTTAGTGCTAAGCGTCAAGGCGCTATTGACAATTGAGACCGCATACTCTGAATATGTGGTTATTTAAGCTTGATGTATATATAGGACAGCTAAGCGTCGCTTCAGAGAAATTGTCTCAAAATACAACCTAGGGGATACGTACGACTCATTCACCTCAATCAAGCAGCCTAAAAGACGAGAAGCGTGTTTTGCTACGACTGTGCTTTCAGAAAGTCATCATCGTTTAATAGTTAATACAGGAGCAAGTTTTACAAGACTCTACGGTATATGATAGTACCACTTCTTTGTGAGTGAACTGAGTAAATATGAAGATTTGAAGCACGAACCACACACTAGTTTACAAAACATTATCGAGTTGTATGCACAGTATTATTTTTACACCGCGTATGTA
This sequence comes from Calotriton arnoldi, assembly GCA_963921515.1. NCBI lineage: Eukaryota > Metazoa > Chordata > Amphibia > Caudata > Salamandridae > Calotriton > Calotriton arnoldi. Next base: position 784,190 of record CAWUFW010005495.1, read on the forward strand.
ACATTTATTTTACAGTGACTTTTACCACCGAAACGCATGCCGCGCGAAGTATTATACAATTGAAAACAGCCGTATCTAGAAACCAGCATGTTCAATCTTTATTTTGCTGGAAACAAACGTGAAAGGTTAAAAACAACGCCAAACCAACCTCCTGCTCTCCCGGTCATTCCGTAATGCATATCAAACATAAACGACTTTATGCACCCCCCACAAAATACCTTTATGGTGCGCTTCAGCAATTTCTAATCTATGGCTCAAGTCTTTATAACATCTACCACAAAATGAAAAGCGTTAACCATAATCTAGCAAAATTGCCAACATACCCTTCCTCTCGACGATGTTTTCTAGTTCGGTTAAAAAAAATGAGAATTAAATCTGCTTCACGGGCTGCTTTACCTATTCTGTATGGCATTTCTTAAGTCCGTTTTACCTATTCTGTATGGTACTCCTTAAATCGGTTTCAGAGACCCCCCGACAACCGATGTATTGTGCAAAAAAATATAACGTTGAGTTTTCAGCATTGTATTTTACATCTTATGATGCCTTCCTTAATCTGATGTAAATTTAAAGTAAAAGGCCCCAAATACGACATAGGTCCTTGATTCGATGAGTTTCTTAATCTCCCACTAACATGCATTACCAAAACATACCAATTTCAAAAGAAACGTTGAAACCGAATCCCACTAAAAGATGAAAAAGTTAGTTGGCTATAACGCTGGGAACTCAATGGAAAAGCATGAAAAGGCTTATCACAAACAGGATATACATTTAACAAATGTCGTGAATTGCGAGTTATAATCACGCGTTAGCAAGGCGGTCTTTTTCTATTCTGCGAAACGCAACGAGTGGTTGCATCACCTCCTTCAGCATCTGTGCCTCTTTTCTTTCACTGACAGGCTTTGTCAAGCTCAAGCGAAAGTAAAGATAGAGAAACAGAGGCCCCTTCTGTCAGAACAAGCATTTGCAATACAATAGATCTCGCATTTACCAGAGTTTAAGCTATTGTCATTAACAATGGCAATAGCTCAAACTCTTGTAAATGCAAGACCTATTTCACTTCAAAGAAGCGGCTGCCATAGTCCGGGGCTGCTTGAAAGTGAAAGCAGGCATGGCGAGGAAAGGACGTCGTACCCGCAGTAGGAGAAACACTTTAAAGAAAAGAGTGCTTACAAACTTAATAAGACATGCCGTGTCGCATCCGAAGTAAAGGGGCCAGTTGCCATGGGTGTTTACAAATGCAGACAAGGCGGTACCAAGGAGAGACTAACACCGTAACAACAACTGGCAAGCCAGTTTTTACGAAGGGCAATGACACAAGCCAATGAAAAATGTGGGCGGGACTTCTCTTACATACTCCACCACAACAAGTCTCACAGAGCAGCGCATGCGCGTTGACTCAGGCTCGACCTAAAAACGAATGGAAATCCTCGTCATCACATCCTGGACCTGTGCAGGGGAACAAAAGTCCCCAGACTAACCACACAAAGCCCGACAGGGGCGCATTCAAACGAAATGGACAATCATCAAGATACTAGAAACAAAAGAAGAACATATATGCCTGAGTATCAAAATATCTCCTTGGGCCAAAATGAATGGTAAGCCCAATGTTTAACAATGTACCCAAAAACATGATGAAATCACGAAAGGTTGCAAGCAAACTTCTGATGGTGTCTCGTTGATCAATAGACAGAGAAAATCTTGCTCTAAAGCTCAGAGAACGATCTAAGTATTTCTAAAAAGAACATAACAAAAGCAGCATACTGAATATCTTACAAACCAAACCCTTGTACCGACTGCACATCGTGCTGCACAACTATAAGAGGTAGAAAATACAAGAAAAAGCTAGAAAAAATTAAGATCAAGAACCCGCAAGCAACAGAATGCCCTGTGCGGTAATCCCCAAGACATCAAAGCAGGTAAGAGGCTAACGGAGAAGAGTTTTCGCTTATATCGTAAAAAGTCAAGATATCAGCTATGCTTTCATAAAAACATTGGGAAACTAATTCGACCATGCAATAGTCCAACTGTCCCACCCCTATTTACCTGAGCCTGCAACTGGACCTGCCTGAGTCCTTCTGGCCTCTGTTGGAGTGATTTCCTGATCCCCAAGAGGTGCCTCCCCAGGTTCTGGCCCCTTGGCTGACAACAGTTGAGCTCCTCCTGTGAAATCCTGAAGTTTTGAACTCTGCGGACGGGACTTTGAGAAGGTAACTTTTTCAGCGGGACTAACATGGTCCCTGTATCCGGCCTGCACTCCATCGTTGTCGGCCTGAACCTCTCGACTTTGTCCCGGTATAGCGTGACCAGATACCCACAGTTAACACTTTCTGCTTCTTGGCGTTAATCTAACTTAAACCTTTAAAATATCTCTGGTTTTACCATTTGGATGTTTGTCATTTTGGTCTCGTTTTATTTATTAAAATTTTCTCTATTTTTCTAACTTGGTGTGGGATTTATCTTATGTTGTTTCTTCTCTTTATTACTGGTAGTATGGAGCATAAATACTTAACACAGTGCCTGTAAGTTAAGCCAGGCTGCTTTTGTGCCAAGCTACCAGATGGTTAAGCACAAGTTAATTTAGTACCTTTTTGGGTTAACCATGACAGGGATTGTGGTTGTTGCTTGAGGAGAGTCTTCACCCCCCTCAATCGAAAACCCAGTTATCAACAGAGTGCATATACTGTTGGAGTTTTTCAGACACAAACAAAAATTGGTATTCATTCTACATCATTTGATTCACCTCTACTGTCCCACAAGAGATTTAAGATCAATAAACTAAATTTGCTGGTCGTGCCAAGGGCAAAAAAGGTTAGGAGTGGGGGGTGCACGTTTGCACACTTGGTTCCCAAATTATGGAAAACCCTTCCTCTAGTGCTCAAGCAGAATGACAATTTACTCAGTTTCTGGAAACAGCTTAAAACATACTTTTTTGTGTTCTAATGATTTCCTTGGAGTCTGGCAGACCTTTTAGAGCTGGAAAGCATGTTGGTTAGCCATGTGCTTAAGAAATGCTTTTGAATTTAATTGAATGCATAGTGAAGAAGGTCTTTTTATGGGAACTGGGTTGTTGTGGTGACAAATTCCTTTCTAAAAATAGACTGGGTGACCCTCTTATTTTTCCGCTGCACCACCACCGAAGACAACACCACATCGATCATGGAACACCTCAATTTCCACCTCCACACCGACGACAGAACAACCATCAAAGGCACCCTCGCCTGCAGACCCCCAGGACCATGCATCGGCCTCTGCGTCGCCATCACAGACAGACTTCATCGTCCGATTTGCCATTGAGTCCAAGCACTACATCTTCCTCAAAGACCTCAACTTCTACCTGGATGACCCCACAGACACTAACTCCGCCAGCCTCCTGGAACGCATGGACAACATCGGCCTCACCCAGCTTGTTACAGACCCCACACACGTAGCAGGACACACACTGCACCCAATCTTCACGTCCAGCAACAGAGTAAAAAATGGTCATGCCACAGAACTCACCTGGACCGACCACTCCATCGTTCACTTCATCATTGCAGGATCACTGCACACCGCCACCAACCCACCCCAACACTTCCTTCCACAGCTGGAACAAAGTGACACAGACCCAATGGATGAATGCCCTCGACACCACCCAGCCCGACTCCACAGCCAACCAGGAACAAGCAGTCTAGAACGTCACCACCTGAATCACCAACACCGCCAACCTAGTCATTCCGATCAAACCAGCCAAGACCAGCAGATCCACCAAACAAGCTAGCTGGTATACACCATTACTCAGGACAATGAAACACAGCTGCAGACAACTGGAAAGAAGATGGCGCACCAGCAGACCAAGCCACCTTCAAGTCAGCCCTCCACCAATACCACCAATGACTCAAAGGCGCCAAGAAGGATGCCCTAGCAGACCACATCGAAGCAAGTGCCAACCACACCAAGGAACTCTTCAGCATCATCAGAGAGTGCTTCTGCCCAATGGCCACCGAGAAAACAATCCCTCCTTCACAGGAACTCTGCGACGCTCTAGTGAACCATTTCCATGACAAAATATCCACCATCTACAAGAACTTCGAGCCCCAACCTACTGACCGCCATAGCCTTCTCACTCCAACGAAAGCCTCCCCTGACCAGCATGGAAACAGCTCACCACACAGAACACCTTAGCCATCATGAACTCCATCCACTCGGAAGCACCCACGGACCCCTGCCCCCACCTCCTCTTCAACCTAGGAAGTAAGGATATCAGCCGCCAACTCAACACTATCCTCAATGCATCCATCACCACAGCCACCTTTCCCGACGCATGGAAACATGCAGAAGTCAGACCTCTCCTCAAGAAACCCTCCGCTGACCCAAGTGACCTGCAGAACTACCACCACATCTCGCTGCTCCCGTTCCCCTCCAAAGTCCTGGAGAAGGCCATCAACCAGCAGCTCACTGAACACCTGGAGAGAAACAACCTGCTAAATGCCTCCCAATCCGGTTTCTGCACAAACCACAGCACCGATACCGCCCTGATTGCTGCCACTGATGACATCCGTACCCTACTTGACAGGGGAGAATTGGCAGCCCTGATCCTCCTCGACCTCTCTGCAGTGTTCGACACCGTATCCCACCACACACTCATAAAGAAACTGCACTAAATCGGGATCCAGGGAGACGCACTCAGATGGATTGCATCAATCCTAACAGGACGAACACCGAGAATCCGACTACCTCCCTTCACCTCGGAACCCAAGAGCACTATCTGCAGCATCGCTCAAGGTTCATCCCTCAGCCCCACCCTCTTCAACACCTAAATGACTCCTCTAGCAAACATTGTCAGAACCCACGATCTCAACATCATATCTTACGCCGAAGATGCCCAGCTCATCCTCTCACTCTCAGTAGACCCCACCACCACTAAGACCAACTTCCACAACTGCATGAAGAACGATGCCACCTGAATGAAGGCCAACTGTCTGAAGCTCAACACTGACAAAACCGAAGTGCTGATCTTTGGGAACCAAGCCTCCCCCTGTAACGACACCTGTTGGCCTGCTGAACTCAGGCACACTCCCACTCCGACAGACCACGCCCACAAACTTGCCATCATCCTGCAGAGCAAACTCACCATGAAACGACAGATCAGCGCAGTCTCCTCCACCTGCTTCCATGCCTTCCGCATGCTCCGAAAAATCTTCAAATGGCTCACCATCTGCACGAGAAAAACAGTTACACAATCCCTAATCACCAGCCGACTGGACTATGGCAATGCACTGTATGCGGAACCACCACCGAACTCATAAGAAGACTCCAGACTATACAGTACTCAGCGGCCGGACTTATTTACAGCATGCCAAAACGGACCCACATCACCCCATACCTCAGGAACCTCCACTGGCTCTCTGTCCAGAAAAGACGCCAATCCAAGATACTGACACACGCCTACACAGCCCTCCATGACCAATGACTAGCATACATGAACCACTGCCTGAACGTCCACTAACCATCCAGACACCTTTGCTCCACCTCCCTCGCACAGACGCCACATATCCACCATAGCCACAGCGGAGGCCGTTCTTTCTCCAACCTTGCCGCCAAGTTCTGGAATGGCCTCCCCTTCACCTGCGAACATCACTCTTGCTGGCAGACTTCAGTAAGAGACTCAAGACCTGGCTTTTTGACTGAGCCCAGCAACATAGCGCCTGGATACCCTCATGGGTGATAAGCTGCACTTTACAAATACTGATTGATTGATTACCTTTTCTGTGACACAGTGCTTTGTATAGGGGTTACCCTTTTGTGGGTGCTTGCATTTCCTTATCAACAGTTTTATTATAGCAAAGGTACAGGAATTATGCAACAGGGTTGACCACATTAAGCAGCAAAAAAAGGCAAATTAGGCATTGTAATGCCACACATTTTGTAACAATATTAATTGAATATTTTGTCATTTTTACACATATTAATATTATCGGGCCAAAGCTTTCGTCTCATTAGTACCAGTTTAACACCCAAATAAAGCAATAAGCAACAGGAAGATGACCCGTCAACCTTTGTGAAGGACCTTCTATTTCACAGCAACATGTTACCACGTTCTCAGTAACTTTTGATCCGTTTGAGCTAATTGTATTTTGTTAAAATCTGCAGATTATGCAGCAGATGAAGGATTATATGATAAAAGCCGCAAATCCATAATTATGTGCAAAACACCACATCCGCCAAGTCACATTATTCCAGTGGCCCAGGTGGTAAATCAGTGCAGATTTTAGTCTGTTATTTTCCCTGAAATGGGGAAAAACACATGTAAAGGGCCTTGTATTCCTGGGTCTGTGAGTTTTTCCCCATTCTGAAATGAAATGGCTGAGATTTTTGGAATATTGTTGGGAAGGGTACTAAAATCAATGAGGGCAGGTGTGACTGCCAAACTCCATGTAAACAATGGGATCACTATTTAAGCTCTTTAAACGGAGCAGTAGATATGGTTGGGCCACCTGTGACGGGTATGCAGCAGTGGCGGCTCGCCGAGGTGGCGTTGCAGCGCGCGCAATGTAAATTGTTTCATTTATTTATTTATTTATTTAACTCCGTACCGCCGTATTCTGGAGTTTACTACCCCCCACCCATCCCCTCCCCCGCTCCGCCCCACTGCCTCGCAGCACTCCCTCGGCGAGCTGCCACTCGTATGCAGAATAGGTCTTATCTTAGGATCAACCAGACAGAGGTAAAGAGATTCATCTATTTCTGTAATAATATGCGGGCACATGGTCCGAATAATATCCCTGTGGCCGTAACGAAACTCAATTCAGATAATTTGGGGCTTATTTTAATGCCCATGTTTAACATAGTCGTATGCTCGAGCTGATATTACCTACATGGAAAGGGTCGATTCTGCATCTCATCTATAAGAAAGACCCAAAAGATTGCCCCAGTAGCTACCGCCTTATAGCCCTATTGAGCGTAGATGGAAAACAATTGGCAAAGCACTTGCTATCCCATCTGCAAGTGTTGGCGGAACAGTCAAATAGACTATCCTTCCACCAGAAAGGGCTGCGGCCTAAATGTAGTACAGTGGACAACATTGATGCCTTATCTTTGATGGGACAGAAAACATGTGCACATAAAAATTATTTGTATGCATGCTTCATTGTTTTCTCTGCAGCCTTTGATAAGGTGGGTCGAAATAGGCTGTAGAAAACGTTGTGTGAGTGGGGGATTCCCCTGCCCTCCCACGGCTTATCATAGAATTGTATAGTAACACCTGCGTGAGAGGTAAGCTGTCTGAGGGCAACGACTTATCCTCGAAAATTCTATGCACCATAGACTGAAGCAAGGATGTATTCTGGCCTCGCTTCTGCTTAGTTTATACATATCTGACCTCGTTGACGTATTGGTACATATTGATCTGTTTGAGCTAGACACCAAATGTATTGTTTGGTGAAATATTCTAAATATGCAACAGATGGTGCATTTTGTTGCAAATGAGGAAAATCTATGGTTTTGCGGAAAATGCTACTCCCGTAGAAACTCATAATTCCAGTGGTCCTAATTATGTCACAGTGCCAATTGTCACACTTATTAAATGCAAAGTAAGATTTAGTTATTGATTTTCAGTCTTTTTATCTTGTTGGCAAAAAAGGGTTCAACTGCCCAGTGAGTGAAAAGGCCTTTCAAATGAGGCAAGCAGCTCACTGCTAAAAAGATATTTACTAGAGCGGTGAATGCAGCAGCAGCTAAAGTGTCTGATGGGACACTGAGAAAAGAAAAACAAGCATTGGCAAAGTCAATAGGTCTTGCCTTTGTGACCTTTTGGCTTTGCCAATGTTTTTTGGCCATGCAGCACAGGATCACGGATGCTGTGCATCATGGCTGAGTAGTAAAAAAATCACAAAAGCCTTTGACATGGCCACACCCGTCATTTTGTAGGTGCATGCACCATATATGCGTGTACATACAAAATGACGTAGGCAACTTTTTTATTTTTAGTTACTGATCCGAGTTGGATCAGTAACTAAAAAGAAAATACAAATGCTCAAGAGACTATTTTTAAAAGTGAGTGAGGTAGCAGAAACAACACAAAAGGGTGGGGGAAACTGCAGAGCAACTCAGGGGAGGGTGGCGGGATGAACAGCGAAGCAACACTGAGGTGATGGGGTGTACGCCGAAGCAACATGGGAGGGGACATGAAAGCAACAGGAGGAGGACTGGTAGGGATACGAAGGCAATGAGGGAGGGCGGGTACAAAAGCAAAGCAGTGGTAGGGGAAAAGGAACAAGGAGGGCGTGGGTGGGGGAAGCAACTGGGAGAAGCACACGGGCAATCGCAAGAGGGAGCAGTGTGGGGAGAAGTTGGGCTACCGAGAGCAACACAGAGTGCAGGTGGAGATACTTACACAAAGAAGACGGCTTAAAAACATACTCACACTCTAATGGAGTGCTCCACACAAAAGAAAAAAGTAGTGCTTAAAAAGTACGCAGTAGAAGCAGTGATGCCAGCCAATCAAAGGGATTGTAAATGGGACTTCTTGGTCGATTAATTGTGTAGGGTAATGGCGCTCCTGGGAAATACGCAGTGAGTATATACTAGTGTACAATTATGATTGCGGTGCATAAGGGTGGGGAGAGCCACCCTCCTCCCCAATGTGTGGATAACCACTGATAAACCAAAACAACAGTCCCTTGCACACGCCAACAGTATATATTATGTATCATTGACAATTATAAAAAACACTCCTGTTCCTCCTTTGAAACAGTTACTTCAGTTTAACCTTGAGATCCTTAGCCAACACGTGTTTCGTCGCGTTTAATTGTTGTGCGCAGCGACTTCTTCAGGGCTCTAATCTCTTTGTATGGAACCTCAATTCCGGTTGTATTTCCGACCCGGAATGGGTTCTATTACTCCAGTGATATTTGCACAGTAAAGGGCCACAGTGATTACTGTGTCCAAGATTTAGTGTATTCCAGAATTCTTTTCTTAAGTGTGGATCTTGTGTGTATAAGTCATAAACCCATCATGAAGAATGACGACGTGGTATAGTAAAACCACTCTTTGGGGGCTAAGTGAGTCCCTCTTGCCAGCAACCAAGTCTTTGCTGGCGTAAACGCAAACCCTCTGTTCAGTAGCAGGGCTGCCTCCGGCGTGTCCGCAGAAGATTCTTAGCCCCCAAAGGGTGGTTTTACTATACCATGTCGTCATTCTTCATGATGTATTTATGACTTATACACACAGGATTCACACTTAAGAAAAGAATTCTGGAATACACTTAGGGCCAGATGCATCAACAATCCATTTTGCGATTTCCTAATTGCAAATTCTTGCGATTCGCAATTAGAAAATCGCAAAATGGAATGCATGAAAGTGTGTTTAACACTTTCTGCAATTCCTAGGGGATCGCAAATGTCCTACCTCATAAATATTAATGAGGTAGGTCGCAATTTGCGACCCCCTAGGAATCGCAAAAATCACGGGGATGGTGGCCTGCTGGGGTCATCAGACCACCATGTTTGTGATTGCTTTTAAATAAAGCAATCTTTTTTTTTGTAAAGCAGCCCGTTTTTCTTAAAGGAAAACGGGCTGCTTTACAAAATAGAAAATGAAAACTTTTCCTTTCATTTTCTAAGAGCAGGCAGTGGTCCATAGGACCACTGCCTGCTCTTAGAAAATGCATTTACAGCATTCACAAAGGGGAAGGTGTCACTTGGGGACCCCTTCCCATTTGCGAATGGGTTACCACCTACTTGAAGTAGGTGGTAAAATGCAAATGATTTGCGACAGTATTCCGGTCGCAAAATATTCATCAATACCGATGCGATTCGGTATTAGGAAGGGACGCCCTAAACACGCCCCTTCCTAATAGCGAATCACAAACCCATTTTGCAGTTCGGTAACAGGTTACCGAATCGCAAAATAGGGTTTGCTGCATCAGAAAGGCATTTTTTTGCGTTCGCAAACGGCGAAGGCAAAAAATGCTTGATGCATATGGCCCTAAATCTTGGACACAGTAATCACTGTTGCCCTTTACTGTGCGAATATCACTGGAGTACGAGAACCCATTCCGGGTCGGAATAACAACCGGAACTGAGGATCCATACAAAGAGATTAGAGCCCTGAAGAAGTCGCTTCGCACAACAATTAAGCGCGACGAAACACTTGTTGGCTAAGGATCTCAAGATTAAACTGAAGTTACTGTTTCAACGGAGGAACAAGAGTGTTTTTTATTATTGTCAATGATACATAATATATACTGTCGGCGTGTGCAAGAGACTGTTGTTTTGGATTGTAAATGGGCATTGCTCCAAGGGATAGACAAACACAAGATTGATAAGCAGGACAAAAATAAGAAGCATGCAAATGAGGTTGACAAGTAAAGCCAACCAATGGTAAGCAATGGGCGGGCTCCAACCCTCACTGTGTTTTTGGTAAGCCACAATATGTCTCGCAACAGACCGCGCATGGCAGTCAAGTAGGCTGGAGCTAACAATGTGTTGGCACCCCTCTTGCTGAGGCGATCATTGGCCTAGCGGTTGGTGTGAGGTACGAAATGGGCCCTGTCTTGAACGTGAAGTGCAGCACATGGTGCAGGTGCTGCCCCAGAAGGGCCGCCAGTGATGGCGAGCTCGTACTGAGAGCCTGAATAATAGTTGTTGTTGTAATGCCATGACCATGTGCACCACAGCTCAGGATCCATGCTTAATCTGTGTCTTTCTGCTTTCAGGGGAGAAGTATGAGCTCCATGCAGGGACGGAGTCCACACCCAGTGTTGTGGTACATGTATGTGACAGCGACCTAGAAGAAGAAGAGGATCCAAAGAACTCCCCAAAACCGAAGATCATCCAAACTCGGCGCCCCGGAATGCCCCCGCCAAGTCTATCTGAACATTCACTCCACAAGGGCCAGCAACCCTGATTACCTTTCACATTTTTAGTATCACCTCTCTTCATGCACTTTCCTTTTCATAATCAGTATAAAAAGCAGTGCTTGCATGAGAATGACAGGGTATTGACGTCACATGTCTCTGACATAACCAGGCTACACAAGGGCTTCAAAATACAACGGCAGAGTACCACCACCAGCCAGTGGCATGCAGCTCACCAAGGATTTGGAATGTTTTCCTGTTCATTTTGCTTACTATGCATGTATGGAATCTTGTGCAGACGAATCAGGCACTCTAACTGTTTGTATGCATATTTGTGTTTTAATGTCCCCCATGAAGATATGTGACCATTTCTTGTGCCAATAATACAGAACTCTAGGTAAACCTAAATACACTGTGCAGAATGTGCCAATATTTCATTTCATACTATGTTGTCTGTAGTAGGGTCCTGGAACATTCTAGTGAAGAAGTAATGTATTTGTCTCTTATGGATCCTAGACCTCATTCGGCCATTGACGTCACAAACACAATAAATAATTCCCTCCTAATGGCCATATTGAAGTTTTCCCTTTCTGTTACTTGGGATGGACATGTAGGGTCCCTGCCGTCACTTTCTTTGAAATCAATCAATCAATCAATCAGGGAATTGTGAAGCGCGCTACTCACCCGTGAGGATCTCAAGGCGCTGGGGGGGAAGGGGGAATCTTACTTTCTTTTTCTACGTGACCTTTTACTGTCTCCCTTATTATTGGGTCAAGTCTCGACTGCGCTTGTGCTGTCTGCAAGACCTGTTGTACCCTCTTCTATGGGCTCTGGTACACCCACCGATTGCCATTGGTTGATTCATGTGCCATTTAGAAATGCTGACTTGGTATTGGTGCATTTCTGTAAATGTCCTCTCTTTCCGTAAATTTCACTCAGAGAACATTCTGTTTGGCCATCACACTGTACAGTGTGTGATGGCCCCTCCGCTCTTCTCCTGTATGGGCATTGGAGCGTTTACACAGATTGGTTCCCTCCCACCGCGCTGCTCCATGGTGCTCCTCGTTTTGTTGGCCTGCCTTGTTTAGGACTTATGCCCTGTGTACTTAGTTGAATACCAACTGGAATTATATTAGAATGTTTCTTTCCGAACGTCTGACATAAAAGCACCTGTAAAGATATTTTCTCATTGCTAAAAGTCTTATTACGCCCGAAAACAGTGAGGTGTTTCTTTTTTTTTCTCAAACCAACGGAAATGCAAGAATGACATCAAATGGTGTTCTGTGGGAACACATGCTATCATTACATCAAATGAAACCAACCGTCTATGATTAAAGTAAACACATGCCCGGCTCTTAGATCAGAGCAGGAGGCTGGGGTACAGTCATCAGGTTTTTAAAGCTTGGCCTAGTTTTTCCCTCACCTGGGCGCAAACGAGGTTAGCATGGATCAAGGCAGATCATACTTTTTTCTGTTTTATTTGGGAAAGATGTGATTCATAATGTTAGCCTGGTCTAGCAGCGTCCCTCTTGTAGGATGGTCAGAGAAGGCAACAGAGAATCACGTGTTAATGTTAATGTTAACGGGATTTATAAAAAGTGCACGAATACCCGGAGGTGTCTTGGCGCTAGGGACACAGTAAGCCTACGCAGCGTCTAGACCTGAAACAGCCAGGTCTTTAACCTTCTCCTGAAGCTGGATAGGGAGCTTGCATTTCTGAGTTCAATTGGAAAAGTATTCCAAAGCTTAGAGGTGCCATAATGGAAACTGTGGCCACCCCAGTGCGAAGTACGAATTCTAGGAACTGTTAAGAGTCTGGCCCCTGCAGACCGGAGGTGTCTTGTAGGTTTATACCATACAAAGAGGTTCTGGAGAAAAGAGGGGCCTGTGTGATTCAATGCCTTGTAGGCCAGACACAAAGCCTTGAATTTAATACGCTGAGGTACAGGGAGCCAGTGCAAATTATGAATCTCATTTGATACCGATTTATGCCTGGGGATATTGAGCAATAGCCGTGCTGCTGTATTTTGGACCATCTGAAGCTTTTTTAGACACTGCTTCTGAATATTCAGATATAGCCTGTTGCAGTAATCCAGTTTGGACTGGATGAGAGATGTTACCACCATTTTTCTGGTCTCCGCAGGGATGTACGGAAGGATCTTCCTTATTTTCTTTATAAGAAAGTGTGAAGCAGAGACAATAGTATTGGTCTGCTGAGAGAGTGTTAATTTATTGTCAATCCATACACCCAAGTTCTTAGCTTTGGCTGCTGGTTTAGGTGGTACTCCCATCTTTGCCGGCCACCACAGATTGCCCCAAGTTGGCTGCATGTTTCCAAAAATCAAGACCTCAGTTTTTTCAGAGTTCAGTTTAAGGCAATGTGTACTCATCCATCTGTTTATTGTACACATACAATTTTGAAACTGTTGGAAAGGAGGGGTTTGATGTTTATATGCAGCCACCACAATCTGGGTATCGTCGGCGTATGACGTCAGACTAAACCCAAAGTCCCGGATCAGAGGGGCCAGTTCGGAAACATAAACGTTGAACAGGGAAGGGCTTAAGGAGGAGCCTTGTGGCACTCCACACGGCAAGATGTAAGGTACTGAGTTAAATCCATCAAGGGACACCGTTAATCTCCGATCCTTAAGAAAGGAGGACAGTAGGGCCAAAGCTGTGCCCCCTACCCCCAGTTTCTCCAACCGCTGTTGCAAAAGGACGTGATCAACCGTGTCAAAAGCGGCAGACAGATCGAGGAGCGCAAGGGCGGCTGTGCCTCCTCCGTCCATCACGTGCACTATTCCCCCCCCTTCATAAAACAACAACGATCACAAAAAAGTAATTTTGTGTGTTATTCTAACTGGAGGACGTGATAGATGGGAACTTCTGTGCCAGGCGTGCAGGAGCAGCAGGGGGCTGTGGTGGGAGGGCGGCGGGAGCAAGGATGCTGTTTTCTCTTTAAATGGGAAAGGGGTTTAAAAATCTTATAAAATTACTAATGCAGTAATGTATGCTTCAAACACAGCTGCCTCGTGGACCTCCTTTTCCGTCATCATGCAGCTCGCTCTGGAAAGCTCGAGATGGCAGTTGAACGTACATTTGAAATATAAATTAGGATCAGTTGTGTTCAGTGGCATAACGTGAAATTATCTCCCTACCCCAACCCTGATCTTGCTGGCAATTTGGTGACTCCGTGACAAGCCCCCTTACGTCAGCAGTTAACAGCGATAGAAAGGCCTTTAGAGTATGAGACGGGCCCCAAGCGAGGAACCCTTCCTCCCCTACTGCCAGCATTGCAGGGACTGCGGGGGCATATGCCGTGTACACCCCTGCGTGTCAGTCAGTGAAGCTATGAGGTTACAAAGCCCTGGTTGTGGTACAGTTTGTTATGTTGCTTGCTTCTATAGAAAAGAAAGTGTAGTGATCCTCGAGTAAAGACGGAACACGTAAAGTAATGAAATGTAGGTTTCCTTTATTCCAACCCCTGCATAGCAGGTTACATCCAGCACGAATGGTCTCCAAGCAGAACTAACTCCACATAGAGAACCCAAAATACATCATACAATTCTATAGTTCTACAGCTTAAGTAAAGTTCTAACATTAACCCTGAACTTACCAATAAAGCACAATACTACACAATCCCCCCCTTAAAAAAAAAAAGAAAAAAATAATAAAAAAAAAAAAAAAAACTTAATTGCAGTCAAACATTTCTAAACACTTGGGTTTCTTGACAATCCTTCCACTAGAAGTTTTGATTACATTCGTGTCACAGGTAGGTACATTAGAATCAGAAGAACATAGTAGATTCTCATCCTGCACAGGTTTGGAAGTAGACGAAATATCTTGAGTATCAACGAGTTCAGGCATGATATTACAACTGTCCAAATTAGTACTGTCAGAATTTTGAACTTCCAGATTATCTTGTGTAAAATCAGAAGTATTCAACCACCAAAAATTCTTGGTTTTACTCTCAACATTATCTGTTTTTCTATCAAATCCAGATTTAACTGGTGCTAGGCGGCTAAAGTGCCAAACTTCACCATTTTGCAATAAAGCTGTGCTATTCATAACTTTAACAACCTTCCTAGGTTCACTAAATTTGCTTTCTCTCTTGGGAACCTTCTTAGCATTTTTAACACAAACCCATTGACCTTCGCACAAATTAACTTGCTTGGTACCATGCTTTTGATCATAATATAGTTTGTTTTTCATCTGAGACTCATTGATGCACTTTCTTACTTCGGGCATGTCACAATCAACCATCCCACTTCTGTTCAACCACCCAGGATTTACTTTGGAATGAGGAATTCTGCCTCTCATCAAAGAAAAGGGACTTTTACCAACAGTGCAATGGATGGTACTTCTCTAAGCCCAAAGCAACTTCTTTAACTGATCATCCCATGACAAACTACCCTTATTAGCTAATTGGAGAACACCTTTAATGCTACGGTTGGCCCTCTCAACAACGCCATTTCCACTCGGATGATACAATGCAGTGAACTTTTGCTGAATACCTGAAGCAGATAAATAATTCTTCATTGCAGAAGACTTGAATTGCACCCCATTATCAGACTAGATAATACTAGGGAAAATGTCATCCTTAAGAGGGAAGAGGTGTGGCGCCGCGGCCAGGGCGAGTGACGCTGGAATCTGGGGCTCACGGTTCGATCCCCAGCACCGGCGGCAGGTCAGCCCAGCACCATGTGACTCTGGGCAATAGCTTGCTTAATCTTCCCGACGGCCCCCAGCGCCGGGATGCCTTCGGGTAGCTGTTCGCGCTTTACAAATACTTGATTTACATTTAAGAAAATGTTATCCAAAAATGTGATTACAGTTCTTGTGTTAATCACTTCTACTACACGAACTTCTAACCACCTGGAAAAAGTGTCCACAAGAACTAAAATGTACTTTTGCAAACCATCTTGCCATAAGACAGGTCCCATGAAATCTAAAGCAACTACTTCCCATGGAAGTTTTGGACAGACTGGAGAAGCTAAAGGTGGATTAAATGTTTTAAGGGTTTTATCAGAAACTTCACACTTGATGCAAGACCTAACACATCTTTCCACCTCCATGTCCACTTTGGGCCACCAATAAAGTCCCTTCAATCGGAGTTTGGTGCATGTAATGCCTGAATGTCCTTCATGACATAAGTCAAGTATTTTACTTCTTAAACTTTTAGGAGGAACTACTTTATCACCACGTAAAACTAACGAGTCACACAAACTGAGTTCATCACGTACCTCCCAGAAACCCCTGAGCTCATCATTCACCAACTTCTTGTCCATACCACTCCAACGATTCACAATTAACTGCTTAAGTTCAAGTAACATCTGGTCAGAACTCTCAGCTTCGATCCATTCTTCTGTACTGAAACTACTTTGGGTTCTGTCAAAAGATACCAAAGCAACCGAGAAATCATTCCAAGAATTTCTGTCTACTTCAGTCAAAGGTAAGGACATACGACTTAAAAAATCAGCAGTAAAATTTTTAACGCCAGGAACATATTGTATATCGTACATAAAATCCTGTAATCTCATGGAGAGTCTCGCAATTCTTGCTGTGGCATTGGTCAAACCTACTCTTATTCTCATTTAAGTATATAGATCATGTGTTAAAAGACAGTAAATAAGGGATTACACTATATTCGTTTGGACAAGGTAAAGTACATACATATCATAAAGGCAATATAGTAGGTCAAAATCTCAGGCATAAAAAACTTTTATTTGTTTGAATGAGAGAATTTCATACACAATTAACACCATTTAATTAAAAGACATCATATTAAAATTCATGAGAAATACAATTACAATACACAAAAATGTGTTAAAAACAAAATCATTATATACACAAGCAAGAAAACTACAAAAGGTCGACGCGGCGTTTCGGCGAAAAACACTTCTTCACCTTCTTCAGGACAGAGTTTTCTATTTCTAATAATGAGGTTCTTTTGGAATCACTCGAAAGTTGAAGTTAGCATATTCATTCAACTATCATGATGAAATATCACCTTCATGGGTAATATAAAAATTTCCAAATAACTGCGTTCGTTGAAGCCACCGTTTTACAATTGATTTTGGAAAGACCAGTTTCAATTTCGTTCGCTGTGTTACGCAAATTATGCTGCGTCATGGACTAAATTAATTCACGAAAACTTCGTATTCAGTAATTGACGATAGTATTCAATTCCGGTTGGTTGCCGGTAGATGGACCTTGTGTGGTTCATACGTAAAATGCAATGTCGGCCTCCCTGCTCAAACCCGGAAGACGTTACGTTGGAGCAGGGAGGACGACATTGCATTTTACGTATGAACCACACAGGGTCCATCTACCGGCAACCAACCGGAATTGAATACTATCGTCAATTACTGAATACGACGTTTTCGTGAATTAATTTAGTCCATGACGCAGCATAATTTGCGTAACACAGCGAACAAAATTGAAACTGGTCTTTCCAAAATCAATTGTAAAACGGTGGCTCCAACGAACGCAGTTATTTGGAAATTTTTATACTACCCATGAAGGTGATATTTCATCATGATAGTTGAATGAGTTTGCTCACTTCAACTTTCGAGTGATTCCAAAAGAACCTCATTATTAGAAATAGAAAACTCTGTCCTGAAGAAGGTGAAGAAGTGTTTTCGCCGAAACGCCGCGTCGACCTTTGTAGTTTTCTTGCTTGTGTATATAATGATTTTGTTTTTAACAAATTTTTGTGTATTGTAATTGTATTTCTCATGAATTTTAATATGATGTCTTTTAATTAAATGGTGTTAATTGTGTATGAAATTCTCTCATTCAAACAAATAAAAGTTTTTTATGCCTGAGATTTTGACCTACTATATTGCCTTTATGATATGTATGTACTTTACCTTGTCCAAACGAATATAGTGTAATCCCTTATTTACTGTCTTTTAACACATGATCTATATACTTGAATGAGAATAAGAGTAGGGATCTTATGTTTTTCCTTTTGGTGTTACCCCGTCCCTTCTCTGAGTAGTAGGGTGCCTCCCTTTTTTATTTGCATTGGTCAAACCTTCAGTAGTTAATAGTTTAGTAAGGGGTTTGTGGTCACAACGCAGGATAACTTTTCTGCCCCATAGGAATTTCCTGAAATGCTCCAGGGCCCAAACGCATGCTAAAGTTTCACGTTCGATTACAGAATACCGTTCCTCAGCAGGAGTAAGGGAACGTGATGCAAAGGCAATAACTGTTTCTTTATTGTTACCATCCAACTGGGTTAGAACACTACCCAAACCTTTGCTACTAGCATCAGTGGTGACAATGGTATTCGCAAGAGGATCAAAACATTGTAGATTGGGTGCTTGCGCAATCGCCTTTTTAATTTCTTCAAACGACTGTTGACAAGCAACACACCAATTGAATTGCACTTTGTTTTTAAGTAAAGACCTCATGACATGAGTTTTCTCTGAGAACTTTTCAACAAATTTAGCATAAAATTCTGCAAGCCCTAAGAAGGATCTGAGATCTTCCTTGGACTTGGGTGCAGGAGCATCAGTGATGGCATTCACTAAACTAGTTTGTGGTCTAATGCCTAAAGAACTAACTTCATGACCAAGGTAAGTAACCTTCTTTTCAGCTAATCTGCATTTAGAGATTTCTGCTGTTACCCCTTTATCTTTTAGGATATTCATTACTTTCCTTAAACGTTCATCGTGGATCTTCCTGTTAGCCCCCATAATCAAGATATCGTCCTGGAAAAACACTACTCCTTGCATATCACCAAACAACTCGAACATCAGCCTTTGAAAAACTGCCGAGCAGACGCCAACCCGAATGGCATGCAGCGAAATTGAAAGCAACCAAAGGGAGTGCAAAAGGCGGCAAAGCATCTACTCAAGGGATGCAGAGAAATCTGATGATATTCAGAGGAGAGGTCAATGGTTGAAAACCATTTAGCGCCTTTAGTCAATGAGCGGGTAAAAGTGCCTACAAGGGATATATTTAGATCAAAAGATTTTTGAATAAATTCATATAATTGGCAAGCTATCTCGATTTGCTTGTAAATGAATATTTTTCAAGATAATTCGAGTTATTCACGTATGAATCAATCTCTTATAGGAAGAAATCTTAGAAACATATTAAATACACCGGTGTATATGTTAAAAAAAGATCTTTATAGTAGTACAAAAAGTTTTATAAGGGTACAAAATCATTAAATAACACAATGAAACCAGAAGTTTTCGTTCTAAACACATAAATGTACTTCCTAGTAACAATTGTGAGCACCTTTCCTTTAGTTGTTTACAAAGCAATCAAGAAAAAGGTGCAATTGTCGACGTTTCGGTCTATTGTGGCATTTGTCCATTAGACCATCTTCAGGACTATAGTGAATAATGGTTGACCCTTCAACATGAGAAGAACTATGATGTCTTGATAAATTTAGACTTTTAAAAAAAATTCAACCAAAAGTGTCGAACAATATGAGTTTTTAGTGCCAGTCTGGTTCTCCTTTAGACGGATTTAGAGATGCTTGCACACAGGAGTGTATAGGCGTATCGCGCCCGAATCAGCGCTGACTCCACACAATGATGTCTTAATGGAGATGGTTGATGGATATGGCCAATAGGTGTTATCAACAGGAGTGCCTGACAAGGGAACTAAAAAACGTGTCCGGATGGTAGAAAACCGGCACCAAAATTTTTAGTTTTATATGCGAATACCAAAGTAAGGCCGTATAAATACTGTGCCAGAAAGGTTACGCGCGCTCAGCGAGTCGACTCACTCCTGTTGATAACACCTATTGGCCATATCCATCAACCGTCTCCATTAAGACATCATTGTGTGGAGTCAGCGCTGATTCGGGCGCGATATGCCTATACACTCCTGTGTGCAAGCATCTCTAAATCCGTCTAAAGGAGAACCTGACTGGCACTAAAAACTCATATTGTTCAACACTTTTGGTTGAATTTTTTTTTAAAAAGTCAAATTTATCAAGACATCATAGTTCTTCTCATGTTGAAGGGTCAACCATTATTCACTATAGTCCTGAAGATGGTCTAATGGACAAATGCCACAATAGACCGAAACGTCGATAATTGCACCTTTTTCTTGATTGCTTTGTAAACAACTAAAGGAAAGGTGCTCACAATTGTTACTAGGAAGTACATTTATGTGTTTAGATCGAAAACTTCTGGTTTCATTGTGTTATTTAATGATTTTGTACCCTTATAAAACTTTTTGTACTACTATAAAGCTCTTTTTTTAACATATACACCCGTGTATTTAATATGTTTCTAAGATTTCTTCCTATAAGAGATTGATTCATATGGGAATAACTCGAATTATCTTGAAAAATATTCATTTACAAGCAAATCGAGATAGCTTGCCAATTATATGAATTTATTCAAAAATCTTTTGATCTCAATATATCCCTTGTAGGCACTTTTACCCACTAATATTATTTGCCCAAGCCGTCAAGGGTACATTGGGTTCCCCATTGTTGTTGATGTTTTTTTAGTCAATGAGAGCATCTCGTCAATTCTGGGAAGCGGGAACTGGTCTATTATGATGTTATCATTCAAATACCTTAAATCAATACACATGCACATTTTTCCATTGGCACGTCTGGCAACCACAATGGGAGAAATTCAATCAGAAGCTTCTACAGGTTCAATTATACAAGCATCTTGTAATTTTTTAAGTTCTTTCTTTACTTCATCTCGTACGATAAGAGGAATGTGACATACCTTATGAATTTTGGGCACAGCATTGGATTTAACACGAATCTTGTGTGTAAATCCATCTGATTTCCCAATACCACCACTAAAAACTTTTGGAAACTCTTTCAAGACCCATTTTTTTGTATCTTCAGCATCACACATAACCAACACTTGTTCAGGGCTATTAGGATCAAGGATGATACTCAGAGAACGTTGATCCTTCCATCCTAAAACAGAATGTCCATCAGCAGCTACATATAACTTACACAATGCCCTCCTGCCTTTGAACTCAAAAACAAGAGATCTATACCCCAACATTTCAATTTTTTCTCCAGTGAAACTTTCTGGATTAACATCAGTAGGTTGTAAGTAAGGACCAATGGTATTAGCAAATTTGTCTTCCCAGATGGATCGGGAAATAATGGTAAACGGTGAACAAGAATCTGCTGCAACTTGTAGAACTATGCCACCAAAGGAGATCATGCACAATGGTTTGTTACGATCATCTCCATTAATATTCACAACAACATATTTCTTTGCACCAGCAGAAATTATATTAGAATTCTCAGGAGACTCATCAGAGTCATTACCCGACAAGTCTGAACCATTATCCGTTACACAAGTGACACTAGTCTTCTTATAACGTTTCCTTCTACACACTTTCGAAAAGTGTCCTATAATCCCACATTCTAGACACTTAACAGATTTCGCAGGACATGTATCAAACCTTGCAGTATGTGATGTACTTCCACATCTAAAACACACAAAACCAGAATGACTGTTTAGAGGGTTCTCCTCCTTCGAGTTGACGTTTTGATATGTCTTTTGGTATTTATATGTATGGGTCTTCCCTCTTTTACTGTCATTGATCTTATTAACTGACACAGCATCATTAGAAGGAGTTACAGCCTTAGCACATCTTTCAGACAGTTCTGCTTTTTTGACTAAAGTAATGACATCCTTGAGGCTTGCCTCACCTTCGATCCAAAGCCTGTCCTGAATATTTTTATTCTTGGTACACATGACAACTTGATCTCTGATCATATCATCATGTAAGGAGCCAAATTTACATTTAATGGCCACATTTTTGAGCGCTGAAACATAGTCTTCAATAGACTCATTAGAATCTTGTTTGCGTTTGTAAAATGTGCTTCTGGATACTGCTACACACACAACTGGTGAATAATGGTCATCAAGATCAGCAATAGCACATTTGAAGACGTCAAAATCTCCGCTTCTTTCCACTTTCTGCATTTGGTTGTATACTCTGAGACCTTCAGGTCCTAAACAGTGCATTAAAATTCTTTTTTTTCCGGTGACATAACACTACCATTGTCTTCTAAGGTAGCGATGTAATTGACAAAATACTCTTTCCATTCTTGCCATTTCACATTAGGTTCCCCAGGACTGGTTAAAATTTCTTTTGGGGAATTGAGGTTAATACTGACATTCAAAGTTTGTGTAGGACTCGGTGCAACTGACGTTGTGCTGGCAGAATTTTCTTCCATTTAGAAGTTTTGAAAGCAGAACAAATGTGGTACAATTAAACAATGAGGAAAGTCAAACCCAAAATGCAGGGTAATGACAAAATAAGAGAAAGAAAGAAAAAAAAAAAAATTCTTACTACAGTATACGAATGAAACTGTTTCTTCCTTGGTAGCAGCTGAGGTAGGACGAACGATGACAGCTGATGCAGAGCGATGGTAGACCGCTGACGCGAGTGCAGGAAAGCACGAACGGTGACAGCTGGAGACAATGTTCTTGAAATCCCCCAAAAAATAAAGATGGCCGCACTTGAGGTTACGCGGCGTGACCTCGTACGCTCTGACGTACATGGGTAGAAATTTGAAACGCACAGAAGTGGAATAGAACTCACAATAGAACGCACTCGGAGAACTGCAGCATACTCGTCCTTGCGTTCAGTGGAGACTGCGCGTGGAGCAACGGCCAACAGCAATTTGAAGGTAAACAGGCACAGCGCAGCAATGACAGAAGAGCGAAGAAGGGAATATTTGACTCACACGCCGCAGGCGGAGTTCCCTCGAAGGAGTTTCTCTTCTGTCACTTCGTGTGGGTTATATGAATAAACACACACTGTAGAAATCCTGAATTGCACGGCGCGGTGGGACCGGACTCCGTGGGTTGTCAGGTTGGCACGTTGGCAGGGGTTGGACCATCAGTCGTCGCCAAAATAATGTAGTGATCCTCGAGTAAAGACAGAACACGTAAAGTAATGAAATGTAGGTTTCCTTTATTCCAACCCCTGCATAGCAGGTTACATCCAGCACGAACGGTCTCCAAGCAGAACTAACTCCACATAGAGAACCCAAAATACATCATACAATTCTATAGTTTTAGAGCATAACTAAAGTTCTAACATTAACCCTGAACTTACCAATAAAGCACAATACTACAGAAAGTCAGCTTACATTCTAGTTTATACCGACCATCTAGGTATGGAATAGAAGAAACTGAAGTGCTGCTAACTTATACAGCTCCTCAGTACTCATATTATTAACCAACCATGGACGAGAGCCTGTATTAACGAGGAATCAACAGATTTTGTTGTAGTTTTATGTAGCTCGAACTTGGCCATTGGGCATTAGAGCGCTTTACATGAGCACGAATTATATCAAGCATGTTTTTTTTTTGTCCAATAACAAACGATGTTGAGCTGAGGCCAGGGCTTGAACCTAGTTCCCAAATTTCAAAGTCTGCAGCTGTGGGCATTAGGCCATGTAAGTTAAACTTATACCGAATGCTAAAATTGAGTTTGTGAATGAATACCGAGTCACTATTTGGTAGGGGTGTATTGTTGGCCCCCCCTTCCAAATTTAGAATAGTTTTGAGCACCGTGCGTTTTATCGCCTCCACTCCCTCTCCTCATGCCCCAGTCTTTCTCTTACTTCCCTTTTCTCCATCTGAATATCCCTCTCCCTGCCTCTTTTTGTTGCCTTCCTCCAGTGCCTCTCTTTAAATTCACTCTTCCTGTTGCTCCCTTACCCTCTGCCTCCTTCACCTTTTCCTAGCTCTGCTATTCTCTCTCATTTGTCTCTGATCTCCCTCGTCTCCCTTCCTCTTTCTATCTCTTCCTTGTCATAAGGCTCTTGCCACTGTTGACAACCTTGAAGATTGCTTTTGTGCCACAAATCCGACCTCATCCTTGCTGATGCCATTGCAACGAAATGTACCATTGCTGGACTGTCAAAAAATAAGGTTTGAGGTAGCGCAGTACTCACCTTATTCAACAGCATGTTCGCTTGCCTCAGGATGCAGCCCCAAATGAAGCTTTGCTGGGTTTCCTTAGCTTTAATTCATGGATCTGGTTAACATTGTGCATACAAGCCTTGTCCAGAGGATAGGAAGACGGGCAGAATAAATGTGGCAGGAAAAGGATTTGGGTCTGGGCTTTCATGTTTACCTAACCAGGATTTTAAAATGGTGGGAAAACATGTCCACATGCAACTGGGAGGCTTGTCTTGCCATTAATCATAAATGAGGAAAATTAACCCATGCAACTACAAGTCATAACTCACATCTGCATTAAAGGGTTTGTGCTTAACACTCTCTCCCGGCCCCAAGCACCACACTTTTGTATAATGGTCCTGGGCAATTGTAAAACCATACAGCCCTGGCCCATACACGTCCTCTTTATCACGGTGGACATCCATGATTAAGAGAAATGTCCCAGGGCACAAAATTCAGGGACAATCATGCAAGCAGTGAACATTTGCTACTTTTAAAACTTAATGTTTGTAAAAATCAAGAAGAATGATACAAGTACAAAACCCCAGCCTTGGCAGTGTCTATAAGGCCTGTGTGATATATTATGTGCTCGACAGTTTACTGTAAATATACTTGAATCACTCGAACAACAGTTTGTTTCATCCGATTGTGGCCAAGTTGTTGTTTTTCTTTTTATGCTAATGCGCTCTGTAATCGTGAACCAATGTATTATTTTATTACGGCCATACGGTCTTAACGTTCTGATGTTTTTCAAACATTAATATAAAAGCAAAAAACAAAAGAGCACAAAATGCACAAAGAACCCCTTACTACACTGTACAAGGAAAACATACTTACAACTCCGCTGCCTGGTAAATTATTAAAGCCGGGCAGCGACGTGAACCAGGGAAAGCATCAGTACACTGGGCGCAGCTAACAGGAATTAACCCTATGGGCACACGTCGCATCCTGGCCTCGGGGCTCTGCCTGTGCCCATCTGGAAGCGTGGGGGATCGGGCACCCCGAGCTGTGGCACATAAGTAAGAAAACACGCTGCTGACCTACTGTATATGCCATGCCCTGTTACATCAGCAAATCATTGTCATTAGCTGCAAGAGAAAACACTTCGAGGGCCTTGGGGACCCAGCTGTGGGGTTGAAAGAACTTATGCAAACAGGTCAAAGAGAATTGTATTTAAGCACACACTAGCACCTTCACAGGGCACAACTGACATCAAAATAAACATCCCCATAGTTTCATTCCAGCACCCACCTCTGCCTCGGGGAATTTATGGTACATCGCCTAGTCCACTTCAGTTGTGGTATCCCAAAAACGAAGAATTGTAAAAGAAAAGGCCATCCACAACTGGAGCACTGCTTCTTGGTGACATGGAGACCAGTGGTACTGTTGTATTCTTCTTAGGGTGTCCATAACGGGCTTTCCAGTATCATGTCCTTATATAGGCACAATTCGCCCTGCCCTTATATAGGCATAAAATCCCAGCCCTTATTTAGGCATTAAACCGTGCACTCCAAATACAGGCATGGTCTCTGACATCCGTCCACCCTAACGTCACAACGAGTTCATGAAGAACAGACCCTTAGGCTGCGGGAGTTTCCCTAGCCCAGGACTATTGATTTCTTCAAGGACTCATATATTATGCATGAACCATTATTCCTTAGGGGTTCATTCATGACGTCTTTCGCTGTCCGACTCACGTCAATACTAACATTCTTAGGTACTCTCAGGTATAAATATACCTTCCTAGCCCTTGTAAACTAGAGGAGACCTCGACTTCAGAGGAGCCCGTTTCCCGGCCTGACGCATTGAGAAGACGCTGTCATCCCTGCACGCAGAGAGTCCAGCTTCCAGTGATCTGACTTCCTTGCGGGGTGTTGGAGTTCGAGTCTGGCAAAGAGATTCCTACCTCTCTCATTCTTCAGGTATGGAGCTGATAAGAACCTAGAGGGACTCTTGGCATACTAGGCATACTAGGCTTAACATACTCTTAGTATACCATAGTAAGGAATACTTCACCTACTTCATACCTTTCCCTACACCTAGGTTAGGTTAGGTACATTGGGGTAGAACTAGCTTAGCAACGCATCGTATGAGTACTCGCATTTTTAGTCTGTTATTTATGTAACAGCATCTGTACTAAAAGATAATGCTATCGCAGTATTATTTATTTCTACTGCTCACACTGTACATTATTTATCTCGCATACTGTCTTGTGATCGTAACAGCTCATTTTACTTACACCAGAAACAAGACTGTTCAATAAATCCTTTTATTGAAACGCCCGTCTATTCTTTCTGTGTAACTTTGAGCAAAACTAAGCATGCACGATTGAGCTGAGTGAAATAGTTATCTATTGTTTCCACGACTCTGGGACACGTTCTGATTCTAAAGGGAAACATAGTGGTCATGTTTTGCGGCTGCCAGAAACTACTCCCTTCTTGTTGTCAAGGAGTTTCTAGTGGCCTCTGAGCTAGCTGGCACAAGTAATTAAGTTTAATATACTCGATAGGGACATACTGAACTTAGTCCTATGTCAAACCTATAGGATATATTATTCCAATGCGCAGAGCCTATTAGGGAAATAGGAGCTACACTACATGGCGCCCAACGGTTTGGTAAGGCGGTAATTCAACGTTAGATACTGAGTAACTCAGCCGTGCTTTTTTCTCTCAGAGACCCCTACCCATATA
This sequence comes from Calotriton arnoldi, assembly GCA_963921515.1. Classification (NCBI taxonomy): domain Eukaryota; kingdom Metazoa; phylum Chordata; class Amphibia; order Caudata; family Salamandridae; genus Calotriton; species Calotriton arnoldi. Next base: position 810,646 of record CAWUFW010005495.1, read on the forward strand.
CTCCAAAAGACGTCTGGAGTGGGCAGGGTTAAGTATCCACCACAGCTATATAGGGAAACACCCTATATATTAGCTGTTTGGTTTGCTCAATGTTGAAGGATACATTGTTCGAAAATATTGTGCACCTTATCTTTGTTTCCTTGAAACTTGTTCTACATTTTTCAAACAACAAAATGCCTGATAACGACAATAACACTGGAACGGTGGAGCTGCGGCTGATCCAGCCCAAGCAGCAGTTTTTAACTTTACAGGTTTAAATGAAACCGAGGAGGGTGTTATAGACATCCCTCAAAACTTAAGAAGAGCCATCACTCTAAAACTTATAAAACATGGCCTACCGCCAAGAGGAGGTAGAGCAGTTTTCGTGATAGAGGCACATGAATCCTTTCAGACAGAGGTATTCTATTCATGGGTAATATTTCCTGAATGCAATCCAGTATCACACACGTTTCACTTCTACAAAGAAGATGATCCACCAGAGGAATATATTCCTTTCGAGGATATTGAAATTCCATTAACATACCAGGAGCATCAGCTCTGGTTTAAAGGAGCCCTAAAACATCACAAAAACATTACTAGGCTCGGTCCACTAGGTAGACCAGGAGCAACATGGCCGATTGTAGCCGGCTACACACCTCATCCTGACATTGAAGAGATGTCAGACGAGGAATTACTTACTCAACTCACAGAGTTAATAAAAATGTACAGACAATTGGTCCAATATGTCATGCAGACTTTTACAGTCCAGCAACCATTAACACTTCCAAATCCAACTCCCCAACAGGGGAATACACTAAAAATTACACCACAGACTCTATACGCAGTCATGGGTAAAATGCCCACAAAACGTGAGCAAATTCCGTTCTGGATAGCTCAAAAAATTACTCAAATCGAAGCAGTATTTCCCAATACTAGCCCGTTTGAGAAACACAGAATCCTAACAATCAGTTTACCAATGGGGATCACACCACAACTGGAAGACTGCACCACTTGGGGCTCAGTCTTTGCTGCCATCTATACTAAAACACATGGCATTCCGTCAATTGCGGTAATACCTGATGTCCTCAAACAAATTCAAAATGAATACGGGGCAGAGCCTGCTCTAAATTTAGGTATGAAATTACTGAAAAATTTCGACCAGGTCTCAACAATAATATTATCTAATATTAAAGGGGAGGCAGCAGCAGTGGCGATCCGCCAAAAATTAAGGGAATTCGATGTTAAAGAGCATCAAACTGAGCTACCCAGAATAATAGAACAATCCTATGCAGAATTAGGCAGAGATAGTTTGGGTGGAAGACCAGTGAAGCCGAAGCTATCTGAAAGTCCAGAGAAGGACTCTATTAAACAAACTCCTACATCTTCTAAAAAGAAGTGGGAAACTAATAAACAAATTTCAAACGAGAAACGTTCTCAATCCCGAGGTAGGTCTCCTCAAAAGGAGCCCTCTGAAAGGAGGTATAACCTCAGGAATAGGGATAATTTGAGAAAACCTGACAGGTATCAAGATACTGATACAGGTTCCTCTCGTCCCTTTCAGATCTCATCACAGACTTCGGAAAGAAGAGGACGGACGGAACACAGAGAAGAACGCGTGAAATCGAAAGACGACAAACACGCTCCAAAAACTAAAGCAAAACCTCAATTCTCCAAAAGAAAGTAGCAGGTCTAAAGATTAGACATGCCGAGAATACTGAGAACACAACTCAAGAACGGAGAATGGGCTCAGACCATGCTGGACAGTGCAGCAGAAGTCACAATAGTTCGCCAGTACCTGAAGGAACTTCTGGAGATAGTGGACTTGAATGAGTACATTAAAGTAGAGACTGTAGACACCAGGGTTAGTATTCCACAAAAGTTATATGAAATAACACTCCGGATGGAGAGAGACAAACCTAGACAGGTGAAAGCACTTTTTTGGGAAAGACTATCAAAGGGCTATGACATACTTCTAGCAGAAAAAGACTGGCCACCACAATTTATCAGGGAGTGCCCACATGGCGAGGACATTATTATGCCTGCCTTCTCCAACCATATTCCAATTAACATAAAATATACATATGCCAGGAAATGGGCAGAAGCCCAGGCCCCAGCATTATATAAAAATCATGTAGGCTGGGATGAGGACTCACCTCACCATAAAATACATCTGAAACACGAACCAACTGCACAACGGCAGTACCCAATAAAGCAAGAAGCTAAAAAACAGGTCAGGGAGATCTTAGATCAACTTGAATATCAAGGGGTGATTGAAACATGCACCTCCTCAATGAACAATCCTTTGTTTCCTGTCTTCAAACCAGACAATACATATCGTCTAGTTTTGGACTACAGGCACCTAAACAAAATCCACATAGCACAGCATTAATGAATAACATGGTGCGTAAAAAATATAAAACAACATTAGACATCTCAAATGGTTTCTTTTGTCAAAACATAGCACCTGAAAGCAGGTACTTAACAGCATTCTCCATAATGGGGACCCAGCGTCACTTTTGTCGACTCCCACAATGGTTCAAGAACAGCCCAGGTTTATTCTCAGCGAGGGTAATGGAGTTACTACAAATTTTTGACAATGAGGCATTGTCCTATGTCGATGACATTTATCTGACAGACGATGACCTGGACAAACACTTGAACAGGGTGAGCACCATTATACTGGGCTTCGCCTCTGAGTGCTACAAATTCAACTTTAAAAAGTCCAGAATTGCCCATCTCAATGTCCTATTTCTAGGATATGAGCTTTCAAGTGAAGGCAAGAGCTTGGCAGCTAACTTTTTAGAAAAGTGTGCGCTGCTCCAACCTCCAAAAACGCAAAAAAATTTACAATCCATCCTGGGTTTCCTAAATTTTGGAAGAACATACATTCTAAACTACGCAGAAAGGGTTAAACCTCTCTACGCATTAATCAAACCTGATTTTTCGATCAGAAACTGGACACAAGAACACACAGAAATCGTTCACTACAGGCTAACATGTTAGCAACAAATCACTTACAAACACGCGTAAGTCAACGCAATTTGGTGATCCGAATAATTTCGGGTCAATGCGGATTCACCTACTTAACCTTCAATGAGGGTGAAAAAATACCGATAGCATACAAATCTCATTTGTACACACAAGCGGAAATGCGCTTCAGTTCAACTGAAAAAATTCTGACAGCAGTTCAAACCGCTGTAGCAAAAGAAAGAAGCTTAGCCCAAGGGAAACGCATTATTGTCGTAACCCCAGTACCAGCTTTAGAAGCGGTCACAAAAGCAAGCATTCCAAATGCTAAAGCATTACATCCAAGATGGATACAATGGGTTAATTCTCTTGCTGCAACAGATGTTGAATATGTTTTTGATCCAGATTTAAAAACACAAGCATTCCTGCAATATGAACATGAATGTCCCCTGCCTACTGAAATTCTGCCTCTCGATCAGTACGAATTCATAATTTACACTGACGGATCCGCACAACCCGCAATAGGGAGTAAGCAAGCTTACAGTGCAGCGTGTGCAATCGTTAAAGGTCGCATGCGAAATGGCATCTTCAGACCTATGGTCACAAAAACCCAGTCTCTAGGAGATTGTACAGCTCAGCGAGCTGAACTACAAGCATTCAAACTGGCACTTGAAAGTACGGATCGAGAATTCCCCACACTAATAGTGTGCGATTCCTTTTACTGTGTTCAGTCGTATAATGACTATATACAAAACTGGCTTGAAAATGGTTTCAAAGATGCGAAAGGTGGCACAATAAAGCACAAAATGCTTTGGGAACAAGTAGTTCAGTTGAAAAACGAACTACCAAAGGCTCACGTGATCCACACACTGAGTCATCAACGTGATGGCGTTCACGTTGCAGGGAATTCATTGGCTGATGAAGCTGCAAAGGGGGCTGTGCAGACGGCTTCCGTAGCTGCGATCACCTGTTCAAAAACAAAAATAGACGATGAGATAATATTGGCTGTCAATGCTTCAAGCAAAGGCAGTAGTGCAGCGTTACCAAAAACGTTTCCACTCAAGTACTCTTATGTAATTGATGCGAACAACGTTCCTTTTGCTCGAATCCCTGGAGTGGGGGATAGGGTAATTCCAAACATGGAACGTAGAGCAGCCTTGATTTATGAAACACATTTGGGGGAAGGTCTGTCACATCAAGGGATCTCTAAAACAATTTTGACGTTAAAAGAGATGTACTGGTGGCCTGGAATGAATACAGAAATTCACATATTCATCAACAACTGCTTATTTATTTTTATTTATTTATTTTGACAGTTTTGTATAGCGCGAACAAGACCCTTGCGGATATCAGAGCGCTTTACAGGGCAAATGCAGGTGATTGACATAGACATATAAATACGAAGAGTTATGCGAGTACATTACTGATAACTATTAGAGACTAGCACATATCTACAAGAGTGTATAAGAGAATTCAGGTGAATCTGGACAAGAAAATCGATTTAACTTCTTTTTTGAAGAAAGCAGCGGATGGATTAAGTCTCGTTTCTGGGGGCAGTGCGTTCCAAATCCTGGGGGCCATTCCTGAGAAGGTACGATTGTATGTTTTTTTCTTGGAGAAGCGTTGTGGTTTGAGTAGAAGATTGTCAGAACTCCTAGTAGTTCTGTTACCACCCGATAGTATTAGTTTCTTCGCCAGGTATCTCGGGGTTTTGTGGTGCAATGCCTTATGTGTCATACAGGCGATTTTCAAATGGATTCTGGCCTCAAAAGGTAACCAGTTGAGGGCACGAAGGTCAGGGGAAATGTGGCAGTTTCTTTTGGAGCCTGTGATGAGTCTAGCGGCTGCATTGATTGAGGCTCTTAGCGGAGCGGTCGTTGATCTGGGAAGGCCACAGAGAGCGACACTCCCATAATCTATTCTGGGAGTTACTAGAGTTTGAACTGCCTGTTTAAAGTCATTCGCGGGTATGAAGGGTTTCAGTTTTCTCAGGATGTTCATCTGAAAATTGGCTCCTTTAGTTGCAGCGCTGATGTGTTTCTGCATATTTAGTTTATTGTCCAGAGTTATTCCTAGGGATTTAGCGGAATCAACGATGCGAGGATGACCATCGAGTGCAGTTAGGTGCTTTATCCACTCGTGGATCATGGCTGTTTGGTTGGGGGAGCAATAAGGAGGAATTCTGTTTTTAGTGTGTTAAGTTTTAAATGGTTGCTTGCCAACCAGGTCTGTGTTTTTTGGAGCGTTGAGTTAAGGGACTTGATGTCTTCTAGAGAGTGGACCTTAATGTAGAGTTGTGTGTCATCGGCATACATGTGATATTGGATGTTTGAGGAGTTGAGAAGCTCAGTGAGTGGTTCCATAAACAGATTGAAGAGTGTTGGGGAGAGGGAAGATCCCTGGGGTACTCCCAAGGTGACTGGGGTGGGGTTAGATAAAGATTGTTTGATCTTGAATCTTTGCGTTCTGTCTTGGAGGAAGGAAGTGAACCAGTTTAGCACTGTTCCAGATAAGCCCATTCTATGTTTCAAGAGGTCTAGTAGGTTGCTGTGTTTGACTGTATCGAAGGCTGAGGATAAGTCAAGTAGGATTAACAAACAAGCTTTATTTTGATCCAGTATTTGTAGTGTGTCATCTATAATGTGGGTCATGGCTGATTCGGTACTATGTCCTGATCGAAAGCCAGACTGGAATTGATCGAGCAGGTTGAAGTGTTCAATGTGGTTACTAAGCTGCATGTGGACACATTTTTCGAGTAGTTTGGCCAGGGTCGAAATGTTGGATATTGGGCGATAGTTATTCAGGTCTGAAGGGTCTGCTGATACTTTCTTTAGGATAGGGGATACCTGACCCACTTTGAGGATGTCTGGGATGGTTCCTTGCAAAAGAGAGGTATTTATAATCCTGGTCCATAGGGGCACTAGCTGTGGAATGAAGGTCTTTAAGTGGCTTGCTGGGAGCGGGTCTGTGAAATGATTGGAGGGATTCAAAGTTGTGAGCGTGTTTAAGATAGTTTCTTCGCTGTAGAGGTTGAAGGTGGTCCAGGAGGCGTTGTTCTTGAGGTCGAGCTTTGTAGCGCAGTTAAGTGGGGTCACTGGTGTGGTCAGCGAGGTGTTAATGTGTGGGTGGGTATGGGATATTAGGTCGTTGAGTAGGTCTGTCTTTAAGTTTTCAGTCTTTGTTGTGAAAAAGGAGGCAAGTTCCTCGCAATTGGGGAGTGTTTCAGGATTGGCTTGGGGGGAGTGGGAGACACCCTTAGATTGAGCTTTGATTATTTCGAATAGTTTTTTGGGGCGATTCTTAGCTTGGTCTAATTGTTTACAAATGAAGTCAGCTTTTGAACGTCTAATCTTTCTGAAGTAGGAGTTTCTAGTGCTTCTTAGTAGTTTGAGGTGGGCAGCAGATGGAGCGGATCTCCATTGTCTTTCAATTGCTCTCAGTGATCTTCGATCTTCATTTAGCCTACCATCATACCAGGGGTTTGAGTCTTTTGTGGTGGTCCTTTTCAATTGTAGGGGCGCTAGATTGTCAAGTACCCTGTTAATAGAGTGGAAGTAGTGATTGGTCAGGTCCTGTACATCCTCTAATCCATCCGGTGGGGGCGTGGATGTGGTTAGCGGTTGCGAGCGCAGTAGGATTAAGGTTTTCTAGGTTCCTCCTCCAGATTTTCGTTCTCTTAGGTTGGATAGAGAGTAATTTAACTACTTCCTTAATTTGGAAAGTGATAATGTGATGGTCGGACCAGTCGCAAGGAAGAATCGATTCCAGCTGGATAGAGTCTACTTTGGAAATTACTAGATCAAGGGTTGAGCCTTTTTCGTGGGTGGGGCTATCACAAATTTGGGACAATTCGAGGTCGGACAGGAAAGCTTTGAGGCTGTTGACCTCTGGGTCATCTAGATCGTTCCAGTGGAGGTTGAAGTCCCCCAGGAAGATCTGGGTAGTCTGTTGACCGACATTTGTGGCTAGAATATCCATAAACTGTTCGATGAAGATAAGGTTGTTACCAGGGGGATGGTAGAAAGAATGAAGTGAGCATATTGGCTTGTTATTGCTCGTGATGTCTAGGCAGAGGTATTCACAGGAAGAGAAAACCGGGGAGTTGGTGCGGTTCACAGAGAGGTTGTTACTATGAATGCAGGCAATGCCACCCCCAAGCTTATCAAGTCTATCCAGTCTTGTGATGTAATAGTTTGGGGGAACTAAAATGTCTAAGATGGGCATGGATGATTTGTTTAGCCAAGTTTCCGTTAAGATGATGAGGTCGGGTTTGTTGGTTATAATGAGGTCAGCTATATCAGCGGCATGTCGTGATGCTGATCTACAGTTTAGTAGGATACATTTTAGCTGGGCCTTGGTCAGAGTGGTATTCTGGTCATGGGAGATGGGAACTCTCTTGAGGTTATTTTCATCAATACCCCTGGGGGAATGTCTTGTAATTCTATATGCATTCGGATGGATGGGTTGGATTAAGGACAGTTTCTGTGTGTCGTCCGTGTGCGCGGGTTTAGAGGGTAGGGGAGGGAGTTCGTATGAATGAAGTAGGGAAGTGAGCTCACTCGTTGATAGGGTTCTCTTTTTCCTGATCGGGCGTGATGAGGCATTAGGGTAAGGTACTGTATTCCATTTGGGGAATTGAGGCGGGGGGCTAGTGCATTGCTGATGAATGGGTTTCGCTTGTGGCTTGGATTGATGCCGGATCAGGTCGTGAAGAGTTTGGATGTCCTCTTTTATTTGTTGAAGGGATAATAGTATCTCATCGAGTCTGGGGTCAGGTGTAGGAGTTATCATATTGATGGCCTGAACTGTGGTTAGGAGAGGAGGGGTTATTGCTAGTGTGGTGTCACGGGGCATGACTTGAACTGGTTCGACGAATGGTGATTTTTCAGTGAGGGAGTCCGTAGGGAAGGGATGGGTGGAGAGGGGATGTGAAGGGGTGTTGAATTGTGCTTTAGGAAGATGTGATTCGTTGTGTGGCATTCTTATTGAGTGGTGGTAACTGGGAAGTGGGGAAGTAAAGAGGGGACTTGGGGGGTATTGGGGTTGGCTATAGGAGGAGGAACGATGAGATTCGTAGTGCAGGGAGAGGGAGAAGGTGGAGCTGCGGGTTGGTCTGGAATAAGTGTGTAAGAGAAGATTGGAGCAAAATCCGCAATGGAGTTACTGGGGATGATGATGGGGGTGGGGAGGGATGTACTAACTAAAGGGTGGGCGAAGGTGTGGTTGTGGAGATGGAGCGTGGTAGTGGAGGACGCGGGGGTATGAGGGAGAGCTGGGGGAGGTGATGCGAGTGAGAGGCGAGGTGGGTATAGAAGAAATTGTGGTGGTGCTGGGGAAGGAGTCGGGATTATGTGGGTGTATGTCATTAGATGGGGTGGGTGTATGTGAGCAATGGGATACCACGGGGGAATGACTGGATGGGACGTCAGGTAAGGGATCTGACAGAGGGTTAGGAGAATGGTTTGTTAGGGAGGAGGAATAGGATCTTGCAACCTTCGCTTTGATGTTCGGGAAGATGCTGTCCAGTAAGTTCAGGTTATGGTCTGATGCCTGCATGAGGATGATTCCATTATGATAAATGGTAAATGTAGCAGGTGCTTTGTAGAACAGGGAGGGAATGATAGTTAATGTGAGACCGTGTGTAGTTTTCTTGGTTGATGCAATTGAGAATAGGGCGAGAAAGGCTTTTCGCCATTGTGCTCTCCTTTTGGTGTAGAAGATAATGTCATTCGTTATGTGTCCTGTGTTATTTGAGAAATAGGGGTCAGAGATTGGGGTTTCTGGGTGTGATTTTAGTAGGCGATGTTTGAAACTTTTGGCCGCCTTTTTTTTAGAGTCTAGCGGGGTATTTGATGGAATAGGTGTGTAGGCCCATAGGTTCCATAATATGGTATGGATGTTAGGGAAAAAGGAGGGGATGAGAGGGTCAGATAGTGAAAGAGGTAGTAAGGGAGGAGATAAATTTGGGAGTATGAGAAGTTGTAGGCCTCCCTGTTTATTCTAGTAGATGACTCCTTGGGTAGGTCCTCACTCCATTACCGTTAGTGGGTCACGTAGTGTTAAGTGGTCTTTGCTATTTGTGAGGGTGGGATTGACTTGGCGTACTATGTCCCAGTCTAGGTAGTGACCAGGGATCCTTAGTCATAAATATTAGCGGTTCCTATTCTGTATAGTAAATAATATCAATCAATATGAGGGTTAAGGTGACTGGGGATGAGATCAATGGGCACATTCTGTTGTAGATACATAATGTGAATTTTGAGTTATAAATATTCTTCATCCTTTTTTGTCTTTTGTGGATTCATTCCTTTATCTTTGGGCTTTTTGATCCATCAGTCACATCCTGTGATCATAAAATTAGATAGGTAGGGTACCTTTCTATTTGAGCTTAGTGGTTGCTTAATGTCTTTCCAAGATGGCTGCTGGGTTATCTAGTGGTGGAATAGGTCTGGGGATTAGTCCTATCACTCTTTCCATGCAACACAACTACCTGGGTATAGTCCTCTGTCTGTTTCTATGAAGGTAGATCAACAGAGCATGGTCCTTTGTTTCTGTTTGATAGTGTGCTGAACGTTGTTAGTCCTATGTCTTTGCCTATTTGGAGGTGTGTGGTGAGTTGTCCTATCTTTGATTTACCAATACTGCTAGGCAGCCATTTTGAGGTTTAACCGTTTAGGCACAAAAAAATGGCAGGGCTAGTACTGTCCATCGAGGTGTGACCATCCAGATCATCGGTCTCTCTGCGCTCTGTTCTCTATGCCCCTCCACGTGATAGCGCGGTCGTAGGATACATCAAGATTAAAGGTGGAGACCAAAAAATGTAGTTGCAGTAGAGTCGAGCGTAGCGCTTAATTAATTGAGCGTGGCAAGCTCCTCTGCATCAGACTCTCTGCGTGCTGACTTTAATGCCCCTCAGCGTGAGCGCGCGGTGCAGGAGACATCCATTATAGGGAATCGGAGCTCCTATTGAAGGGGGAGCACTCTAGAATTATGCTCGGGCCATGAAATGGGAGGGGTCGCTTGGGCGTAGTGCCGCACATGCAGGGAGCCTCAGCACGGTCGGCAGTAGCCGGGCTCACCTCGGGGAATGTGGCTCTGCAAGGGACTCTTCGCTCACCTCCGTGGATGTGAGGATCTTAGGCGCCGGGCGGGATTGCTCTGATGTCTCACAGCGATGTCTCTGTCCTTTGGGCGAAGTGCTGCATATGCGGGGAGCCTCCGCTCGGCTGCAGCTCGAGATTACAGCGAGAGAGCCACCAGACACCATGCTGCGAATGCGGCAACCCAGTACAGACACCATTGTTAGACAGCATTTGACTATCTACGCACCTGCTTCCTACTGGACAAAGGCATTCCCACAAATACTGAATTTAGGTTCCTATGGTTATGGCCTCAGCGCTCAGCTGACGCTCGAACTGTTATAAAAGATTTGCGAGTCTTTATCGGCATATACACAATAGGCACGCTACATTCTGACCAGGGTCCTGCTTTTAGCTCTCGGGCTTACAAAGAAGCCATGGCCAGTCTGGGCGTTGCATTGCGGTACTCCTCTCCATTCCATCCTGAGGGAAATTCGGTTGTGGAAAGGAAAAACCGAGACATAAAGCAGTCTATAACAGCTAGGGTATTAGGTTCGGGTGATGGGTGGGTCAAACACCTTAGTGGGGTCCAACGCTCTTTGAATAATCTGCCAAGACGTTCTCTAGGGGGGGTCACTCCATATGAGGTCCTATTTGGGACAAGAATGTGGGTACCAGACCTTGAACACGTAGGCACAGTGGTGGAAAATAAACCTGTTGAAATCAAAGATCGTTTGGCTGTTTTACAGGACTTAAACAAATTAAGAACGAAACAAAGTAACGTATTCCTACAGCCAACCACACTGGGGAAAAATCGGCGGTCCCAGCAAGGCCTGTCTGGATTCCAAAAGTTGGGGATCTAGTCAGAGAAAAGATTGCGGACAAGAAGGAATTTGGACCTTCTTACAGACAACCAGTACCTGTCCTAGCAGTTCAAGGAACAAGAACAGTACTTCTGCCGCCCCTTGCTGGAAGAAAAGAGAAAAGATTTGTGTCCATCGACCTCATCAAACCACAGTATGTGGCCAATACTAAATAGTAGGCCTCGTGGACTCCGACCTAGTAGCAGACGCACTCCTCTCGCTACTATCCAAGAGGTTCAGACTGAAAGACTGATAACCATCGAGAATTCAGCAGTAACAGATGGAGGACTAAGCAACGACGCTATTGAACTCATCCCTCTTGAACACCAAGTAACAGTTCGTCCAAATACACCTGTCTACACCAACGTAGCAAGTGATCGACTGGTTCCAGTGATTTCTACAAATCCTGATGCAATTCCAACAATTGATAGAACTGCTTCTGGCTATTTCATTAACTTTGATACGTTCTCAGAAGATCCCAGTGAACCTGAAACGATGCCAGCATCATTCAAATTCAAGCACCAAGTACAAGACTTTCTTCACTTTCTGAAAAAGACTTATTTGGTTTCTCCATGGATTGAACTCTGGATTATATCTGGACTTTTTGTTTTCCTGCTCTGGCTAGCTTTGGTTACAACTGTGAGCGTGCTTATAAGTGGCAGATACATCCATGTGAACACTGAAGGAAAAGGCGTGAACGTACTTTTGAAACCTCATAAATCCTCCCATCGTGAAGCAAGAGACTTGTCATCAGTGAACATCACAGCTGTTCCTATACACGATGGTACAGTGTGGGACAAAACAGATTTTGATATATTCGGTCCGACGGAACAATTGAACATTCCATATTTGTTTAAAATTTCATTAAGTGATCTAATCTCGTCCAGTACCTATTCTGATGATTGGGACTTTGAGACTGTTAATGACATAATGTATGACCTAGAATAATCTGCTGCTTTTTCTAAAAAGGAATATTTAGAGGGTTCATCAGACTATGAACAACTGTATTGTTATAACCACTATGGTCATCATTATTTGCATAAAACTGCATATCCAAGAAATGTGTTTATGTTTAACCAATGGGAACATTGTCCTACACCACCTAAAGGTAGTTCAAAAACATTTGCTAGTAAATTTCCATATTTTTCAGGTTACAATACATCTGATCCAGAAATGTTTTACTATAAAAATGTAAACAAGACAGGACTGAAAATCATGTTAACAAATACAAAACAGATTTATTCTGCATTATTTAATGCCCAACTGTCTAGACAGGGTTTTGACTTTTGGAAGGACACAATAGACACAAAAACTGTGTGGGGTACTAAAGATTGGCAAGTGCAGGGGATGGAAGCTTTATTTAGAGCCTGTATCATCCCTGAACAAATAATGTTTTTGAATGAAACCATCCAACAAACATCTTGTCTTGGATTAGCCAAGATCAAAGAGATGAACACACCTTCTGTACCAGCACCTGCAAGTGATAACGAAACACAGGCAGTGGTGACAGTTGACAATATACTACAACTCAACAGATCTAATCCTAATTGGAAAAAATGGTTGATCTGGCCCACAGACACGAATAACTGTCAGGAAAGATTCCTGAATAAAACTCAGGGCTTTACTATTAATAGGCCAGACCCAAGATACGTCCAAAGACAACATCCGGGGGTAGTAACAACATACAGTGTAGGAAAATTATGCCTCGATTGGCTGCATAAGTCTACACTACAGGATGTGAAACAACACTTAACCTTACTTAAAAAGGACGCAGACCTTAGGGAATTCTTGCTTGGACCAAGAAAACCGCGTCAAAAACGTTTCATATATGCCGGCATTTATGCTGCCTACAATGAAGCATGGAAAGTATCACAGATGGAGGCTGCAGAACGAATACGTGAACTTGATCGTATTAATTTAGAGAAAACACTCTCTGTGGTCGACAATGGGTTAACAACTTTGTCCTCCAGAATATATTCACTGGACGGCATTGTATCCTCTGCTATCGACATACTAGAACAAGATTTGGCGATGTTACAACAAGGCCAATCTCAATTACGTTCTACTGTGTTATTAAGCTGGACGCTGCAATCTTTGCGAGCGGGCTATGTGCCTTGGCGTTTTATCAACACAACGGCTCTGTTTGCAGAATACAATCTCACTGATAAACAGATCGAATTGGCACAAAGAGGAGCAAGGTATACAGTGCTGAGCATTGAAAAACTGGATAAATTACCATTCACAGTGGCAGAAAAACCAGCTACAGAATGGCTTATTCATGGCAAAATCATACTACCTGTGACTACTTTTCAGTTTCAGTATTGCCTCAGAAAAATGCAAGCAGGCAAATATGAAAGGTTGGGTAAGGAATACATTAAGACATCTTGGGATTTACCGTATACATATAGATGTTGGAGTGAGGATCGTGAAGGGTTTTTGAGCGGTACAAACTGTAAACGTGCACTAAGCGGTTCACTTATATGTCAGGACATTTCCTTGCACGGGGCTTGTAATGGTTCTGTGGCAAACTTGTCTTGCCATCAGCAGGGTACACCAGCTGCTGTGATTAATCCAACGTTTGGACAACTTTCTAATGGGAGTTACCTCATGTTGAATGATCAGAGTTGCTGTGGCATGCTGCCAGGCATCCCATATCTAGTAACGGTCAACTCCAGGGTCACTTGCTGTATGCAAGTATTGTTTGCCCCAATAGACACAGTCAGGGAGTCGCCTCTATGGCCTTCGCTGAACGTCTCTTTTATAAGATTTGATACTTTGAGCAGAATGAAAGCCATGCTTTTACAGCAAACAGTGCCTTTGACCTCGGCCAAAGAAACGTATGATCTACAAATAGAAAGGACTTCGGCTGAGATACAGACTTTAATATGTACAAACTGCCCTATACATTTCGTAGAAATGATAACACGTATCTTCAACATGTCTGATACAAGTGGAATTGTACATGTATTTAAGAGCATCTACTCCGGTCTGTTAGCACCTTTCCAGGCGATACTCGGAATCATCCCGAACTTTGCACATTCGGTGTTTGGTGGCATATCATTAATTCTAGCACTTGTTGCCGGAATTCTATTTCTCTTCCTGCTATTGCGCTATGGCCAGCCTATTTGCAGACATCACTCCGAGCGAAATGGAGAAAGCTCTCCTTGAACGAAAGTGCCGTGAGCAAATAGTACAGCTTTTGGGCATAAATCGTCTACGGGACCTTAATACCACGTGGTTCCTGTCATTCAGACCAATCTGGCAAGATTGCATCTTACCTGTTCTACGATGCCTGCTATGCGGTGTAGAATGCGTGTTGGACACCTGTCTAACATATCCATCGGATACGCCAACGGATATCGATACTCTGCTGGACCAGATAACGGCAAATGCTCTGTGTTGTCCCCAGAGGCTACCTATCCTGATGTCAGCATTCATTGAGATCTCACAGACGCTTCCGGCTGCTGCTGAGGTACGAGAAAGATCTACAGGCACACAGGTAACAACGGACGCGAACATTGCTGCGGCGACCAATGCTGAAAGCGATGCTTCACATCTCTGTGTGATTAATCTGCTTCACGAGGTGTTCCAACTGACACCAACTACAGTGGATGATGTTTTGTCTATAGAAATAGATGATCTCATGTTTACACCAGACCCGTAAACTGACTCTGATTCAGCATACAGTGTTCCAGAGATGCAGTGACAATTTGGCCTTCATTCTACAAAAACTTGGAACTCTACCAAAATTGAACTTTTTCCCATTTTTCGAACGAAAATGGCACTTCAATCTGCTTAAAGTAGAACTAGCCTTAAAGTACAGACTTGGAGGTACTTCCACGGACACTTAGTCATCTTGTGTGTCTAAAACAGTTCATTAATTTTCATGACATGAAATGACTTTGATTTTTGAACAACTTATCAATCATTTTCTGTCACATGTAAATATTACTGCTTATTTCATTCCAATTGCATTTATTTTCAAACTTTATGCCTGAAATGAAAAGCATTTGCTTCAAATGTACAGTACCTTTTGCATTTTTTACTATGTTTTTTAATGCTTTTAAGAAATATTTTTAAATATGCGGTATTCCATTTTATGTTTAGCATTTTAAATGTTTAGCATTTTAGTATTATCGTATACACGAAAGTGGAGTGGGTGTTGTATTCCTCTTAGGGTGTCCATAACGGGCTTTCCAGTATCATGTCCTTATATAGGCACAATTCGCCCTGCCCTTATATAGGCATAAAATAGGAGCTACACAGCACCCTCAGCCCATCCTTGTATCTATTCTGTGCAACTCTCACCCCTATATATTCACCATGCCACATAATTCCACTACACAAATACACTCCACACCGCACAATTCCATCCCACACAATTCCACAACTAACACTTCCAATATATCCCACATAATTCCACTCCACATCACATACATCCACTACTCTCCAAACGAAAACACATGGGAAAAAGCCATTGTAACTTACAACGCCAATAACTCTAACTCTCCCAAATGCGAGACCCATTGCATTGCAGATGGTTGTTGACTTTACCATTTTTTGTCTTTGAGTGTGTTCTGTTATGAGCGCGATTCTTGCCCGTGTATTTTTTCTCACTGGACGTAGTGACTGATTTGCTATTTAAATATTTCCCTATGTTGACAAAGCTGTGATTGCAGGCTGGAAGTACAACTGTGCCATCATTTGCCTGTGGGGGTGATCCAGCGCTATCAATAACATTTCTTCTCCTATATGCTTTTTGGACGTCCAGGTACAAATATCCCTCTCTAACATCAACTTATATCCATATGACGGTGGGGCCCATAACACCGCATATACATTCACTCTCTCATATATTCCCTGGATTGCATCCGTTCTTACCTAGGAGAAGAAACAGTCAACGATTTGCTGGAAGGAGACGGGATACCTTTTTAAAACGACATAATACTTCTCAAGCTTTAAGGTATTCCGCTCATTGGTCGATGGACCAACTAGTAGGAATCAGTTGATGGTGATTAAGACCAGCTCAATCACTATAAACCTTTAAACATTTACATTTATCATTGAGCTAAAGAATCACTGACTCATTGTTTAAAGATAATAAAGTTTATATAATTTTTAGAAGCATGAATAAGTTTCAGATTTATTATTCAGATTATTACATTTAGCATCATTATAAGAATAAATTGAAATTGCAATGCATACCTATTAGATGGAAAAATAAAGTTCGTCACAGCAATGAATTCAGATCACAGCATGGAACTCCCGAAAAGTCTATCTATCTGTCCTGGAAACCCAGGCCTTCTCGTTCCTTTCCCCTTTAGTATTTTAAGTATAAAAGGTCTAATAGTTTTAAATGGAAAAATCTATTAAAAACAAAAAGGTTCTCCAACAGCAGCGTCTCGTGCTCAATCAAACATATAAAGTAGCAGCTCTCCATCAGCATTTCTATCGTCAGCTCTGCAAAAGGTTCTAACCCGCCCCCCCCAAGAGTAGGCCTTCTTATACCCTAATACTAGCTTACTAAGTGAAAATGTTACATCTTTATGGCGAGATTCTCTCTAATTGGTCCATTCGGGTCAGTATACATCTCATTATGAATATCCTTGCTCGAACCAGTTCTTTGTGGAAAGTTCATACTTCTGTCATTTCTCACGGGTTCATGACATTACCCATCCGTTAGATTTCAAACTGTATCTTTTTCTGATACTTTTAGGTTAAACAGTTCTTTGTTCATTCACTTATTCACTGCGACTTTTCACGCTTTTTCGCATATTCCGTTTTTGGCACACGTTTGTGATAAGGTCATCACAGCCTTTACCACGCTTCCATCCTAGGCTTTGGAACGGTCACAAGATCTTTCTTGTTCATAGCCTTTCTTTATTTCATCATCTCTCGCGCCTGCGTACTCTAGCTCATGGCAGCCATTTTATATCGTGGCTCAACAGGCCTAAGCGCACTATTATAAAGATAAACAAAACATAGTTAAGAATAAAGAATATAAAGCCTTTCGTTTCCCTCCCATCATTCTACGTACCCCAGTTAGGTATTACCTAGCAAAAGCAACATATAAAGCCGTCCCTTACTTACCACCGCTTTACTTTGCCACTACACAGTTTATTTCCAAGCACAAATCATGCATTTATTATTCTGATTAGTACGCAATTGTTAGACTTATGTTATCCACGTTGACAATTGTAAGTAATTTAGTTTGCACATATAGAGCATGTTACCTTTAACCCTTTATATGTAACATACATGGTTGGTTATTTACTTCTGACGAACATGTGTGTTTTTATTCAATGTAAATATTAGGAGGTTAAAAAAAATTCGTTTACCCTGCTCCATCAATTCCCCCCTTTGGTGATTTTTAATATCACCACAAAAACCCATGTTACACAATAGCATATTTCTTTGTTCCGTTTGCTTTTGTTAGTTTACACAACTGTATCCCTTTCAACTTGTCTCTTTGTTTTCTTATACATGTTTTCTTTTATTTCTTCTAGCTCTATTTCTCCCATTTCTCTTTCTCTTTCTTTCTTTATCTTATTTTCTTTTTCTATTTTCTTCTGTCTTTTTCTTCTTTTTATACATGTATTAATTAGCTTCAGTACTAAAACTATTATGACTATTATGGTTGCTACTATTATTACTTTCCCTATTATTAATCCACTCATTCTAATAAACCAATTTATTACTGAGGAAAAACTTTTACCAAGTTTTCCAAATGCATTTTCAACCTCCAGTGGAACAAGTTCTTTGTGCAAATTTGTAATATTCTTTATATACTTTTGTATATTTTCACTTTTATCTGGAATGTAAGTGCAACAATGTTGGACTTTCAGCATTCCACAGACTCCACCCTCTTTTGCCAAAAGAATGTCAAGGGCAAGTCGATTTTGCATCACCATAGCTCTCATGGCAACCATTTCGGTATTCACCATCAAGAACCCTCCAGCAGTATCTGTAGATAAACGATCTACTACTGTGGATAATTTCCGAATTTTAAAGGCATTCAAAGATATTCCCACTGCTGGTATCAATGCTCCAAAAATATCACCTATTATTTCTGAAAAACTTTCCCTTTTTCTACGTGTAAATGTCTTAATCATTTCGTGTGTTCCCTCTTCTGTTCTATCTACATGAAAAATCTTTGGAAAAACCAGGCCTAAGTAACATGATCCATACCAATGGTCCGGCAACCTGTAATAAGCTCTGTTACCGCAAATATAATAGATCCCAGGAAATATTGGATCTTTTCCCCCTTTGAATCCCCATCCTCCTAAAATTCTATAATTGTCATGGCAATCACTGGAACCCACAAAATAATTGTCATATCTTGTTCTATTTCTTCTAATGCACAACCTTCCCTGTTGGGGCCAATCCAGAGTCATAGCTGCATTTGTCTTTTTCTTGTCATGATTTTCCTCCTCAAACGCCCAAAGAGGTGTTTTTGTCTCTTCTGTCATTTTTCGTTGGAATTTCACTCTTCTATCCTCGACCATTTCTAAAAATACCTTCTCTTCCTTCTTTAACTCACAGGTAAGGTTGTTTTTAACTATATCATCTAATGTTAGCATTTTATTTTCTATGAAAAATTCACCAAATGTTCTTCCCTCTTTTACTTTGTTTAGTTCGGAAACTATAGGAATCTTTGCAAAAATCTTATCTATATCAGTATAATAATATTCTAATCTTCCTGTCTTATAAAATAGACTTGCTAAAACACTACATGTTATTCCATACGTCAAAGGAAGGTGATGATAGGTCACACCCTCTGCAACAGACGTAGGCAATTGCATACAAACATAACAATCTCTTACATCCATTGTTTCTACATACTCATATAATAATTTAGTAAAAACATTCTTTGAAAAATCTGTTATTGATTTGTCTTTATGTAATTCTGCACTACTTTCTAATATAGCTGTTTCTTGTATGTTAGCTCCCTTTTCTTTCTCTGTGTTATTCTTTAATATAGACGTTTCTTCTACAGCTAATCTAATTGGAATGGTGATTGCTAAAATAACCCACACTGTCATTAATAATCCTGTACAAAAGAAACACATCTTACACCATCTTCTTAAGAACTCACATCTACATCATCTATCTCTAATACCTTCCATTTTAATCTATTACCTATTTATAATATGTACAGAAAATTGTGTCACCACACCTCAGAAATGACCTTTTAGCCACTCTACACTTTCACCTTGTCTTCGTTTGGTACTTTCTTTAATTCTTTTCAGAACTCTTTCTTTGTCAAATCCAGTGTTTTGTCAAATCCAGTAATTTTTGTTCAATTTTCTTCAAGTTTGTTGCACTTCACCTTCACCCATTAGTTTGCAGCTTTGTTCTGGGTTCTCGTGAGTGTTCTCTTCTTCTTTGATATCCGTTAAGGCAATGTATAACCACTCAGGCGATTTATACTTCAGATTTACTTTCTTTACTCTTTTGGTTTTCTGCAAGTGTTTTCCACCTTGTTTTTCTTGTTCTTTTTGGCTTGTTATTTCATTTACTTGTTCGGCACTTTTTCCATCTATCCTTATGATCTTATATCTCAATCTTCTAACTTCGTTGGGCCAATTGTCTCCTTTTCTCGGCCTTTTCGGTTCACTCTCTTTTTCCTCTCTTTCTGTTCTCCAAGTTTTCTTTCTTGACTCTAGCCTATTATTTCTTTCTTCTCCACTTTCTTCTGACTCTGTTTCAGTTCTTTCTTTATTGTCTCTTATCTTAAATTTTATAATTTCACTTTCTTCATCTGTTTTTGATTTCTCTTGTGATTTCCTTCGATCACCTACTTCTGTCCCTCCTCGAGGTTCTTCCGAATTTGTGTCAATCTCTCTATCTGCTTCTAAATTTCCCTGTTCTTTTATTCGTCGATCTGACCCTATTGCTCCTCGGGGATCTTCCGATTCTTCTAACTCTCTATTTGAAACTCTCCCTTCATCTATTGATATTATCTCTGAAGGATTTCCAACACAACTTGTACTTGGTTGCTCACTGTTACTGTCTTTATGCTCAATTTCTTCTTCTATGCTACCAAGTTTCCAATTTCTTTTCAGGTTTTCCTCACAATCCAAATGCTCTGTATCAGATTCCGAACTGGTGTCTGATATTTCCAGATGTCGACTCACATGTCGATCTTCGAATTCTGGAATTTCTGCTATTTCCTCCACTTCTTCTGTCGTTGCACTTGTAGTTGGGTCTTCCAGATGTCGACTTACAGGTCGATCTTCAGATTCTGGAGCCCTGTTCGTCTTTTCTTCTGCCTCAGATGCTGAACTGGTATCCAATACTTCCAGATGTCGACTCACATGTCGATCTTCAGGTTCTGGAACTCTGATGGTGTGACTGGCATGTACCCAGTGTTTTACTCCTGCACATTTGACGGCAGTTGTTGTCACCAGGATCACTTGTCGTGGTTGGTCCCAGCGCGGAACCAAACAGTTTTTTCTTCGGTGGACTTTTATGCGTACCCAATCTCCTGGATTCAAATCGTGAGCCGGTTTTCTTTCAAGAGTGGTCGCATCCGGTCCAACCTGATGAAACACAGAACGTACCACATCTCAGCCAATCCTTTGCAATAATCCAGCACCAGATCATCAGTTATAGTCAGTAGTTTGTTGACAGGTACATGTGCTTGTCTCATTGCTCGTCCCATAATTATCTCGTTGGGACTGAGTCCTGTCTTTCTCTCTGGTATACTTCTCATAGTCATTAAGACTAATGGCAAGGCATCTGGCCATTTGAGTCCTGTGGCTTGACACATTTTTCCTAGCCTGTTCGTAATTGTTCCATTCACCTGCTCTACTATTCCAGAAGCCTCTGGTCTGTATGCACAGTGCAGTTTCTTTTTAATACTAAGTGCTTCACAAATCAGTTGAATCAATTCGTTTTGAAAATGTGTTCCTCTATCTGTTTCATTCGTTACTGGAAAACCATACCTTGGAATGAATTCTCGCAGCATAAGTTTTGCTACTGTAATTCCATCATTCCTTCTGGTCGGGTATGCTTCCACCCAACGGTAGAACAAACAGACGACTACAAGGACATACCTTAGTCTATTGCTCGGAGGCATTTCTATAAAATCCATTTCCATTCTTGTGAAAGGACCTCCCTCTCGTCCTATTGTTCCTAGACTCACTACTGTCTTTCTTCCTGGATTCAGCTGTTGACAAATAAGACATCTTTGACAAAGACTCTCAGCTATGGCTCTGAATTTTGGATTATACCATGTTTGTCTAAAAAGTCTGATCATTGCATCTCTCCCAATATGAGCTTGTCCATGGTACATCCGTGCCATGTCAGAAATCATGCTATCAGGCATAACTGGTCTTTCATCCCTGTAAACCCAAACATCATTTTCCTAATTTCTTCTGCATCCTGCTTTTATCCAGCTATCTTTTTCCTCACCATCTGCTGCTTCCTGTAATTGTCTCACTTCATCCCATGTCTCAACAAGGTTAGTAAAAAGCAAAGGACATGAAATATGCTCTCGCTCTCGGTTCCGATTCAAAGAAACCACATTCTTAGCACAATACTGTGCAAGTTCATCAGCAAACTTATTGCCGACAGTTATGTAGTCTTCCCCATTTTTATGTGCATTGCACTTCACCACTGCAATTTGTTTAGGCAGCTGTATCGCCTCAAGCAACTTTTTCACAAACTCACCATTTCGAATCGGGGTACCTGCAGACGTCAAGAAACCTCTCTGAGACCAGATCTGTCCAAAGTCATGGACCACTCCAAAGCCATATTGGCTATCCGTAATTACTGTGATTCGGACATTCTTTCCCAATTTGCATGCTTGAATTAGAGCTATCAACTCTGCTACTTGGGCAGAACGTATCCCTTTCAAACAAGATGCTTCCATTATGGCAGCTACTGTACAAACTGCATATGCTGCACTCAACACTCCATCATCCGTTCTCAAACATGAGCCATCCACGAACAGAATATAATCTGATTCCTTTAAAGGCTCATCCTTTATATCTGGTCTCGGTTTGGTACAATATTCAAGTACATTCAGACAATCATGATCAACTTCATCCATTTCAATCACACTCTCCTCATCTGGCAATGATGTTGAAGGATTCACATTCATGCATCTGTCAATGGTCACATTGTCTGCACTCAAAATTACTTTTTCATACCTAGTCAGCCGACTATGTGTCATATATTGAGTTTTGGTTCTTGTCAAAAGAATTTCCACAGAATGTGGGACATATACTCTCAGTGGATATCCCATCACTATGCCTTCACTTTGTTCCAGACTTACACAAGTAGCAGCAACTGCTTTCAAACATCCAGGCAATGCTTTCGCTACTGGGTCTAAAACAGCAGACAAATATGCAATTGGTCTTTTCATGTCTCCATGTCTCTGGACCAAAACTGAAAACGCACACCCATCTCTTTCACTGCAATACAACTCAAAATCTTTTTCATAGTCAGGCATTCCCAATGCCGGAGCTTCACACAGTTTTCTTTTCAGTTCTCTGAATGCTTTCATTTCCTCATCATTTAATTCAAAAGGATCCTTAACATCCTTCTTTGTCAATTTCTGTAATGGTTTTGCAATTAATGAAAATCCACTTATCCATTGTCGACAATATCCAACCATTCCTAGGAACATTCTTACTTCTCTCTGTGTC
Organism: Calotriton arnoldi; assembly: GCA_963921515.1. Taxonomy (NCBI): domain Eukaryota; kingdom Metazoa; phylum Chordata; class Amphibia; order Caudata; family Salamandridae; genus Calotriton; species Calotriton arnoldi. Next base: position 833,188 of record CAWUFW010005495.1, read on the forward strand.
ATTGGAGCTCTCATTCCTTGAATCATTTTTATTCTTTCAGTCGTTACTTTTCGCACTCCCTTTTCAATTTTATGTCCTAAATATTGGACCTCTTGTTGACAAAACTGTAATTTTGATGGGGACACCTTATGTCCTCTTTTTGCTAAATGATTCAGCAAAGCAATTGTGTCATTAACACATGCTTCCTTTGTTTTTGATGCCACCAGTAGGTCATCAATATACTGATTTCTCTGGCATTTTTAAATCTTCTAATGATTTCTTTAAAATCTGATTAAAGATCGAGGGGCTTTCTGTATACCCTTGAGGAATTCGGCACCATGCCAAAATACGCTCTCCGAACCTGAACGCGAATAATGACTGGCTATCTGGATGTAATGGAATAGAGAAAAATGCATGGCACAAATCAATAACTGTATACCATTCTGCTTCGCGTGGAATCTGGTATAAAATTACAGCAGGGTTCGGTACTATTGGGCAGCAAGGCACAACAATTTTGTTTACCTTTCTCAAATCCTGTACTATTCTATATGTTCCATTCGGCTTTTTCAGTCCCATTATCGGTGAATTACATGGACTGCTCATTATTTCTCTCAAAATCCCTTGTTCAATCATTTTGTTTATTACTGGTGTTATTCCTTCAATTATTTCTGGTGTCAATTTATACTGTGGCGTATTTGGGTAACTTGTTCCTTCTTTAACAGAGATTTTAACAGGGTCTACTCCTTTCATTAACCCTATATCTTCTCCCGTAAAATCCCACACTTCCTGTTTCACTGTATCTTTCAATTCAATTGGGATTTTCTCTACATCAAAAATGGGAAACAAATCATTCACTTCTGGTTCTAAGTTTACCATAGTCATTTTATATAATACATCTTCATCTGGAGTCTGAAATGCAATTCCATCTGGAGTACAATAGATGGTGCAGTTCATTTTGCAAAGTAGATCGCGTCCTAATAGGTTCACAGGACTGCAATCACACACCACAAATCGGTGCATCTCACTAAATGGTCCAATTTTTACCTCCACTAATTTGGTAAGAGGCGCCTTAATTTGCTGATTTGAAACACCCACTACTTGGATATTTTCACCTGAGAGAGGAAGGTTTGGAATTTCCACTGACCTAACAGTAGAACGGGTAGCTCCAGTGTCCACAAGGAATGTTACATTTGCACCATTCACTTCTCCATCCACAAATGGACCTGCTTGATCTACCTCTAGAGTTGCGCCAAGCACGCACTCTTTTCCTCTCCTAGGCACCGTCATAAACTTTCATCCGACTCATCACCATCCTGTCGTAACCAATATTGAGATATGGCAGCTGCGCGCGGCAATTGTGTTACCTGCTCTCCTCCGTAGAATCCTGTTTCTGCACTGTATTTCTGTTGATTAACGCTCTTTGGAAGTGGTGGTTGAGGCACCTGACTTTGTTGGGTAACTACCTCACTCTGCACCTGTGGATTTAATGATTGATTTTCCGTATTAAGTTTTGGAGGAAATTTACACTCGTTTCTCCAATGTCCTAATTTTCCGCAGTTGTGGCATGGCCACTTTTTCTTTGCTTCTTCTAGGGTAATTTGACCTTTTCCTTTACCTATATTTGGTCTAGGTCTAGTCTGTCCTGTCTCATTAACCTGATTAATCAATTGAGCTTCTTGCTTCTCTGCAACTTTCACTTGTGCCCACATTGCTTTCTCTTTCAATTTACGCTGTCTACTCTCAATGTCATCACTGCAATATTTAGCATATCTCAAAACTTCGTCTACCGTGCTGTTCTGCCATCCAATCATATGCTGTTTAATCATCTCACCTATCTCTGGTTTCAAACCATAAACAAATCTATATACAAAATGACTCATGTCCTTCTCATTTAGCGTCTCGTAACCACTATACTGTTTAAAAACTAACAGTAGCCTTTCATAGTAGGCATGTACCGATTCTTTACTTTCTTGTGTGGTTCTGTCTATTTTTACCCAATCCGTTTCTTTGGGTGGGATTTTATTTTTCAAAAAGGTAATTACTTGGTCATATTTTCTCATTACTTCTGGTCCTGGCGCTCCTGTTTTAGCATCTCTTGGATATTCTACAGTTGGCCAATCAATAGTAATCTTACATTCTGTCCACAAATCAGCTGGTACTACTATATCAAATAATCCATCCAAATCTATCCATAACACTTTTGAAACTTTTACAAACCTCTCCACTTGTCTGTACCATTCTACTGGTTTCTCTCTCAATTTTGGGAAGTCATTTGTAAATGACAGTATATCCTGTCTAGACCATGGAACATGCACATAACTACCTCCTGGAGTTTCTCTCATCGGGTACTCCTTACAATTGATTCCTTGTCTGTCACCGCAAAAGCCAAAGACGCTTTATCTGTTATTTTCTCATTCTTTTTAGTCCATCTGGTTCTCCATCTATCCACATCACCCCATTTTCTCAGTAAAACAATTAATTCTTTTATTTGGGTTAATCGTCCTGATGTGTTCAAATTTTCTATATCTTTTTCACAAAAATCTACTCTATATGGTTTCTGCAAGGTTCTTACTTTTACAAAATCTACTCCTAGTTCACTTGCTGTTTCTTCCAATTTGTCATGTAAATTTCTAGCTCTCCATGTAATACTCTTACATAAAAACATAATCTCGTCATCCTGATAAGTTTTCAGTCTTTCTGTACCAATTGTCCCTAAGATCAATTCTTCCATATCTATTTTTAACCTAATTACATCTAATGGTTTTGTTTCTGTCTCTTTCGCTTTTAGAGTTTTCATCCATTCATTCAATTCATCTGGAGTTGGACCTACAGGCGTACTATTTAATTCTATCCAATTTTTACTTCTTTCTGGTGTCTCTGATGCAGACTCAGTTACCATAGGTATTCTCCTAAACTCATTCTCATTTACCGTCAAATTAGTAGGTGGGCTTGGTCTATATGAACTAACCAAATTTCTTGCACCTTCATTGTCAAATTCCATCCCTTCTTTCCTTCTTTGCAAGTGTGAATTCATAGGAATAACTAAAGAATGCTCTTCGATTTTCTGATTCTCAAAAACTGGTATTACTGGATCTATCGTTACTGGTACAGTTACAGCTTCCATATTCATTGTCAGTTCTCTTATCTTTTCAGTCAATTCTCTTGTCGTTTTTGCTAATTCCGTTGTATTGTCACCTTCTATCTTCTCGTTTTGTGGTGTTTTCAATGGATCTTGTGACCTATTTACCTCACGTCCTCGTTTGGGATTTTTATTCCTCCCAGTTTCCATTGGCGGTGCATTAGGTGTCACCACCGCAGAATTCTGTTGGTATGGAGGTGGGTTTCTGTTTAAAATATCTTCCAGCAATTCATCTTCCGTCTCAATACCACCATACCCATACTTTTCAGTAACCAAATGTTTTTTTTTCTCTGCACACTTTCTCTTTGCTTCTTCCTCAACTGTAAAAGCTGGAAACAAACCTCCTGTCATATTAGCATTTCTCCAACGTTTTACTCTGTCCTCATGATTCACTCCCCACAACCTTCAGGGCACAAACTCATGATTCTTTAATCCTCTGAATCTTTCTCGTTCATACATCTCATCTTCCCATTCAGTTAAAGCTTCAAACTGTGTCGGTCTAGGTTTAGGTTCAAGCATTGTCATCTTCTCCCTCAAATTCCGAAGTGTAGTGTGGCTCCTATTTCCCTAATAGGCTCTGCGCATTGGAATAATATATCCTATAGGTTTGACATAGGACTAAGGTCAGTATGTCCCTATCGAGTATATTAAACTTAATTACTTGTGCCAGCTAGCTCAGAGGCCACTAGAAACTCCTTGACAACAAGAAGGGAGTAGTTTCTGGCAGCCGCAAAACATGACCACTATGTTTCCCTTTAGAATCAGAACGTGTCCCAGAGTCGTGGAAACAATAGATAACTATTTCACTCAGCTCAATCGTGCATGCTTAGTTTTCTCCAAGTTTACACAGAAAGAAATAGACGGGCGTTTTCAATAAAAGATTTATTGAACAGTCTTGTTTCTGGTGTAAGTTAAATGTGCTGTTACGATCACAAGACAGTAGGCGAGATAAATAATGTACAGGGTGAGCAGTAGAAATAAATAATACTGCGATAGCATTATCTTTTAGCGTATATTCACATACATAAATAACATGAGCTAAAAATGCGAGTACTCATACGATGCGTTTCTAATCTAGTTCTACCTCAATGTACCTAACCTAATACTAGGTGTAGGGAGAGGTATGAAGTAGGTGAAGTATTCCTTACTATGGTATACTAAGAGTATGTTAAGCCTAGTATACCTAGTATGCCAAGAGTCCCTCTAGGTTCTTATCAGCTCCATACCTGAAGAATGAGAGAGGTAGGAATCTCTTTGCCAGACTCGAACTCCAACGCCCCACAAGGGAAGTCAGATCACTGGAAGCTGGACTCTCTGCGTGCAGGGATGACAGCGTCTTCTCAGTGCGTCAGGCCGGGAAACGGGCTCCTCTGAAGTCGAGGTCTCCTCTAGTTTACAAGGGCTAGGGAAGGTATATTTATACCTGAGAGTACCTAGGAATGTTAGCATTGACGTGAATCGGACAGCGAAAGACGTCATGAATGAGCCCCTAAGGAATAACGGTTCATACATAATATATGAGTCCTTGAAGAAATCAATAGTCCTGGACTAGGGAAACTCCCGCAGCCTAAGGGTCTGTTCTTCATGTACTCGTTGTGACGTTAGGGTGGACGGATGTCGGAGACCATGCCTGTATTTGGAGTGCATGGTTTAATGCCTAAATAAGGCCTGGGAATTTATGCCTATATAAGGGCAGGGTGAATTGTGCCTATATAAGGACATGATACTGGAAAGCCCGTTATGGACACCCTAAGAGGAATACAACACCCACTCCACTTTCGTGTATACGATGATACTAAAATGCTAAACATTTAAAATGCTAAACATAAAATGGAGCACCGCATATTAAAAAAAATATTTCTTAAAATTATTAAAAAACATAATATAAAATGCAAAAGGTACTGTACATTTGAAGCAATAGCTTTTCATTTCAGGCATATAGTTTTGAAAAATAAATGCAATTGGAATGAAATAAGCAGTAATATTTACATGTGACAAAAAAATGATCGATAAGTTGTTCAAAAATCAAAGTCATTTCATGTCATGAAAATCAAATGAACTGTTTTTAGACACACAAAATGACTAAGGGGTCGATTCCGATCTCGGCCGGTAGGGCACCGAATCGGATTCGGCTGAACCGGATCCGATTCGGAGCCCTTTTTCCCGACCGACTCGTACGTGCGTACGGGCTAACGAGTACGATGCGAGCGCGTGCGAAATCGCCGACCGACTCGTTCGCGGGTCCCGACCGCTCCGACCGACTCGCACGGATGCGCCTCGCACCGCGCAATGGAGACGTTCCCCGGCCGGGCAAGTACGATGCGCGCCGCGAGCAGTCCGACCGACCCGCGCCGTCCGGCTCAAAGAAGCAGTCGGAGCCGCACTTTGGGGGTCCGTGTCAGACCCCCCTGTACATGTAGCCGCGCGAGTCGCACACAGGGGGGACCCATGGGTCCCCCCAACCTGTGCGTGTACGCCGCGAGTTGCTTCGCCGCGTACACGCTGTAGGGGGCGCCCTTGTCCGCCTCGCACCCATTGAGTCAATGGGAGCCCGGGTACGCGTTGTACGACAGGCTCCCATTGACTTCAATGGGAGTCCGACCGACTCGAGTCCGATGGCATACGTGCGCATCGTACTCGTTCGGTCGGGCTGCTAGGGTCCGAATCGGTCGGAAATCTCTCCGGGTCCGGCTCGGTCGGAGAGATTTCCGGCCCGAATCGGAATCGGCCCCTAAGTGTCTGTATAAGTACCGCCAAGTCTGTACTATAAGGCTAGTTCTACTTTAAGCAGATTGAAGTGCCATTTTTGTTCGAAAAAATGGGAAAAAGTTAAATTTTGGTAGAGTTCCAAGTTTTTGTAGAGTGAAGGCCAAATTGTTACTGCTGTTCTGGAACACTGTATGCTGAATTAGAGTCAGTTTACGGGTCTGGTGTAAACATGAGATCATCTATTTCTATAGACAAAACATCATCCACTGTAGTTGGTGTGAGTTGGAACACCTCGTGAAGCAGGTTAATCGCACAGAGATGTGAAGCATCGCTTTCAGCAATGGTCGCCGCAGCAATGTTCGCGTCCGTTGTTACCTGTGTGCCTGTAGATCTTTCTCGTACCTCAGCAGTAGCCGGAAGCGTCTGTGAGATCTCAATGAATGCTGACATCAGGATTGGTAGCCTCTGGGGACAACACATAGTTATCTGGTCCAGCAGAGTATCGACATCCGTTGGCGCATCCGATGGAAATGTTAGACAGGTGTCCAACACGCATTCTACACCGCATAGCAGGCATCGTAGAACAGGTAAGATGCAATCTTGCCAGATTGGTCTGAATGACAGGAACCGCATGGTATTAAGGTCCCGTAGACGATTTATGCCCAAAAGCTCTACTATTTGCTCACGGCACCTTCGTTCAAGGAGAGCTTTCTCCATTTCGCTCGGAGTGATGTCGGCGAATTGGCTGGCCATAGCGCAATAGCAGGAAGAGAAATAGAATTCCGGCAACAAGTGCTAGAATTAACGGTATGCCACCAAACACCGAATGTGCAAAGTTCGGGATGATTCCGAGTATTGCCTGGAAAGGTGCTAACAGACCGGAGCAGATGCCCTTAAATACATGTACAATTCCGGTTGTATCAGACATGTTGAAAATTCGTCCTATCATTTCTACGAAATGTATAGGGCAGTTTGTACGTATTAAAGTCTGTATCTCAGCCGAAGTCCTTGCAACTTGCAGATCATAGGTTTCTTTGGCCGAGGTCAAAGGCACTGTTTGTTGTAAAAGCATGGCTTTCATTCTGCTTAAAGTATCAAATCTTATAAAAGAGACGTTCAGCGAAGGCCATAGAGGCGACTCCTGACTGTGTCTATTGGGGCAAACAATACTTGCATACAGCAATTGACCCTGGAGTTGACCGTAACTAGATATGGGATGCCTGGCAGCATGCCACAGCAACTCTGATCATTCAACATGAGGTAACTCCCATTAGAAAGTTGTCCAAACGTTGGATTAATCACAGCAGCTGGTGTACCCTGCTGATGGCAAGACAGGTTTGCCACAGAACCATTACAAGCCCCGTGCAAGGAAATGTCCTGACATATAAGTGAGCCGCTCAGTGCACGTTTACAGTTTGTACCGCTCAAAAACACTTCACGATCCCCGCCCCAACATCTATATGTATACGGTAAAGCCCAAGATGTCTTAATGTATTCCTTACCCAACCTTTCATATTTGCCTGCTTGCATTTGTCAGAGGCAATACTGAAACTAAAAGTAGTCACAGGTAGTGTGATTTTGCCATGAATAAGCCATTCTGTAGCTGGTTTTTCTGCCACTGTGAATGGTAACTTTTCCAATTTTTCAATGCTCAGCACTGTATACCTTGCTCCTCTTTGTGCCAATTCGATCTGTTTATCAGTGAGATTGTATTCTGCAAACAGAGCCGTTGTGTTGATAAAACGCCAAGGCACATAGCCCGCTCGCAAAGATTGCAGCGTCCAGCTTAATAACATAATAGAACGTAATTGAGATTGGCCTTGTTGTAACATCGCCAAATCTTGTTCTAGTATGTCGATAGCAGAGGATACAATGCCGTCCAGTGAATATATTCTGGAGGTCAAAGTTGTTAACCCATTGTCGACCACAGAGAGTGTTTTCTCTAAATTAATACGATCAAGTTCACGTATTCGTTCTGCGGCCTCCTTCTGTGATACTTTCCATGCTTCATTGTAGGCAGCATAAATGCCGGCATATATGAAACATTTTTGACGCGGTTTTCTTGGTCCAAGCAAGAAATCCCTAAGGTCTGCGTCTTTTGCAAGTAAGGTTAAGTGTTGTTTCACATCCTGTAGTGTAGATTTATGCAGCCAATCGAGGCATAATTTTCCTACACTGTATGTTGTTACTACCCCCGGATGTTGTCTTTGGACGTATCTTGGGTCTGGCCTATTAATAGTAAAGCCCTGAGTTTTATTCAGGAATCTTTCCTGACAGTTATTCGTGTCTGTGGGCCAGATCAACCATTTTTTCCAATCAGGATTAGATCTGTTGAGTTGTAGTATATTGTCAACTGTCACCACTGCCTGTGTTTCGTTATTTCTTGCAGGTGCTGGTACAGAAGGTGTGTTCATCTCTTTGATCTTGGCTAATCCAAGACAAGATGTTTGTTGGATTGTTTAATTCAAAAACATTATTTGTTCAGGGATGATACAGGCTCTAAATAAAGCTTCTATCCCCTGCACTTGCCATTCTTTAGTACCCCACACAGTTTTTGTGTCTATGGTGTCTTTCCAAAAGTCGAAACCCTGTCTAGACAGTTGGGCATTAAACAATGCAGAATAAATCTGTTTTGTATTTGTTAACATAATTTTCATTCCTGTCTTGTTTACATTTTTATAGTAAAACATTTCTGGATCAGATGTATTGTAACCTGAAAAATATGGAAATTTACTAGCAAATGTTTTTGAACTACCTTTAGGTGGTGTAGGACAATGTTCCCATTGGTTAAACATAAACACATTTCTCGGATATGTAGATTTATGCAAATAATGATGACCATAGTGGTTATAACAATACAGTTGTTCATAGTCTGATGAACCCTCTAAATATTCATTTTTAGAAAATGCAGCAGATTTTTCTAGGTCAAACATAATGTCATTTACAGTCTCAAAGTCCCAATCATCAGAATAGGTACTGGACGAAATTAGATCACTCAGTGAAATTTTAAACAAATGTGGAATGTTCAATTCTTCCGTCGGACCGAATATATCAAAATCTGTTTTGTCCCACACTATTCCATCGTGTATAGGAACAGCTGTGATGTTCACTGATGACAAGTCTCTTGCTTCACGATGGGAAGATTTATGAGGTTTCAAAAGTACGTTCACGCCTTTTCCTTCAGTGTTCACATGGATGTATCTGCCACTTATAAGCACGTTCACAATTGTAACCAAAGCTAGCCAGAGCAGGAAAACAAAAAGTCCAGATATAATCCAGAGTTCAATCCATGGAGAAACCAAATAAGTCTTTTTCAGAAAGTGAAGAAAGTCTTGTACTTGCTGCTTGAATTTGAATGATGCTGGCGTCGTTTCAGGTTCACTTGGATCTTCTGAGAACGTATCAAAGTTAATGAAGTAGCCAGAAGCTGTTCTATCAATTGTTGAAATTGCATCAGGATTTGTAGAAATCACTGGAACCAGTTCATCACGTGCTACGTTGGTGTAGACAGGTGTATTTGGACGAACTGTTACTTGGTGTTCAAGAGGGATGAGTTCCATAGCATTGTTGCTTAGTCCTTCATCTGTTACTGCTGAATTCTCGATGGTTATCAGTCTTTCAGTCTGAACCTCTTGGATAGTAGCGAGAGGAGTGCGTTTGCTACTAGGTGGGAGTCCACGAGGACTACTATTTAGTATTGGCCACTTACTGTGGTTTGATGAGGTCGATGGACACAAATCTTTTCTCCTTTCTTCCAGCAAGGGGCGGCAGAAGTACTGTTCTCGTTCCTTGAACTGATAGGACAGGTACTGGTTGTCTGTAAGAAGGTCCAAATTCCTTCTTGTCCGCAACTTTTTCTCTGACTAGATCCCCAACTTTTGGAACCCAGACAGGCCTTGCCGGGACCGCCGATTTTTCCCCAGTGGTGGTTGGCTGTAGGAATACGTTGCTTTGTTTCATTCTTAATTTGTTTAAGTCCTGTAAAACAGCCAAACGATCTTTGATATCAAAAGGTTTATTTTCCACCACTGTGCCTACGTGTTCAAGGTCCGGTACCCACATTATTGTCCCAAATAGGACCTCATATGGAGTGACCCCCCCTAGAGAACTTCTTGGCAGATTATTCAAAGCGCGCTGTACCCCACTAAGGTGTTTGACCCACCCGTCACCCGAACCTAATACTCTAGCTGTTATAGACTGCTTTATGTCACGGTTTTTCCTTTCCACAACCGAATTTCCCTCAGGATGGAATGGAGAGGAGTACCGCAATGCAACGCCCAGACTGGCCATGGCTTCTTTGTAAGCCCGAGAGCTAAACGCAGGACCCTGGTCAGAATGTAACGTGCCTATTGCGTATATGCCGATACAGACTCGCAAATCTTTTATAACAGTTCGAGCGTCAGCTGAGCGCTGAGGCCATAACCATAGGAACCTAGAGCATGAATCCACTGCAACCATGATATATTTATAGTTACCGTCCCTGTGCAAGGGACCGCAGTGGTCCAGGTAAACACAAGCTAATGGTTTGGCTGAAATTAACAGGGGTGTCTGCTCAGGACGTTTCACTGTTGACACTTTCATCTGTTGGGAAATATCACATTCTAAAACATAGTTTTTAGTTTGTTTCCGAATGCCAGGCCACCAATACCTTTGCTTGAGTAAAGATACTGTTGCAGAAACACCTGCATGGGCAGAAGCTATCCCTTCGTGTGCTGCTAGGATTAGTCCTAATCTGCGTTCCTTGTTTGGAATTACCCTATCCCACACTCCAGGGATTCGAGCAAAGGAACGTTGTTCGCATCAATTACATAAGAGTACTTGAGTGGAAACTTTTTGGTAACGCTGCACTGCTGCCTTTGCTTGAAGCCTTGACAGCTAACATTATCTCGCCGTCTATTTTTGTTTTCGAACGAGTGATCGCAGCTACGGAAGCCGTTTGCACAGCCCCCTTTGCGGCTTCATCAGCCAATGAATTCCCTGCAACGTGAACGCCATCACGTTGATGACTCAGTGTGTGGATCACGTGAGCCTTTGGTAGTTCGTTTTTTAACTGAACTACTTGTTCCCAAAGCATTTTGTGCTTTATTGTGCCACCTTTCGCATCTTTGAAACCATTTTCAAGCCAGTTTTGTATATATTCATTATACGACTGCACACAGTAAAAGAATCGCACACGATTAGTGTGGGGAATTCGCGATCTGTAGTTTCAAGTGCCAGTTTGAATGCTTGTAGTTCAGCTCACTGAGCTGTACAATCTCCTAGAGACTGCGTTTTTGTGACCATAGGTCTGAAGATGCCATTTCGCATGCGACCTTTAACGATTGCACACGCTGCACTGTAAGCTTGCTTACTCCCTATTGCGGGTTGTGCGGATCCGTAGGTGTAAATTATGAATTCGTACTGATCGAGAGGCAGAATTTCAGTAGGCAGGGGACATTCATGTTCATACTGCAGGAATGCTTGTGTTTTTAATTCTGGATCAAAAACATATTCAACATCTGTTGCAGCATGAGCATTAACCCATTGTATCCATCTTGGATGCAATGCTTTAGCATTTGGAATGCTCGCTTTTGTAACTGCTTCTAAAGCAGGTACTGGGGTTACGACAATAATGCGTTTCCCTTGGGCTTAGGCTCTTTCTTTTGCTACAGCGGTTTGAACTGCTGTCAGAATTTTTTCAGTTGAACTGAAGCGCATTTCCGCTTGTGTGTACAAATGAGATTTGTACGCTATTGGTATTTTCTCACCCTCATTGAAAGTTAAGTAGGTGAATCCGCATTGACCCGAAATTATTCGGATCACCAAATTGCGTTGACTTACGCGTGTTTGTAAGTGATTTGTTGCTAACATGTTAGCTTGTAGTGAACGCAAGATTTCTGTGTGTTCCTGTGTCCAGTTTCTGATCGAAAAATCAAGTTTGATTAATTCGTAGAGAGGTTTAATCCTTTCTGCGTAGTTTAGAATGTATGTTCTTCCAAAATTTAAGAAACCCAGGATGGATTGTAAGTTTTTTAGCGTTTTTGGAGGTTGGAGCAGCGCACACTTTTCTAAAAAGTTAGCTGCCAAGCTCTTGCCTTCACTTGAAAGCTCATATCCTAGAAACAGGACATTGAGATGGGCAATTCGGGACTTTTTAAAGTTGAATTTGTAGCCCTCAGAGGCGAAACCCAATATAATGGTGCTCACCCTGTTCAAGTGTTTGTCCAGGTCATCGTCTGTCAGATAAATGTCATCGACATAGGACAATGCCTCATTGTCATAAATTTGTAGTAACTCCATTACCCTCGCTGAGAATAAACCTGGGCTGTTCTTGAACCATTGTGGGAGTCGACAAAAGTGACGCTGGGTCCCCATTATGGAGAATGCTGTTAAGTACCTGCTTTCAGGTGCTATGTTTTGACAAAAGAAACCATTTGAGATGTCTAATGTTGTTTTATATTTTTTACGCACAATGTTATTCATTAATGCTGTGCTATGTGCATTTTGCACTGCAAAAGTTTTAGAACAAGTGTTTAGGTGTCTGTAGTCCAAAACTAGACGATATGTATTGTCTGGTTTGGAGACAGGAAACAAAGGATTGTTCATTGAGGAGGTGCATGTTTCAATCACCCCTTGATATTCAAGTTGATCTAAGATCTCCCTGACCTGTTTTTTAGCTTCTTGCTTTATTGGGTACTGCCGTTGTGCAGTTGGTTCATGTTTCAGATGTATTTTATGGTGAGGTGAGTCCTCATCCCATCCTACATGATTTTTATATAAAGCTGGGGCCTGGGCCACTGCCCATTTCCTGGCATATGTATATTTTAGGTTAATTGGAATATGGTTGGGGAAGGCAGGCATAATAATGTCCTCGCCATGTGGGCACTCCCTGACAAATTGTGGTGGCCAGTCTTTTTCTGCTAGAAGTATGACATAGCCCTTTGATAGTCTTTCCCAAAAAAGTGCTTTCACCTGTCTAGGTTTGTCTCCCTCCATCCGGAGTGTTATTTCAAATAACCTTTGTGGAGTACTAACCCTGGTGTCTACAGTCTCTACTTTAATGTATTCATTCAAGTCCACTATCTCCAGAAGTTCATTCAGGTTCTGGCGAACTATTTTGACTTCTGCTGCACTGTCCAGCATTGTCTGAGCCCATTCTCCGTTCTTGAGTTGTGTTCTCAGTATTCTCGGCATGTCTGATCTTTAGACCTGCTACTTTCTTTTTGGAGAATTGAGGTTTTGCTTTAGTTTTTGGAGCGTGTTTGTCGTCTTTCGATTTCACGCGTTCTTCTCTGTGTTCCGTCCGTCCTCTTCTTTCCGAAGTCTGTGATGAGATCTGAAAGGGACGAGAGGAACGTGTATCAGTATCTTGATACCTGTCAGGCTTTCTCAAATTATCCCTATTCCTGAGGTTATACCTCCTTTCAGAGGGCTCCTTTTGAGGAGACCTACCTCGGGATTGAGAACGTTTCTCATTTGAAATTTGTTTATTAGTTTCCCACTTCTTTTTAGAAGATGTAGGAGTTTGTTTAATAGAGTCCTTTTCTGGACTTTCAGATAGCTTCGGCTTCACTGGTCTTCCACCCAAACTATCTCTGCCTAATTCTGCATAAGATTGTTCAATTATTCTGGGTAGCTCAGTTTGATGTTCTGTAACATCGAATTCCCTCAATTTTTGGCGGATCGCAACTGCTGCTGCCTCTCCTTTAATATTGGATAATATTATTGTTGAGACCTGGTCGAATTTTTCAGTAATTTCATACCTAAATTTAGAGCAGGCTCTGCCCCGTATTCATTTTGAATTTGTTTGAGGACATCAGGTATTACCGCAATTGACGGAATGCCATGTGTTTTAGTATAGATGGCTGCAAAGACTGAGCCCCAAGTGGTGCAGTCTTCCAGTTGTGGTGTGATCCCCATCGGTAAACCGATTGTTAGGATTCTGTGTTTCTCATACGGGCTAGTATTTGGAAATACTGCTTCGATTTGAGTAATTTTTTGAGCTATCCAGAACGGAATTTGCTCACGTTTTGTGGGCATTTTACCCATGACTGCGTATAGAGTCTGTGGTGTAATTTTTAGTGTAGTCCCCTGATGAGGGGTCTGATTTGGCAGTGTGAATGGTGGTTGGACTGTGAGAGTCCGCATGACATATTGAACCAATTGTCTGTAAATTTTTATTAACTCTTGTATTTGAGTTAGTAGTTCCTCATCTGTCATTATATCCAGTTCAGGATGAGGTGTGTAGCCGGCTAAAATCGGCCATGTTGCTCCTGGTCTACCTAGTGGACCGAGCCTAGTAATGTTTTTGTGATGTTTTAGGGCGCCTTTAAACCAGAGCTGATGCTCCTGGTATGTTAATGGAATTTCAATATCCTCGAAAGGAATGTATTCCTCTGGTGGATCATCTTCTTTGTAGAAGTGAAACGTGTGTGATATTGGATTGCATTCAGGAAATATTACCCATGAATAGAATACCTCTGTCTGAAAGGATTCATGTGCCTCTATCACGAAAACTGCTCTACCTCCTCTTGGCGGTAGGCCATGTTTTATAAGTTTTAGAGTTATGGCTCTTCTTAAGTTTTGAGGGATGTCTATAACACCCTCCTCGGTTTCATTTAAACCTGTAAAGTAAAAAGCTGTTACGACTGGGTCAGCCGCTGCTACACCGTTTCCGGCGTCTTCATTCATTTTGTTTTTTGAAAAATGTAGAACAAGTTTCAAGGAAACAAAGATAAGGTGCACAATATTTTGGAACACTGTATCCTTCAACGTTGAGCAAACCAAACAGCTAATATATAGGGTACTTCCCTATGTAGCCCTGGCGGATACTAAACCCTGCCCACTCCAGACGTCTTTTGGAGTATATGGGTAGGGGTCTTGAGAGAAAATAGCACGGCTGAGTTACTCAGTATCTAACGTTGAATTACTGCCTTACCAAATCGTTGGGCGCCATGTAGTGTAGCTCCTATTTCCCTAATAGGCTCTGCGCATTGGAATAATATATCCTATAGGTTTGACATAGGACTACGGTCAGTATGTCCCTATCGAGTATATTAAACTTAATTACTTGTGCCAGCTAGCTCAGAGGCCACTAGAAACTCCTTGACAACAAGAAGGGAGTAGTTTCTGGCAGCCGCAAAACATGACCACTATGTTTCCCTTTGGAATCAGAACGTGTCCCAGAGTCGTGGAAACAATAGATAACTATTTCACTCAGCTCAATAGTGCATGCTTAGTTTTCTCCAAGTTTACACAGAAAGAAATAGACGGGCGTTTTCAATAAAAGATTTATTGAACAGTCTTGTTTCTGGTGTAAGTTAAATGTGCTGTTACGATCACAAGACAGTAGGCGAGATAAATAATGTACAGGGTGAGCAGTAGAAATAAATAATACTGCGATAGCATTATCTTTTAGCGTATATTCACATACATAAATAACATGAGCTAAAAATGCGAGTACTCATACGATGCGTTTCTAATCTAGTTCTACCCCAATGTACCTAACCTAATCCTAGGTGTAGGGAGAGGTATGAAGTAGGTGAAGTATTACTTACTATGGTATTCTAAGAGTATGTTAAGCCTAGTATGAAAACAAGTTACTTACCTGTAACTTTGGTTCTCCAGTATTGGAAGCTTTCATAGATTCCCATGCTTAGAATCATTCCCCGTCGTCGAGATGGGAGTCTCGGTAAAATAAAATAGTAGTAAATAACTATTACAAAGAGAAACAGGCCTAGGCCTGAACTCATTTTGCAACCAGACCATGTCTTTTTGTAAAAGAGACCAAAAAGAACAGGCAACCAATCAGAGTAGCCTCACCCTCTAGAACCTTGGTGAAAGAACCTCAGCCCCTCAGATTTTCGTGTACGTTGTACAATAATCACGTCGAAAGAGGCTGAGCTTTCCCAGGGGAGGAGGGTGGGTCGCATGGGAATCTATGAAGCTTCCAATACTGGAGAACCAAAGTTACAGGTAAGTAACTTGTTTTCTTACTCCAGTATTGGAGCTTTCATAGATTCCCATGCTTAGAATCAGAGTAGCTAGCAGTAAATATATATATATATATATATACACACATTTTGTAATGGAGCATAACCCTTTGATAAATGTTTGTTAAAACATATTTCTACATGAATAATATGCAGAAAGATAGTTACCACTGACTATGCCATAAACAGGGTAATAGCAAATGAATTCAGAAACAAGATAAAATGTGTAAAAGGTAAAAAGAAGGAAGGAGGGATGCAAAGGAAAGCTCACCACTCATTGGAATAGGTTCCTCAGAACTGCTTGGCCCACAGCCGTGTCATCTCGCAGTGAAGCGTCCAGGCAGTAATGTTTCGTGAATGTGTGAGTGCTGCTCCAGGTAGCAGCTCTACAAATGTCTTTAATCTGGACACCAGCAAACAGAGCCGTAGAGGATGCCACAGACCTTGTGGAATGAGCCCGGACTCTACCCTCCAGGGGTTTGCCCGCTGTTGTATGACAGAATCGAATAGCGCTAACAACCCACCGAGCTATCCCCTGTTTGGAAAGGGGAAAACCCTTGCGGGAGCGCTAAATGACACAAAAAGTTGAGAAGTCTTACGGAAGGACTTAGTTCGGTCTAAATAGAATTTCAGGCACCTCTGTACGTCCAGAGAATGAAGAGCTCTCTCAGCAGGAGAAGAAGGCTGAGGGAAGAAGGTCTTAAGAATCACTGGCTCGTTGAGATGAAAAGTAGAAGGCACTTTAGGAATGAATTTAGGATTAGTTCTCATGATCACTGTATTGTTTTTGAACTGAAGAAAAGGTTCCTGAATTGTAAGAGCCTGCAATTCTCCAATCCTCCTAGCTGAAGTCAGTGCCAGCAACAAAGAAAGTTTCCAGGAGAGGAACTTTAAATCCGTTCGATGAATAGGTTCGAATGGGTGCCTCATTAGTTGAGAAAGAACTAAGTTCAAATGCCACGTGGGAGGTGGAGGTCTCACTGGTGGAAATACTCTGAAGAGGCCCTTGAGAAATTGCTGAACAATTCTGGCTGACCACAGGGACGGCCCAGATGAGGTGCGCCGAAAGCGAGAGACCGCTGCCAGGTGCACTTTAATGGAAGAGTGAGCCAAACCTGCTTTAGCCAAGGACAGGAAATAAGGAAGAACCTGGTGTGGATGCGACCGGAAAGGATCCAACCCTGCTCCATGACACCAGATGCAGAATCGCTTCCATTTCAAGCGGTAAGTTTTGTTAGTGGAAGGAGCCCTCGCCTGCGAAAGGACATCTTTAACCTCCTCTGGAAGATCTAAGTCCAGAAATTCTCGCTGCTCAGGAGCCAAGCTGAGAGCTGTAACGAGCGAGGATCCGGGTGCCAAACCTGACCCTGAAACATCGTGAGGAGGTGCGGAATCTGCTGCAATGGGTGAGGACGATCCAAGGAGAGAAGGTGAAGTTCGGTGAACCAGAACTGTCTCGGCCATGCTGGAGCTATGAGGATCATCTTGCACGGTTCTGCTTTCATCTTCATGAGCAACCTGGGAATCAGCGGAATGGGGGAAAAGCGTATACAAATGCGCCTGACCAAGCGATCGAAAGCGCATTACCCAGAGACCCTCGATGGTGTAGCCTGCTGGCGTAAGACCGGCATTTCCTGTTCTCTGGTGTGGCAAACAGGTCTATGGAGGGTCTGCCCCACCGGTGAAAGACTCTGTCCAGCGTAGCTTGATCCAGTTCCCACTCGTGGGTGACCGATTTCAGCCTGCTGAGCCAGTCCGCTTTGTCGTTGAGCACTCCTGGCAAGTGTTCTGCTTTCAGAGAAATTCTGTGCAGGATAGCCCACTCCCAAATCGCCTGGGCTTCTTGTGACAAGGGGAAGGACCTGGTGCCGCCTTCCTTGTTGATGTAATGCATGGCTGTGGTGTTGTCCGTCCGGACAAGAACCGACAACCCCTGCAATCTTGGAAGAAAAGCCTGAAGGGCTAGGCGAATCGCTCGAAGCTCTAAGATGTTGATGTGCAGGAGGCGATGTTCCGGCAGCCAATGACCACTGACCTGCAGATCCTGCAATACTGCGCCCCAACCCTCCAGAGAGGCATCCGTCGTCACCACTTGAGGCGCTGGAGTGTTTACGAAGGATAGACCTTGGGACAAATTCCTTATTCTTGTCCACCAGAGGATGGCTCGCTTCATTGCGTGAGTGATCACTAGCTGGTCGTCGAAAGAACCTGTCACCTGCTTCCACTGCAAGTTTAGGTGCTCCTGCAAGGGACGCATTCTCAGTCTGCAATGAGGTATTAAAGGAATGCATGATGACATCATCCCTAGAAGGGATTTGAATCGGCGAACAGAAAGACACTTTCTTCCTCGCACTAAATGAGCCATGGAAATTAGATTTCTTTGTCTGTCCAGAGATGGAAAAACCTTGTTGAGAGATGTGTTCAAGACTGCTCCCAGAAATTGAACCTTCCTGGACGGAAGGAGAGAAGACTTGGCGTTGTTGAGAGTGAGGCCCAGATTGGAGAAGAGACCAGTGCAAGCATTGACCGCTTCCTCTGCTGCCTCCCTGGACGAAGCTTTTAGCAACCAATCGTCCAGGTAAGGAAAGACCTGGAAATGCTGCTTCCTGAGGAAAGCTGCTACTGGTGCCAGCACCTTGGAGAAAACTCTCGGAGCTGAGCGAAGACCAAACGGCAGCACTTTGAACTGGTAATGGCTCTTGGCGACTGTAAAACGTAGAAACCTCCTGTGGGCCGAATGAATGGGGATGTGGAAATACGCATCCTCTAGGTCTAGAGTGGCCATAAAATCTCCCTTGTTGAGAAGACGTAGAATGTCTTGGAGAGATACCATCCGAAACGATAGCTTCGTGAGATAAGTGTTGAGCTCCCTGAGGTCTAGAATGGGGCGCCATTTCTCCAATGTTTTCTTCACCAGAAAAATCTGGAATAAAACCCCTTTCCTCTCTGTGAGAGAGGGACCGGCTCCACTGCTCCCTTGATCAGAAGCTGATGGACTTCCAGCCGGAGGAGATGTAGGTGTTTTACGGAGTTGGCGGCAGGGGCCTTGGATGGTGGAAGATGAGTGAACTCCAGAGTGTGACCACACTGAATGATGTTCAGGACCCAACGATCTGTTGTTATACGTTCCCAGTTTTGGAGGTATTGAGATACCCTGCCTCCTACAGATGTCTTGGAGGAAGAGGAGGGCACAGCGCAAAGAGCAAGATCGCCGCTATTGTCTCTTAGGGGCGTCCCGTCCGGGACGATTCTGCTTCCCTCTAGTGTTTGCTCTAGAGAAAGTCGACGTCTGGCCTTGCCTCTGATAAGGACGGTAAGATTGTTGTGTGGAGCCATAAGAGGAGTATCTCTGTTGTTGGTAAGATCCCCTATAGGATGAAGCTCCTCTGCCTCTCGCTCCACGGAATGGCGCTTTTTGTATTGAAGGGTCCCCAAGGACCGAGCAGTCTCCGTATCCTTCTTGATGTTTTGAAGGGTATCGTCTATGTGCTTGCCGAACAATTCCTCTCCGTCAAAGGGAAGATCCAGGATATTATTCTGGATCTCAGGACGAAACCACGTGGCCTTTAGCCAACCCTGGCGACGAAGCACAGCTGCACCAGCCAGGGACCGGAAAGCTGTTGTGGCAATGTCCATTGCGCAATCGATGACCACAGTGGACGTAACCTCCCCTTCTTGCAAGATCTTCTTTGCCTCCGACTATGAAGGATCAGATAACTGGTCCAGGTAAGTCGCAAGGTCACACCACATCTGGCGGTCGTATCTTCCAAGAATTGCTAAAGCGTTCGCAGCTCTGATGACAAGGCTGGCCATGGAGGAGAACCTTTTCCCCGCGTTGTCTAGGCGTCTGCCCTCTTTGTCCGGTGGTGTAGATAACGGCGCTGAAGGATTCCTTGACTTCCTCTGCGCTGCTTGCGAAATGACCGAGTCGGGTCGTGGCTGACCCGTCAAGGAAGCTGGGCTGTCATTTGGAGCCTTATACTTCTTATCCAGACGCGGCAAGACTGGAACTACAGTGGCCGGGTTCTTCATGACTTTAATGCCTTCTTCCCAGACATGCCCCACGATAGGAATAGATCGCACCACTCTCTTACTTGGTTCTTTAAAATCATAAAGAAAGCACTCTGTTTGGAGTGAGGGCATAGCAAGCTCGAAACGTAGAGACGCTCTCTCCATCAATTTGTGAAAACCCCCAATGTCAGCCGGGGAGAATCAATCGGGGCCGGAGCCGGAGAAGCGGGATCAGGGATTACATAATCATCCCATTCATCACCTTGATCTTGATTAACCAGCTCTCCCTCTTCTTCCTCAGAGGAGACATCCTGGTGTTGATCTGGAGGAAGGACATCAGAAGATGCATGAAATTGGGTATGCAGTCGAGCAGATGGAGGTGGTGAACTCCTCACCGTATCAGGAGGAGGAGGCAGAGTTGAGGACAAGAGAGCGGGTTGTGGAGGTGGAGTACGAGTTGAACATCTCCGTTGATAGTCCAAAAGCATCCCCTGTAAATCCGCCAAAAGAGAAGTTGGTACAGACATCATCTCTTGTTGAGTGTTCTCTTGACGTGCAAAGGGTTGTTGGTATGACTGATCTTGATAATAACCCTCCGAATCCGTCTCCTGACATTTGACAATAAGCTGAGAAGGGCTATTGGCATCCCCAAAATGACTATAGCCTCCATCAGAGTCCTCCTCCTCCTCGAGAAGTAATGCAGGAGGTAAAGAATCCACCATTCTAGGGGACGTCATTTCTGGTGATATTTGTCTTCTTCTCACCAAGATGGAATTTTTTTTCCGTCGACGACGCCGTCGACGGATCCGTCGACGCGAATTTCTTCGTCGACGACAGTGTCGACGGAATCACCGTAGACGAGGATGCAGATAGAGCCACCGTCGACGGAAGAGGTGTGCAGACCGTCGTCGACATGATGGGTGTCGTAGACATCGTCGACGAGACAGTCAATGTCCCTGCTGAAGTCGTCGTCAGTGTAGACGCAGTCGTCGTCGACACTCTCGTCGTCGACGCCATAGTCGACGACACTCTCGTCGTCGACGCCATCGTCGTCGACGCCATCGTCGTCGACGCCATCGTCGATGAAATTTTCGTCGCTCTAGAAGAAGTGCTCGTCGACGAGCCCGTCGACACCGGAATAGAAGAGGTCGTCGACCCTCCCGTCGACGCCGGAGCACTTTTAGCCTGCGATTTTGGAGGCTTCGTCGTCGAGGGCTTGCGCAGCGTCGATGACGAATGACCACTCTTTCCAGAAGACTGTGAAGAGGGTTTTTAAAAGATTTGTCCTGGCCAGGGACTGTCGCAGGTGGTGTACTTAGTCCTTCCCTCTCCTTTACACCGCAGTGAGGAGATTTGATAGGACCCTGAACCTCAGACTCCTTCAGGGTCTTTTTGAGGCCTTAGAGGGGAAATCCACAGATGGTGAAGGGGAACTCCTACCCCTTTTGACTGACCTTCTTGATGAGGCGACAGAAGACGACTCCTCACTCTCGCTTGACAGTGGATCTTTCCTGGTCTTCAGTCTGTGGAGCCAGGTTAACAGACGACCCTCACGGTCCCGGAGAGTCTTGGTGGAAAAGGTACGGCAAATCTTGCACTCCGCAGCCTTGTGATCCGGGTAGAGGCAATATATGCAGTCCTTATGTCTATCTTCAACATATAGCCTCTTCTTGCCACAAGTGGCACAAGCCTGAAATAAAGCTTTCTTCCCTTTATCAGACATTTCCACAGGCTTTAGAGAGAAAACCTGAAGAAAAAACGCTAGAAAAAACAGTTGAAAGAGTTCAAATAGAGCAAAGCTCAAGGAGACTCCCTGTAGCACAACGTGCGGTAGAAAATCTAAGGGGCTGAGGTTCTTTCACCAAGGTTCTAGAGGGTGAGGCTACTCTGATTGGTTGCCTGTTCTTTTTGGTCTCTTTTACAAAAAGACATGGTCTGGTTGCAAAATGAGTTCAGGCCTAGGCCTGTTTCTCTTTTGTAATAGTTATTTACTACTATTTTATTTTACCGAGACTCCCATCTCGACGACGGGGAATGATTCTAAGCATGGGAATCTATGAAAGCTCCAATACTGGAGTAAACCTAGTATGCCAAGAGTCCCTCTAGGTTCTTATCAGCTCCATACCTGAAGAATGAGAGAGGTAGGAATCTCTTTGCCAGACTCGAACTCCAACGCCCCGCAAGGGAAGTCAGATCACTGGAAGCTGGACTCTCTGCATGCAGGGATGACAGCGTCTTCTCAGTGCGTCAGGCCGGGAAACGGGCTCCTCTGAAGTCGAGGTCTCCTCTAGTTTACAAGGGCTAGGGAAGGTATATTTATACCTGAGAGTACCTAGGAATGTTAGCATTGACGTGAATCGGACAGCGAAAGACGTCATGAATGAACCCCTAAGGAATAACGGTTCATACATAATATATGAGTCCTTGAAGAAATCAATAGTCCTGGACTAGGGAAACTCCCGCAGCCTAAGGGTCTGTTCTTCATGTACTCGTTGTGACATTAGGGTGGACGGATGTCGGAGACCATGCCTGTATTTGGAGTGCATGGTTTAATGCCTAAATAAGGCCTGGGAATTTATGCCTATATAAGGGCAGGGTGAATTGTGCCTATATAAGGACATGATACTGGAAAGCCCGTTATGGACACCCTAAGAGGAATACAACAGAAGTACAGCTACACTAAATGAACCATTCTCAGGAAATGCTAATGCTCCATCATTCTTAGTGTATTTAGTCCAATTTTCTAACCATATGCAGGTATGATATCCATACTTCAACATCATATGCGTAGCTGGTGACTTTTCGGCGGAGGAATTACTTGTCCCTCTCTAGTCACTACCTTTTTGTCTTTCTTAAAAAAGTTCTTAACTTTCGACATCCATGATGTTTTCTCTCTACCATATTCATAATAAGCCATAATTCACAATCTCTTTCCCTTCTCAAAAATCTGCAATTCAATACTGTTCTCTATGCGTTATTCAGACCTATCCCAGCGCGACTCACACCAATGCTCCAATCATAAGCTTCTACGTCACTGGTTTATCCGACCAATCCTAGCGCGACTCACACCAACGCTCCAATTAGAGCGGCTTCTGTATAACAGCGCACTGTCCAAACCCAGCGCGGCTTTTGTCTACGTCAGTTCTGCTCCTGACTCTGTGTAACTAGCGCACTGTCCAATCCCAGCGCGGCTTTTGTCTACGTCAGTTCTGCTCCTGACCCCTCCTTTACAAAATGTATCGGCAATTTATTTTCCAACAGTTCTTTGTTAGTTACAACATTAAAAACACATTTCCATTGTTTGATTCACTAAACCAAAGAGATAGCTTTGTCCATTTACACAGCAATTCTGTATTTTCCAGTAGGCAGCGCTTACCTCTACCCTACCACAGAATTTTCCCGTTTCGCCAATAAAGTAGCACTTCCCTCTACCTTACCCTTCTTACAAGCAAGGGGTAAACCCGTTTCTCTGGGGATAAAACACATGTGGAGACTATACTGCTCCTGAGAATTAAGGCCAGAGTTTCACAAGAAAACGTGCTTGCTATTTCACTCACACACCTTTTATACAGAAAATGTCCCTATCATAACACAACCTGTGTTATTACCAATATGAACTCAGACTGTGAGAAGTTGGCCTGGTATATGCTGTTCACTAATTAAAGTGGACACCTTGCACCAGAACAATTCGACTCTTATGGTAGATAGGTTTAAGACAACCTTTATAGAAAGCTATCCTAGTGGTAGCTGTGGAGAGCAGCCTTCAGGCTAAGTCTTGAAGGAATGTAAAGCAGCTTGTTTTACCACACAATCTCTTGAATCACCAAATGAAAAGACACCACACAGGTATATATATCAAATATATATGTATTTATTAATAAACACTCTCTACTAATCTCTTTATGAGATTAGAGGATAGGAACATATGTACAAGTCAAATATTATCAGGATAAGTTTAGCACAATTGAATATTACAATCTTAGTTTGCTAGACCTAGGTCTAGGGCATCTAGAATCGAGGGACCCCCAAGAACCACCCCAGGTAGTTGTAGGAGACCCACAGGGGATGGACACGGTGACCTGGCACCGAGGCGAATCCTGTACGAGTCTATGCACTCAGACGCGATTGAGATATCAATGTTAAAGGTCCCTTGTGTGTTCGAGGCGAACACACCGATCGGTCCTTGTACGAGTCGAAGGACGCGGTTACAGATGGTATTGCAAGGGAGTTGGACGCGGTGTGTCTAACACAGACGCGAACCAGGTACGAGTCAGTGCGATAGTCGCACTTGGAAAGTTAGAGTTTTGGGACACTTCGAGGGAAGCTACAAGCAAGTCACTTACAGGGTAAGTAGTTTTAGGGCCCACACCCACAGGAGCACCGTAGTGCTGAAGTTACCTCACCCAGGGGAGCCGGGTGCATAGGTGTTCTTTGGTGTCGGGTCGCGGCGTCGTTTTCAATGGGAGCCAGTGAAGACTTGCTGCTTGCGGCGACAGGAGAAGTGTCCGGAGG
Source organism: Calotriton arnoldi (assembly GCA_963921515.1). Classification (NCBI taxonomy): domain Eukaryota; kingdom Metazoa; phylum Chordata; class Amphibia; order Caudata; family Salamandridae; genus Calotriton; species Calotriton arnoldi. Next base: position 857,509 of record CAWUFW010005495.1, read on the forward strand.
ATCCAAGCCTGGATTCGGAGGATGGAAGACCTGAAAGCAGAGGGGACAGTGTTCAAAGTCACTTGGCAGTGACTCGGGGCAAGGAAGATGAATGTCCACCGTCGTCGCAAGATTCAGGTCGTCCGCGGTTGCCTTGATTCTTCAGCCACGAGGTCCAGGAGGCGTCGTCGACAACTAGGAGCTGGATTCGGCGTGTCCCACGATGTTTGCAGCTTACTGCGGTATCGGCAACTCGATCGGAGCCAACAAGCCTTGGTAACAGCAAGTCTTGGGGAAAGTGTGAAGAGACAATGGCGCAGACCAGCAAGGTCTGTGGAACTCACCCAGCGAGGGTAAGTCAGGGCAGGCCTGGAGCAACCAGGGGAGCCCTTTGGTTTCTTTAGAAAGTCTTCTGGGGACCCACAAGCCGGCTGGCAAGGGATCGCGAAGACGCCTCGGACGGATTCACTCACAGGGGCCCACGGTCACTCGGGACGTGGTAGGCCTCTGATCTTAAGAGGGATTCCTGCTGGAGGCTGGGACCACACGTGGTCCAAAGCACAAGTTCGTGGAATGTTGTGGAGGGGTTGCACTTGACAATAGTGCACGGTACCCAGGGGTCGCAGTTCCTCGTTACTCTTGGGGTCCACAGGCCTCAGCTTCACTGGGGACTCACGATGGCCTTTGAGAAGTCAGGAAATCCACTTCTTGGGCTGCAGGGACTTCGGACTCCGGGAGGAGCGGCGTAGTTTGCGACCGTCGTTTGTAGTTTTTGGTGCCTGCCAAGCAGGGGAGTCACTCCTTGACTCCAAGGGAGATTCTTCAGTCTTCCAAAGGTAGTGGAACGTCAAAGGTCCGGGATTCTTCTTGTAGAGCGTCGTCCAGGGAAATCTAGGGTGCAATGCACAGGTTCCCACTCTTATACCAAAAGAAGGGGAGGGACTAGCTCTATGACCCTACCTATGGGAGGGTCAGGGGAGTGGGTGGCTACACCCACTTCCCTTTGTCCAGTTTTGTGCCAGAGCAGGGACAGGTAGCCCCTGAGCCGGTTTGAACTGGCATATGCACAGAGGAGCCTTCTGCTCCCCCAGTGCAGGACTTCAAAGCACTCTAAGAGTGCACCCACCCAGCCCCAATACACTAAACCCTGTCTGGAAGGTGGTCACACCCCCTTGGGACAGGATATTTATAGTTGGGCTTCCTCCACTGCGAGTGTTGGTCATCAGCAGGAGGGCAGCCCAGTGTCTGTGACTGGTGGCATCCATTTTGTGATGCCAGGGCTCTGCAGGATTCAACCGCGTTTCCACAGTAGCTACATGTCTATCCCTCTAGAAGGGTGGAATGCTACCCCCGCCGCCAGGACTGGCGGGGGGTAGTATTCCAAGGTGTTTGACACCAAACACGACATGTTTCGATGCAGCCATTCCAAAGTTAGCATTTTACCGCGAGGATATAATGCACTTAAAAGTATATGGTTTAACCGCATCCACAAACAGCACCAGAGAATGGACTCTGAGAGCTGCAGAGGGGCCCTGCTCAGGCAGAGGCACCCCCTCACATAGAAGCCAAGCACCCTGCCCTCAGGATTGATAGGGCCTGCCTTAGGGGTGACTGATAGGTTTATATGTGTGTGTAGGAGAGATATAGGGGACCTATATCTCATTGAGGAGTGCTAGCACTTCCTCACCCAGGCTGCAGTAGCAGGCCTGTGGTGTCAGATTTAGTCTGCTTCCCAGGGGTGGCATAATACATGCTGCAGCCCCTGGTAGGCCTGTGAAGTACCTATGCCCTTGGTACCTAAGGTACCATATACTAGGGACTCATAAGGTACCACAGTATCCAATCACTAGTGCACCTAGAGTGCACTCCAAGTCGTTTAGAGAGAACAGAGAGGCTGGGGCCCTGATTAGCAGGGGCCCAGCCAGACTATAGCCAGAAACCAGTGTAAACATCAGAAAAAAGCGGGGGCAACATAAGAGGCAGATCCTACTCTCCTACACAACCCCTCCCAAACGCAGGGACACTAAACTAACCTTGACCAGTTGAGTCTTCGTGTTCAAAGTGGAAATACCTTGAGAGTCCATCTGCATTGGCATGTTGGGTCCTAGGTCTATGTTCCACTGTATAGTCCATCCCCTGTAGGGAAATGGACCACCTCAAAAGTTTTGGGTTTTCTCCTTTCATTTGTTTAAGCCATAGGAGGGGCTTGTGGTCGGTCTGAACTATGAAGTGAGTACCAAACAAGTATGGCCTCAGCTTCTTCATGGCCCACACCACAGCAAAGGCCTCCCTCTCTATAGCTGACCAACGTTTCTCTCTAGGGGTCAGCCTTCTGCTAATAAAAGCTACTGGCTGGTCTTGACCTTCATCATTCAGTTGAGACAGTACAGCTCCCACACCCAGCTCAGAAGCATTTGTTTGGACAATGAACTTTTTGGTGTAGTCTGGACTCTGTAAGATGGGGGCAGTGCACATGGCCTGCTTTAGGTCTTCAAATGCCTTTTGACAGCTAGCTGTCCACTGAACCTTTTTGGCATTTTCTTTGAGGTCAGATCATTCAAGGGGGTCACTATAGATCCATATCCCTTGACAAACCTCCTATAGTACCCAGACAGGCCTAAGAAGGCTCTCACCTGTGTCTGGGTGGTTGGAGCAACCCATTCCATTATGGTTTGGATTTTGCTCTGTAAAGGCTGAACCTGGCCTCCACCTACAAGGTGGCCCAGGTACACAACCTGACTCTGCCCTATCTGGCACTTAGTGGCCTTGATAGTGAGGCCTGCTTTCTGCAGGGCATCCAAAACATTCCTGAGGTGGACCAGGTGATCTTGCCAGGAGGAACTAAAGACAGCAATATCATCTAGATAAGCTGAGCAATAAGTTTCCATCCCTGTCAGAACTTTATTCACCAACCTCTGAAAAGTGGCAGATGCATTTTTCAATCCAAAGGGCATCACCACAAAGTGGTAGTGCCCACCAGGGGTCGAAAATGCTGTCTTGGCTTTTGCATCATCAGCTAATCTGATCTGCCAGTAGCCAGCTGTTAGGTCAAACGTGCTTAGATACTTGGCTGAGGCCAAAGTATCAATCAGCTCATCTGCCCTTGGTATGGGATAGGCATCAGTCCTAGTGACTGCATTGAGGCCTCTGTAGTCTACACAAAACCTCATTTCTTTCTTACCACCCTGGGTATGAGGCTTGGGTACCAGGACTACTGGACTAGCCCAAGGGCTATCTGAAGGCTCAATTACACCTAGCTCCAACATTTTCTGGACTTCAGTCCTGATACAGTCCCTGACATGGTCAGGTTGCCTGTAGATTTTATTCTTGACAGGCAGACTGTCTCCATTGTCCACCTCGTGGGTGCACCAGGAAGTCTGACTAGGGGACAGGCTAAACATATGTCTAAACTGTTGCAGAACTTGTCTGCACTCAGTTTGCTGATGGTCAGTGAGGCTGCTTGCCAAAGCAACCCCATTTACTGACCCATCATCAGGATTCTGAGAGAGCAGGTCAGGGAGAGGGTCACTCTCCTCCTCCTGGTCCTCATCAGTTGCCATGAGCAAGCCCATGTCAGCCCTGTCAACATATGGCTTTAATCTGTTGACATGAAGCACCCTCAGGGGGCTCCTGGGAGTTCCAAGATTCACCAGGTAGGTGACTTCTCCCTTCTGTTCAACTATTGTATGGGGGCCACTCCACTTGTCCTGGAGGGCTGCTGGGGCCACAGGCTCCAACACCCACACTTTCTGTCCTGGCTGGTATACAGTCAGTACAGCCTTTGGTCATGCCAAGCTTTTTGTAATTCTTGGCTGGCCTCTAGGTTTTTGGTTGCCTTTTTCATGTACTCTGCCATCCGGGAGCGGAGACCAAGTACATAGTCCATCACATCTTGTTTGGGGGGCTTGAGAGGTAACTCCCAGCCCTCTTTACCAAACACAGTGGACCTCTCACAGGATGCCCAAACAGAAGCTCAAATGGGCTGTAGCCAACCCCCTTCTGTGGAACCTCTCTGTATGCAAACAACAGGCAAGGAAGAAGAAGGTCCCATTTCCGCCTAAGCTTCTCTGGGAGTCCTTTAATCATTCCTTTCAAGGTTTTGTTGAAGCGTTCAACTAAACCATTGCATTGTGGGTGATAGGGGGTGGTGAACTTGTAAGTTACACCACACTCCTTCCACATTGCTTTTAGATATCCTGACATGAAGTTGGTACCTCTGTCAGAAATGACCTCCTTTGGAAAACCCACTCTGGAGAAGACTCCAATGAGGGCTCTTGCCACCACAGGGGCTGTGGTGGTCCTTAGAGGAATTGCTTCTGGGTACCTGGTGGCATGATCCACTACCACCAGGATAAACCTGTGCCCAGATGCAGTTTGAGGGTCAAGGGGACCAACAATGTCAATCCCTACCCTTTCAAAGGGTACCCCCACCACTGGTAGTGGTATGAGGGGGCCTTTGTTGTGCCACCTGCCTTACCACTGGCTTGGCATGTGACACAGGAGCGACAAAACTCCTTTGTGTCCTCTGACATATGTGGCCAATGAAAATGTGGAACAAGCCTGTCCCAGGTCTTGTTTTGGCCCAAGTGTCCTGCTAAAGGGATGTCATGTGCTAGGGTCAAGAGGAACCCCTAAACTTCTGAGGTATTACCAACCTCCTGGTGGCTCCAGGGGCTGGGTCTCTACCTTCAGAATATAGGAGTCCCTCATCCCAATAAACTTTATGGGACCCACTAGCACTCCCAGCAGCCTCAGCAGCAGCCTGCTGTCTGAGGGGTTCAAGAGAGGGGCAGCACTGTTGCTCCTTCCTCAGATCTTCCCTGGAAGGGCCCCCTGCCCCCAAGAACTCAACCTGATCAGGCTCAAGTCCCTCTGGGGCAGTCCCTTCTTCAGGATCTGATTCACCTCCCTCTGGGGGTGAATCTGTGATCTGAGACAGAGGGGAAGGCACTGCCTTTACCCTACTGCTCCTCCTCTTGGGAAGCATCTGGTCCATTGTTCCAGGATCCAGAGCTGGTTCAGTGTCATGCATTCTTGCTTGTGACTTGGTCACAGCAAATACCTCTGCAGGGATGCCCAACATCTCAGCATGAGTCCATAACTCTACTTCAGACCAGGCTGAAGTCTCTAGATCATTGCCCAATAGACATTCGACAGGGAGGTCTGCACTGACTACAACCTTCTTGAGGCCAGTTACCCCTCCCCAGGAGAAATTCACAACTGCCAGACTATGGTTGGTCCTGACGTTGCTTGCATTGGTCACCTGGTACAGTTCGCCCAGGATGATCTGTCCAGGGTCCACACGATCCTCTGCCACCATGGTGACACTAGCACCTGTGTCCCTAAATGCCAAAGCCTGTTTGCCATTTATTACAGGCTTCTGTTTGTATTTGCCCAGATTACTGGGACTCACTAGGAAGGACATATTAAGGTCTCCCTCACAAATCAGCATTGCCTGAGTGGGCACTCTGACTAGGTCAGAGTCCACTTCAGAACCCAGGGTCAACCCTACTACACCCTTATTCTGTGTACCACCTCCACCAGTAGCTGAACTAGGGGGAACAGTTGCCTTAGGGGCAGGAGCGGTGGTGGTTTGGTCTTTGGACTTGTTACAGTCAGAAGTCCAGTGCCCCTTCTGTTTACATAATTTGCACCAGGGCTTCTTTTGGCCTTTTCCCTTGTTGGGTTGTGACTCCCCACCAGATGCAGATTTTTGGGTCCCTTGTGAAGACTTCTGGTCTTTTGACTTATCCCCACCTTTCTCAGAGCCCTTAGGATCTTGCTTCTTGGTGTCACCCCCTTGGTTTTGGGGTTTCTGCCTCACCCTGGTTCTGACCCACTTGTCTGCCTTCATTCCCAATTCTTGGGGAGAGGTCAGATCCGAGTCCACCAGGTACTGATGCAACAACTGGTTCTGGCAATTATTAAGGATCTGTTCTCTCATCACCAGATTATACAATCCCTTGAAATCAGTAACCCTACTGCCAACCAGCCAACCCTCCAGAGCCTTGGTTGCACAATCAACAAAGTCAGTCCAGTCCTGAGTCTGTGCCTTCTGGGTATCTCTGAACTTCAACCTGTACTGTTCAGTGGTTAAGCCAAACCCATCTATTAGTGCACTCTTCAGGACTTCATAATCATCAGCATCCTCTTCTCTAACAGTGAGGAGCTTGTCTCTACCTTTATCTGAAAAGGAGAGCCACAAGATTGCTGCCCACTGCTTCTGGGGTACCTGCTGTACTCTACAGGCCCTCTCCATAGCAGTTATCCACTTGTGGATATCATCCCCACTCTGGTAGGGAGGAACAACCTTGCTCAGGTTCCTATGGTCTGGAATAGATTCCCTGCCTCTAGGGACACTGTTGCTGCCACCAAGGGGTTCTAACCCTCTCTTCTAGAAGCTCTCTGGATCTCCAGGGCTTCTCTATCCAGTGCCAACTGCTTGGTTCTGAGGGCAACTCTTGCTTCCTCATACTGCAGCAGTTTGCACATTCTTTCAGAGGAGGTCTCTCTTATGGGAAAGTATGAGTTCCTCTGATGGACAAATTCTCTGCCAGAGTGATAAGAGTGCTCAGATTCCCTGGAAGGGGACCTATGCCTCTCGTCCACTCTGTCAGTTCTCTTAGGGAGAATTCCTCTGTCCTTTTCAGGCCCCTTGAGGCCTGGCCCTTCAATCACAGAGTCCTGGTCATTCGGATTTTCATCGTCTGACCCAGATACTGTAATTGACCCACCCACTGATTCAGACCCATTAGCTCCTAGAGCCAATCTAAGATCATCTGCTGTCAGCAGATCTATCAGGTGCAGGGTTGAGGGACTCTGTCCTAGTCTCAGGTGTCTTTCAACACACATGGCGCTCAAGTCAGAGAAAGCCATGTCCTTATACTGAGGCTGAGTGGATGCAGTGGTTCCACCCTTTAAGGACATTCTAGTGTTGTGCAGTGTTGTACTACCTACACTAGTTTGTGGCCTACTGATACTAGCTTGAGCTGTAGAAAGGGTGTGCTATCCCTTGGCACACAGCTCTAAGTTCAGTAGCACTTATCGATACTAAGCTTGACTTTGAATGTACCTTAAGTACTTATAGTGGTTTTCAGTTAGTAATTCAAATAGAGATTTTCTGGTAAAACAATAGCAAGCTGGAATCCCACACGCTGCCCACCAATGTGAGAAGTTGGCCTGGTATATGCTGTTCACTAATTAAAGTGGACACCTTGCACCAGAACAATTCGACTCTTATGGTAAATAGGTTTAAGACAACCTTTATAGAAAGCTATCCTAGTGGTAGCTGTGGAGAGCAGCCTTCAGGCTAAGTCTTGAAGGAATGTAAAGCAGCTTGTTTTACCACACAATCTCTTGAATCACCAAATGAAAAGACACCACACAGGTATATATATCAAATATATATGTATTTATTAATAAACACTCTCTACTAATCTCTTTATGAGATTAGAAAATAGGAACATATGTACAAGTCAAATATTATCAGGATAAGTTTAGCACAATTGAATATTACAATCTTAGTTTGCTAGACCTAGGTCTAGGGCATCTAGAATCGAGGGACCCCCAAGAACCACCCCAGGTAGTTGTAGGAGACCCACAGGGGACGGACGCGGTGACCTGGCACCGAGGCGAATCCTGTACGAGTCTATGCACTCAGACGCGATTGAGATATCAATGTTAAAGGTCCCTTGTGTGTTTGAGGCGAACACACCGATCGGTCCTTGTACGAGTCGAAGGACGCGGTTACAGATGGTATTGCAAGGGAGTTGGACGCGGTGTGTCTAACACAGACGCGAACCAGGTACGAGTCAGTGCGATAGTCGCACTTGGAAAGTTAGAGTTTTGGGACACTTCGAGGGAAGCTACAAGCAAGTCACTTACAGGGTAAGTAGTTCTAGGGCCCACACCCACAGGAGCACCGTAGTGCTGAAGTTACCTCACCCAGGGGAGCCGGGTGCATAGGTGTTCTTTGGTGTCGGGTCGCGGCGTCGTTTTCAATGGGAGCCAGTGAAGACTTGCTGCTTGCGGCGACAGGAGAAGTGTCCGGAGGAATCCAAGCCTGGATTCGGAGGATGGAAGACCTGAAAGCAGAGGGGACAGTGTTCAAAGTCACTTGGCAGTGACTCGGGGCAAGGAAGATGAATGCCCACCGTCGTCGCAAGATTCAGGTCGTCCGCGGTTGCCTTGATTCTTCAGCCACGAGGTCCAGGAGGCGTCGTCGATGACCAGGAGCTGGATTCGGCGTGTCCCACGATGTCTGCAGCTTACTGCGGTGTCGGCAACTCGATCGGAGCCTACAAGCCTTGGTAACAGCAAGTCTCTCTCGGGGAAAGTGTGAAGAGACAATGGCGCAGACCAGCAAGGTCTGTGGAACTCACCCAGCGAGGGTAAGTCAGGGCAGGCCTGGAGCAACCAGGGGAGCCCTTTGGTTTCTTTAGAAAGTCTTCTGGGGACCCACAAGCCGGCTGGCAAGGGATCGCGAAGACGCCTCGGACGGATTCACTCACAGGGGCCCACGGTCACTCGGGACGTGGTAGACCTCTGATCTTAGGACGGATTCCTGCTGGAGGCTGGGACCACACGTGGTCCAAAGCACAAGTTCGTGAAACATTGTGGAGGGGTTGCACTTGACAATAGTGCACGGTACCCAGGGGTCGCGGTTCCTCGTTACTCTTGGGGTCCACTGGCCTCAGCTTCGCTGGGGACTCACAATGGCCTTTGAGAAGTCAGGAAATCCACTTCTTGGGCTGCAGGGACTTCGGACTCCGGCGGGAGCTGCGTAGTTTGCGACCGTCGTTTGTAGTTTTTGGTGCCTGCCAAGCAGGGGAGTCACTCCTTGACTCCAAGGGAGATTCTTCAGTCTTCCAAAGGTAGTGGAACGTCGAAGGTCCGGGATTCTTCTTGTAGAGCGTCGTCCAGGGAAATCTAGGGTGCAATGCACAGGTTCCCCCTCTTATACCAAAAGAAGGGGAGGGTCTAGCTCTATGACCCTACCTATGGGAGGGTCAGGGAGTGGGTGGCTACACCCACTTCCCTTTGTCCAGTTTCACGCCAGAGCAGGGACAGGTAGCCCCTGAGCCGGTTTGAACTGGCATATGCACAGAGGAGCCTTCTGCTCCCCCAGTGCAGGACTTCAAAGCACTCTAAGAGTGCACCCACCCAGCCCCAATACACTAAACCCTGTCTGGAAGGTGGTCACACCCCTTGGGACAGGATATCTATTGTTGGGCTTCCTCCACTGCGAGTGTTGGTCATCAGCAGGAGGGCAGCCCAGTGTCTGTGACTGGTGGCATCCATTTTGTGATGCCAGGGCTCTGCAGGATTCAACCGCGTTTCCACAGTAGCTACATGTCTATCCCTCTAGAAGGTTGGAATGCTACCCCGCCGCCAGGACTGGCGGGGGGTAGTATTCCAAGGTGTTTGACACCAAACACGACATGTATCGATGCAGCCATTCCAAAGTTAGCATTTTACCGCGAGGATATAATGCACTTAAAAGTATATGGTTTAACCGCATCCACAAACAGCACCAGAGAATGGACTCTGAGAGCTGCAGAGGGGCCCTGCTCAGGCAGAGGCACCCCCTCACATAGAAGCCAAGCACCCTGCCCTCAGGATTGATAGGGCCTGCCTTAGGGGTGACTGATAGGTTTATATGTGTGTGTAGGAGAGATATAGGGGACCTATATCTCAGTGAGGGGTGCTAGGACTTCCTCACCCAGGCTGCAGTAGCAGGCCTGTGGTGTCAGATTTAGTCTGCTTCCCAGGGGTGGCATAATACATGCTGCAGCCCCTGTTAGGCCTGTGAAGTACCTATGCCCTTGGTACTTAAGGTACCATATACTAGGGACTCATAAGGTACCACAGTATCCAATCACTAGTGCACCTAGAGTGCACTCCAAGTCGTTTAGAGAGAACAGAGAGGCTGGGGCCCTGATTAGCAGGGGCCCAGCCAGACTATAGCCAGAAACCAGTGTAAACATTAGAAAAAAAGTGGGGGCAACATAAGAGGCAGATCCTACTCTCCTACACAGACAATGCACTATTCCATGTGACTTCTCTTGCCACACGTGTTCCACTTCCTACTTCCCGGAAGCGTTAAAATCTTGACTTACATATAACATAACGCGACTCCACATAAAGTGTTATACATAAAATAATCAAAAATCAATAATCAATAATCACCAAACTAATCTATAGTAACCATAACTCTGCTACCAAGAAATCTGATCCAGCGCTATCAATAAAATTTCTTCTCCTATATGCTTTTGGACGTCCAGGTACAAATATCCCTCTCTAACATCAACTTATATCCATATGACGGTGGGGCCCATAACACCGCATATACATTCACTCTCTCATATATTCCCTGGATTGCATCCGTTCTTACCTAGGAGAAGAAACAGTCAACGATTTGCTGGAAGGAGACGGGATACCTTTTTAAACGACATAATACTTCTCAAGCTTTAAGGTATTCCGCTCATTGGTCGATGGACCAACTAGTAGGAATCAGTTGATGGTGATTAAGACCAGCTCAATCAGCGTACCTGCCGGAAACTAGAGAAGAAATGGCACAGTGATAAGACACCGGACAGCCACGCAGCCCACAAAGACGCTATCCGTAACCACCACCACCTCATCAAGTCCGCCAAGAGAATCTCCTTCAAAGACCGCCTCGACAACAACGCACACAACAGCAAGGAGCTTTTCAACATCGTGAAGGAACTCTCCAACCCCAGCTCCAACACCATCCCGCCGTCGCAACCCCTGTGCGATTCCCTCGCCACCTTCTTCCACCGCAAGATCGCCGACATCCACGACAGCTTCAACACCCAGACAGCCCCAACTAAGATCGATGCACCAGACCCGCCGCACACCATCGACCACGACCCCCTGCCAGCTTGTGCCAGCGTGAACATCGAGGACACCATCAAGACCATGAGCACAATACACTCCGGCTCCCCGTCAGACCCTTTCCCGCACCACATCTTCAACAAAGCCAGCAGCTCCATCGCACCCCACCTGTGCAACGTCATCAATCTCTCCTTCGAGACCGCGACCTTCCCAGAGAGCTGGAAACACGCAGAGATCAACGCCCTACTCCAAAAACCCAAGGCGGACCCGAGAGACCTCAAGAACTTCCGGCCCATCTCCCTGCTTCCGTTCCCAGCCAAGGTCATCGAGAAGATCGTCAACAAACAGCTAACCCGATACCTCGAAGAAAACAGCATCCTGGACCCATCCCAATCGGGGTTCCGCAGCAACCACAGCACTGAGACTGCCCTCATCGCCGCCACCGACGACATCAGGATCCTGCTGGACAACGGTGAGACCGCAGCCCTCATCCTGCTGGACCTCTCCGCCGCCTTCGACACTGTCTGCCACCGCACTCTACGCGCACGCCTCCACGACGCAGGGATCCGAGACAAGGCCCTGGAATGGGCCACCTCCTTCCTCGCCGGCAGAACCCAGAGAGTCCGCCTCCCACCATTCCGATCCGAAGCCTCCGAGATCATCTGCGGCGTACCCCAGGGATCGTCCCTCAGCCCAACACTGTTCAACATCTACATGGCCCCGCTCGCACGCATCGCCAGACAGCACGACCTCAACATAATCTCCTACGCCGACGACACTCAACTGATCCTCTCCCTCACCAAGGACCCCCTCGCCGCCAAATCCAACCTCCATGAAGGAATGAAGGCCGTCGCCGATTGGATGAAGATCAGCCGACTAAAACTGAACACGGAGAAGACAGAGGTCCTCATCCTCGGCTCCAACCCCTCAGCCTGGGACGACTCCTGGTGGCCAACGACGCTGGGAGCAGCCCCGACACCCACCGACCACGCACGCAACCTGGGAGTCATCCTCGACTCAATGCTCTCCATGGCCAAGCAAGTCAACGCAGTCTCATCCTCCTGCTTCAACACCCTCCGCATGCTTCGCAAGATCTACAGGTGGATCCCGACAGACACAAGAAGAACAGTCACCCAGGCCCTCGTCAGTAGCAGACTTGACTATGGGAACGCCCTCTACGCGGGAGCCCCGGCCAAGCTCATCAAGCGACTGCAACACATACAAAACGCCTCCGCACGCCTGATCCTCGATGTACCACGCCACAGCCACATCACCCCCCACCTGAGGAACCTGCACTGGCTCCCCGTCGACAGGAGAATCTCCTTCAAGCTCCTCATCCACTCACACAAGGCACTCCACAAGACTGGCCCAGCCTACCTCAACAGACGACTCCTCTTCTACGTCCCCAACCGCCAACTCCGCTCCGCCGACCTCTCCCTCGCCACCGTCCCTCGCATTCGAAGAACTACTACCGGCGGCAGATCCTTCTCCCACCTCGCCGCCAAGACCTGGAACACCCTTCCACTAAGCCTACGACAGACCCAAGACCTGCTGACCTTCAGGAGGCTACTCAAGACCTGGTTGTTCGACCAGTAGCAGCACCCCCCCCTTTTTTTCCCTAGTGCCTTGAGACCCTCGCGGGTAAGTAGTGCGCTTTACAAATTCTGTGATTGATTGATTGATTGAATCACTATAAACCTTTAAACATTTACATTTATCATTGAGCTAAAGAATCACTGACTCATTGTTTAAAGATAATAAAGTTTATATAATTTTTAGAAGCATGAATAAGTTTCAGATTTATTATTCAGATTATTACATTTAGCATCATTATAAGAATAAATTGAAATTGCAATGCATACCTATTAGATGGAAAAATAAAGTTTGTCACAGCAATGAATTCAGATCACATCATGAAACTCCCGAAAAGTCTATCTATCTGTCCTGGAAACCCAGGCCTTCTCGTTCCTTTCCCCTTTAGTATTTTAAGTATAAAAGGTCTAATAGTTTTAAATGGAAAAATCTATTAAAAACAAAAAGGTTCTCCAACAGCAGCGTCTCGTGCTCAATCAAAAATATAAAGTAGCAGCTCTCCATCAGCATTTCTATCGTCAGCTCTGCAAAAGGTTCTAACCCGCCCCCCCAAGAGTAGGCCTTCTTATCCCCTAATACTAGCTTACTAAGTGAAAATGTTACATCTTTATGGCGAGATTCTCTCTAATTGGTCCATTCGGGTCAGTATACATCTCATTATGAATATCCTTGCTCGAACCAGTTCTTTGTGGAAAGTTCATACTTCTGTCATTTCTCACGGGTTCATGACATTACCCATCCGTTAGATTTCAAACTGTATCTTTTTCTGATACTTTTAGGTTAAACAGTTCTTTGTTCATTCACTTATTCACTGCGACTTCTCACGCTTTTTCGTATATTCCGTTTTTGGCACACGTTTGTGATAAGGTCATCACAGCCTTGACCACGCTTCCATCCTAGGCTTTGGAACGGTCACATGATCTTTCTTGTTCATAGCCTTTCTTTATTTCATCATCTCTCGCGCCTGCGTACTCTAGCTCATGGCAGCCATATTATATCGCGGCTCAACAGGCCTAAGCGCACTATTATAAAGATAAACAAAACATAGTTAAGAATAAAGAATATAAACCCTTTCGTTTCCCTCCCGTCATTCTACGTACCCCAGTTAGGTATTACCTAGCAAAAGCAACATATAAAGCCGTCCTTTACTTACCACCGCTTTACTTTGCCACTACACAGTTTATTTCCAAGCACAAATCATGCATTTATTATTCTGATTAGTACGCAATTGTTAGACTTATGTTATCCACGTTGACAATTGTAAGTAATTTAGTTTGCACATATATAGCGTGTTACCTTTAACCCTTTATATGTAACATACATGGTTGGTTATTTACTTCTGACGAACATGTGTGTTTTTATTCAACGTAAATATTAGGAGGTAAAAAAATTTCGTTTACCCTGCTCCATCAGGGGCTATCCTAAGGGTCGCAACTGAAAACCCAGATTTGAAAGTACAACGCCACTCATGAGTTGAGGCGGAAGTGGCTGCCATGCGTTACTTGAGAAGAGCTGCACCGTGGGAAAGTCTGTCTTGATGATGTCACTGCTTTTCCACTCCATGGTAACTCTAGCTCAAATGTGGACTCACTGTGCACTTTCACTACTGCACCGGAAGTAATGTTTCCTGATCACGCCCAGCATTTAAAAGCACCAGTGCCGTAACAAAACTTGAGGGGGCCCCCCTGCGAAGTGCATAGAGGGGCCCCCCCCGGCGGCCCGGCCCACCACCTACCACTTAGCACCACAGCTCAAAAATCTGATTTGATTTGAAACCTCCAACATTTAATGAAATGCTTCCATATTGTCTTGATCAAAGTTCTAATAAGAAAGTGGGAAACACTCTTAACATATAAAATACCCCATTTGTAACATTGCCAAGAGTAGATTATTTAACTGAGACAGCAATCAGAGCAATGCCAAGGAGCGATCCTATTGTCTCAGGAACTGCCTATTGCTAAAGAACAAAGAACAACCATGAAGGGTCTGAGTTAGAATTTATATTGATGGACAAAACTTGAAACTTTGAAAGTCTAACCTAAACCTGCAATTTCACAGACTCGACTGACAATATACATGAGTACACAAGCTATAAAACAGTATCCTGCCAACTCCAAGAGAAATAAACGCAAATTATCTGCATGCCACACACTTGTGACTGTCAAGCGTTGTGCATGATAATAACGTCAACTGAGGAAGCAATTTCAATTTCTACCATCATGTCTTTATGAGTAAGCAGGACAAAAACAGGCACGCAAGAGGCTGAGGATAAAAACTGCTTGGATGTTTCAGAACATTGATGCAAGTGTTTTTCAGTTTGAAGTTATTATTTCTATTGTAAGCAATGCTAATTACAAGATTTAAGGCCAACGTATTACAAGCAAGTGCAATCAACACCATAAATAGCACAGAATGTAGAATAAAAACAAACCATATCAGCAAGTACCTAATTACAGAATCTATACAAACTGTAGTTGGTAAAGCAAAGGAAAAAGTGCAAATACATTCAAAGTGCCTAATAAAGCAATCACAGTCCAGCAATATACAAAAAAATCAAGCATGTTTTGTAAAACAATCCCCCTTTCTTCTTGCATCAAGGTGACCCAGGGTCTTCCCTTGTATGTATCTCCAGTGTTTTCCCATGTTTGTGTCAATCCATGAATCCTAGTGCAGGTGTCTCCCAGTGTCCATTTATGTCTCCCAGTGTCTATGTCTTCCAGTGCCTTCCCTTGTCTGTATCTCTTAGTCTTCGTGTCTCCTAGTGTCTCTTCGAGTCTCCCAGTGTCTGTGTCTTCCAGTGCTCGTGTCTCCCAGTGTTTTCCCAGGTTTGTGTCTATCCAGGAATCCCAGTGTAGGTGTCTCCCAGTGGCTGTGTCTTCCAGTGCTCGTGTCTCCCAGTGTTTTCCCAGGTTTGTGTCTATCCAGGAATCCCAGTGTAGGTGTCTCCCAGTGGCTGTGTCTTGCAGTATTCATGTCTCTAAGGGTCTTCCTCTCTCTATGTCTTCCAGTGTTTGTGTCTTCCAGTGTCTTCCTTTGTCTGTGTCTCTCAGTGTTCGTGTCTCCCAGTGTCCTCCTCTGTCTGTAAATCCCAGTCTTCGTGTCTCCCAGTGTCTCTTCATGTCTCTCAGTGTATGTGTCTTCCAGTGTTTGTCTCTCCCAGGGTCTTCCCTTCTCTGTGTCTTCCCATGTTTGTGTCTATCCATGAATCCTAGTATAGGTATCTCCGTGTGTCTTTCAATATTCACGTCTCTTAGTGTCTTCCCTTGTCTGTGTCTCCAGGTGCCTGTATCTCCCAGTCCCTCAGTGTTCATTTCTCCCAGTGTCTTCCTTTGTCTGTGTCTCTCAGTGTTCATGTCTCCCAGTGTCTGTTCGTGACTCTCAGTCTCTGTGTCGCTCAGTGTTCTTGTCTCCCAGGGTCACTTGTCTGTGTCTCCCAGTGTTTTCCCATGTTTGTGTCAATCCATGAATCCTAATGTAGGTGTCTTCCAGTGCCTGTTTGTGTGTCACAGTGTCTATGTCTTCCAGTGTTTGTGTCTCCCAATGTCTTCCAGTGTTTGTGTCTCCCAGGGTCTTCCTTTCTTCGTGTCTCCCAGTGTCTGTGTCTCTCAGTTTTCGTGTCTCCCAGGGTCTTCCCTTATCTGTATCTCCCAGTGTTTTCCCATGTTTGTGTCTCTCAGTGTTCGTGTAGCCCAGTGTCTTCCTTTGTCTGTGTTTTCCAGAGTTTGTGTCTCCCAGGGTCTTCCTTTTTCTATGTCTCTCAGTGTCTGTGACTCCCAGTGTTTTCCTGTGTTTGTGTCTCTTAGTATTCGTGTTTCCCAGTGTCTGTTTGTGTTTACCAGTGTCTGTGTCTCTCAGTGTTCGTATCTCCCAGGGTCTTCCCTTGTCAGCATCTCCCAGTGTTTTCCCATGTTTGTGTCTCTCAGTGTTCATGTATCCCAGTGTCTTCCTTTGTCTGTGTTTTCTAGTGTTTGTGTCTCCCAGGGTCTTCCTTTTTCTATGTCTCTCAGTGTGCGTGACTCCCAGTGTTTTCCCGTGTTTGTGTCTCTTAGTATTTGTGTTTCCCCGTGTCTGTGTCCCTCAGTGTTCGTGTCTCCCAGGGTCTTCCCTTGTCTGTATCTCCCAGTCTTCGTGTCTCCCAGTGTCTCTACGTGTCTCCTAGTGTCTGTGTCTTCCAGTGGTTGTGTCTCCCTGGGTCTTCCCTTGTCTGTATCTCTCAGTATTTGTGTCTACCAGTGTCTTCCCATGTCTGTGTCTCTCAGTGTTTGTGCTGCTCATTGTCTTCCCTTGTCTGTGTTTCCCAGCATTTTCCCATGTTTGTGTCTATCCAGGAATCCTAGTGCAGGTATCTCCCAGTGTCTTCCTCTGTCTGTGTCTCTCAGTGTTCATTTCTCCCAGTATCTTCCTTCGTCTATGTCTCTCAGTGTTCATGTCTCCCAGGGTCTTCCCTTGTCTGTTTCTCCCAGTCTTCGTGTCTTCCAGTGTCTGTTCGCGTTTCTCAGTGTCTGTCTCTCTCAGTGTTCATGTCTCTCAGGGCCTTCCCTTGTCTGTGTCTCTCAGTGTTTGTGTCTCCCAGTGTCTTCCTCTGTCTGTATCTCCCAGTCTTTGTGTCTCCCAGTGTCTGTGTCTTCCAGTGTCTGTGTCTTCCAGTGTTTGTGTCTTCCAGGGTCTTCCCTTCTCTGTGTCTCCCAGTGTCTTCCAGTGTTTGTGTCTCCCAGTGTCTTCCCTTATCTGTGTCTCTCAGTGTTCATGTCTCCCAGTGTCTTCCCTTGTCTGTGTCTCTCAGTGTTCGTGCCTCTCTGGGTCTTCCCTTGTCTGTGTCTCCCAGTGTTTTGCCATATTTGTGTCTATCCATGAATCCTAGGGTAGGTGTCTCCCAGTGTCTGTTTGTGTCTCTCAGGGTCTTCCCTTCTCTGTGTCTCCCAGTGTTTGTGTCTCCCAGTGTTTTCCCATGTTTGTGTCTATCCATGAATCCTAGTGCAGGTGTCTCACAGTGTCTGTTTGTGTCTCCCAGGGTCTTCCCTTCTCTGTGTCTCCCAGTGTCTGCTTGTGTCTCCCAGTGGCTGTGTATTCCAGTGTCTGTGTCTCTCAGTGTATACCTCTATGTCTTCCAGTGGTTGTGTCTCCCTAGGTCTTCCTTTGTCTGTGTCTCCCAGTATTTGCCAGTGTTTGTGTCTATCCAGGAATCCTAGTGCAGGTGTCTCACAGTGTCTGTTTGTGTCTCCCAGGGTCTTCCCTTCTCTGTGTTTCCCAGTGTCTGTTTGTGTCTCCCAGAGTCTTCCCTTATCTGTGTCTCTCAATGTTCGTGTCTCCCAGGGTCTTCCCTTGTCTGTGTCTATCCATGAATCCTAGGGTAGGTGTTTCCCAGTGTCTGTTAGTGTCTCTCAGGGTCTTCCCTTGTCTGTGTCTCCCAGTGTTTGTGTCTCCCAGTGTTTTCTGATGTTTGTGTCTATCCATGAATCCTAGTATAGGTGTCTCCCAGTATCTTCCCCCAAACAGAATTCACAAATATTCGCTGGAGTGCAGGGGCATAGCTTTCATTGGGCGCAGCAGGTGCAGTGACACCGGGGCCCAAAGGTCTGAAGGGCCCACTAAACCCGGATTATTGCTGTATTTCACAACTAAACAGTGGACAGGGGACCCATTTCTTCATTGACACACTGACTACGGCAGTACTTGAGTGCATGGTGAAGCTGTTCCGCAGTCTCCAGATCTGCATAAATGTACATCTCTGTGACTGTGCTGTGTGATGTGTAATGTATCTTTGAGATGCTCACAGGCATTGCCTGATTGTCTACAACGAAGGGTGGGGGTCATGACCTCTAGGGGATATGGGCACTTCTCTTGATAGTTACAGGAAGGCATTTTTTTGAGTATTTGGATCCGAAGTCCCCTCTCCTCTCTCACTATTGCCTGATTTTCGACAGGGGTATTCTGAAAAGATGTGTGACGCTGCAGCTAGTTCAGTCCAATTAGCAAACAGCGCAGGTAGTTTTGTGTTTCCTGTCACACACCTGGGCATACCTCTACCTACATGCAAAGTGTTGTCTTGCACTGATTGACGATGTCTGATATGGAGCGGGCCACTTGGAAGTCATGACATTATATTTTTAAGAGGTGTCTGTCCCTGGGTGAAGCCAAGCCAAGTGTTTCCCATGTTATCTAGAGAGGTACTGGAGCAAAGACAGACAGTTGAGAGCATTCACCCATCGTCACACCAAAGAGTCCAAGGGACCTCTGAACTTTGTGTCTGCAGCTGCTCCCGCCCCCCCCCAACCCCCTGCCCTGATGCCCCCATGCGGAAGTTAGCCTGGAAGAGCCTTGTAACTAGGCCTGGGCGGACAACTACGCTACGCTCGCGGAGTTTGAGCTACTACGCACTACGCGAATTGCACGTAGCACAGTGCAAAAATGCGCAGCGTAGCGGGCATTTTTTGCTTGCTCGCGGTCCTCAACGTCAAGTTGGCGACCGCGAGCGAGCAAAATCAACATCCGGCGAGACTTTTTCCTCGTTCGCGATCAGCAACATCAAGTTGCCGATCGCGAGCGTGGAAAATAAACCTCCCGGCGAGATTCTCAACGCGGGGAGGTCAGGTTTCTCATTGCGAGTGGTCGCGTATGCTCGCGATCGCTCGCGATGAGAAACTACCGGTCCGCGTTGAGAAAGCTGCCGCTCGAGTACAAATCTACTCGAGCGGCAGAAAACGACCGCTTGCACTGTGCAAGATGCCGTTTGCAATGATTGCACAGTGCGGACAAGCATCCGGCACCGTGCAATCAGTGCGAACAGCATTTCCCTACCCACTACGCAGTTCGCGTAGCTACGCGTAGCTTGCGTAGTGCGAAGTGCACTTCGCGTAGCGCCACTACGTGAACTACGCTCAGGGTTACTTGTAACTAGGAATGCAATTTTAATTATGGCCTCACTCACCGGCTCAGTGCCTCCGGCCCGCCGGCGCCGCCTCACCTGCAGTTTACACTGCGCATAATCATTCCAGACTAGCTCTGCCCCACCCTGAGGCTGAAGAATACGAAGCTGCGCGCTATGCAGCATTTGATTTATTTGATTGGACTGGAGCGCGTGGCGGCGTAACATTTAAACGACGTCTACGTCCCTGCTCTCAATGACTACTGGTGGTACAATCTACTGCATGATTTCGAGTTTCAGTTTAAAAAAACGTTTTATTTAACAAATGCTGTTTGAGTACAGTCAAACCAATGCAGAGACTACTGTGTGCTGAGGGGGCCCCTCGAGCTCGGGGGCCCCCCGCAACGTGGGGGCTGTGGGAGCCTTTGTTACGCCCCTGAAAAGCACATGGGCAGAGCAGTCTTCAAAGGATCACCTTCGAAACCGAAAGATATGGAAGTAAAAGTGAAAGCTGTGGGGTCTTTCCGCTCCACCATCCCCTCAACAAATACCTGTCAGAACCCATGTCTCATGCAGCCCTCTTGTCAGATTAATCATACAGCCCTGGGTGGGATGGGTTTAATCCCTTTAATGATTATAAGAAATTGGTTTTATAAGCCAAAAGGACCCTATAAATGAGGGCGGGGAGTCCAGCTGGCCCTCCCCCTATATTGTTTTCATTTTTTGTTTGAGGTTGTAACTTATGAGGGCTGTTGGGCACATTGTCTATTTTGAAGTGCTGATATTCTGATGAAAGTGATTACTGCGGAAACCATTTATTTATCCCCTAATGACAGTGTGCCCAGCGTAAGTCTTCATTTAGGTTTGTGACAAAGAAAGTGTGTGTGTGAGAGAGAGAGAGAAAGCGAGGTAAAGAAAAAGAGAGAGTGTGTGTGTCTCTCTCTCTCTCAGGGACAGATTTACAAGCCCCTTGCAACACTTTTATGCCGCCGTTGTGTCACTTTTGTGACGCAGCGGCGGCGCAAACAATGCGCCACTATGCGACATATTTACAACGTGACGCATCTAGTGAGATGCGTCACGTTGTAAAGCCCTGCGCTACATTATACCTGCGTCAGGTATAATGTATGCAGGGTGGGCGTTCCGTCGCAAGGAAGCCCCGTAAAAGTGACGCAGTGAAATCTACAAGATTTCACTGAGTCACTTTTACGTCCCCGCTGCGTCAAAGGAGTGACGCAGCATGTTAGGTATAGGGCACCCCTGAGCAGTGCTGGAGTTGCGTCACGCTTGCGACACGACTCCAGCACTGCGTCACCCTTACGCCGACAGATGCGTCACGCATCTGTCTATCCTTGCGCCACGGTGCGCCGCATTGTAAATGCGGCGCATCCATGGTGGCGCAAGGGTTTTTTTTGCGTCACACAAAATAACTGCCGCATCCCTGCTAATATGCAGGGATGCGCCAGTTATTGTAAATCTGCCCCTCAATTTCTTTCTCTCTCGCGGTGGAGTTTCACTCTTTCCCAAAGCCTTGTTCTTGTCTCGTTTGTGCGCACCGAGGGTTGCTGGGCTGTGGTTATCTCCTGCAATGTGAAATCACCCAGGGCCCTATTCGCAAAGTACCTCTGCACTCGTGGCGGAGGCCCCACAGTCGCGGCGAGACATCTGTCCTGCAGTTACCCATTGCGGGTCCCCAGCTACGAACACGAGGCCTCCACCACGAATACGGAGGCCCTTTGTGAATCGGGCCCCCCAGTGATCCATTTGTTGCAGAATAAGTGCCGGTGCCCAAAGCTTTGCTCAAAAGCCTGCAGCCAGCACCGAGGCACAGCATGCCAAGGCTGCATAAGCTGGAATCAACCTCATACCTTTTTAACATACTTCCAGACACTACCTGTCCCTTTATCTCTCTCTCGCAGATTCCTGCTTTTTCCCTTCATGATGTTTTTTCTGTCTTTCTCTCAGCAGAGACTCCTCTGCTATGGCAGAGGCACGTCGCCCCCCCAAAAATGGCAGGAAAGGAAAAATAACACGACACACGTTTTATTTCTCCTGCCGAGACTTGGGGGTGAGGCTTGTGGGGTGACAGCACTGAGGGGAGTGGTAGTGCACTCCCTTCACTGGGCATGACAGTTTGGCCGGCCATCTCAGGCCGGCCAAACTGACATGCGCAGTGAAGCTCTATCCAACCCCAGCTGCATTGCTGGGGTTTGAGAGAGCAGGCACAGACTCCTAGTCTGTCCTGGAGAGCTAATCAAGGGCACTCAGGCCAATCTTGAAGCTACTGTTACGAGTGAGAGCAGCTTCAGGATTGGCTGCAGGGCAGGCTGGGAGGCTGTGCCTGAAGAAGAGGAGCGCGACTCGGCCGGCTGAAGGAAAGTTTAAAAAAAATTATTATTGTTTTTTATTTTGCCCCCTTCCCTTCGCAGCCCCTATGCTCTCCCTCTCCTCCCGCCCGGCCACTCGTAGAAAACACCAGCCGCTACTGCTTTCTCTTCCTCCTCCTTTCCCTGTTGTGTGTTTTCCCTCTCTTGCTCTCTGGAAATGTCGGATGAGGAAAATGCCAGTCCCAAAAACTAAGGGCTGGTGGGCCCCACTGGCCCCAGAAATGAATGCCAGTGGCCCCCACTGGCAACCACCAGCTCAAATTAAGCACTGAAAACACCTCCTTCTCTTTTCTCTTTTTACAGAGATTCTGCTTCATCAGAATAACCCATTTGAAAACAATTTGCAAACGACAATGGGAAAGAAAAGTGTTAGGGGTAGCCCAAGTTGCTGCCCTACATATTTCCTCTAAGGACACACCTCCTGTCTCAGCCCAAGTCGCAGCAATAGCTAAAACATTGGTCAGAACCTGTTCCTTAATTGAGGTATAAGCCTGAGCTATTACTTGCATAACCCATTAGTAGAACCATAGGAGACAAAAAGGGCCTGAGACTTTCTAAACTCTTTAGTCTTCTCCAAGTATATCAGTACGGCTCTCTTCACATCAAGGGCCGAAGGAACATTATCTGCCATTCGAAAAACCTCACGGATAATCCTCTGAGAGGGATGAAACCTGACGTACACTTTAGGCTTGAATGATGATCTGAGTAATTCCCTATCCGAAAAAAAATTAAGATAGGGATAAGAAATAGAAAAAGAGGTATGCTCCCCCAGCCTTCTGGCAGAGGAAATGGCAATTGAAAAGGCAGCCTTATATGAAACCCATTAAATATCAGCCTGATCCATATGTTCAAATGGGTCCCTTTATAGCCCATCCAAAACTAAAGACAAATCCCAAGATGGAAATGGAGATTCAAAATTAGGTATTTGAAGTCTAAAGGATTTCAAGAGCTCACTGGCCAGGGACAGAATGCTCGACCTATATGTTCGAATCGCTGCCCACTGAGCTACTAAAGTTGAAGGGGATAATCCCATGGAAAAACCCTCCCTTAAAAAATCCAGGATTTTAAATGGACTCCCAGAGACTTGATCTATATTGGATTTATCACACCAGGATGAAAAATGGGCCCAGTGCTATCATAGTGTTTAAGAGTATAGGGCTTCTTTAACAATTGGATATCACAGGCTACTTCCCTCAAGTATCCTTAGTGTTTCAAACCAGACCTCTCAATTTCCAGGCCGTAAATCTTAACTGAGGGAATTGCCTGTGAGTCAATATAGAAAAACGAAGGGGCCTGTGATGAAGAGGCATTTGAAGATGAGGATGAATTGCCAATTGTATCAGGAAAGGGAACCATGCTCTTCTCTGCCAATAGGGGGCTATCAGGATCACCACAGCCGACTCCCTCCGAATCCTCTGGAGCAGCCTCTGCAGGAGGGGAATGGGGGAAAAACATAAAGGAGCTCCTGAAGCCACAGGATTGTCAAGGCATCCCTTCCCGAAGCCTCCCTGCATGGCACTTGTGAGCAAAAGCGTGGAAAAAGGGAGTTCGACAGGGATGCAAACAGATCCAACGTCGGACGACCTGGATGATCTGTCACATACTGGAAAGCTTCCCAGCTGAAATGGTAATATATAGAGGAGGGAAGATTCTGGCTGAGGATGTCTGCCTGAAGGTTGTCTTTCCCCGGAATGTACACAGCTCTCAAGGACAAAAGATTGGTCTCTGCCCAAGCAGAAATCTAGTTGGAAAGAACTATTAGACCTTGTCCCTCCCTGTCTGTTGAGGAAGGACTTAGTAGCTTGATTGTCTGTTCCCATCACAGGGGAATTTACTAGGACGGGAGCAAAAGGTTGAAGGGCCCTGACTTCCAATGCCAATTCCCTCCAGTTCGAAGAGTTCTGACTCTGAGACCACTGAATTTGAACCTCTTCATCCCCTAAAGTGGCCCCCTTTCTGCAGAGTCTCTGGAGTTAACCACCACAGAAAATCTGGGGTCAAGGACTGGGAGAGTGGAATCTAAGTTTGATAATTCCCTCAATCTGGGGACCAGTGAGAGAGGATATGTAGAACCAGAGGTTTGAGGTGATAATGAAACTATGGGACTACAGCTGTGCAGGAGGCCATGAGTCTTTGAATTCTCAGCCATTGACAAGCCAAGTCAGACTTCAACTGGAGCAACTGCTGGTGGAGAGAATGAAGCTCCAGTCGTCTCGACTCCAGAACAAAAGCTCTTGCTTGTACTGTGTCCAACAGAGCACCTATGAACATCTTCTGGCATGATGAAAATAGCTGCAACTTCTCCCTGCTAAGAAGGAAGCCCAACGACTCCTGAGTGGTGCAGCCAGGTTTACATGTTCCTCTGACTTGAGAAAAGAAGATGCAACAATTAACTAATCATCCAGATATGGATATAATTGCACGCCCAAAGAGTGAAGATGAGCCACTACTGGAACAAATACCTTGATGAAGATCCTTGGAGATGAAGAAAGGGCAGCACTGCAAATTGGAAATTGTTTCACACGGTAAATCGAGAAATCTCTGAGAGTCCCAATGAATGCGAACCTGAAAATATGCATCCTTCAAGTCTAGATTCATAAAGAAGTCCCCTTCCTTTATCATAAGTAAGTAAGTAAAGGGCTTATAAAGCATGCGAATGGCGAGGCGACTTGGCGCTAGAGAAAGCAAGAAGGTGTAAAAGTCAGGAGGCGCTTGGTCGCTATTGGGGGGGGAAAAGCCAGGTTTTAACCCGTCTCTTAAACTGGGACCTGGATGGTGAAAGCCTAATTGTTGGAAAGTGGATTATTGGTAGGGGCAAATGTAGGTCTGCCACTGGCAATAAGGCCACTAATCATTGGTAGGACTCAGCATAGGTCTTAGAAAATTATTCCTATGCTCAACCCTTGGTAACGTGGCTGCGAGCAGACAGGCTTAACTTCAAAGACAGGTATGTAAAGCATTTAAAAACACCAATTCAGTGAATAATTAAGACACATCACATAGTAAAAATCCAACACCAATTTATAAAAATAGGAAATATTTTTATCTTTAAAATGACACCAAAACTACAAAAATCCAATGTAGGGAACCGGAGATATGAATTTTCAAAGATTTAATAAAATATAGCACTTAGAAGTTTATAGCACCATATTGGGATACCTGCTCGCGATAGACCGGGGCAAAGTCAAAGTTTCAGGCCGACCGCGATGGAGCCCTGGGCGGCTAGAGCTTGCGGCAGGTCCCGGTCTCAGTTTCTACCTTCACACTTAGAAACTTTCCTGGAGCTTTTCTCCTCGAGGCCCCTCGAAGCTCCCAGCCAGTCCGGATTCGGTGAGGGTTCGCCGGATTGCCTTTCGACGAGCTCCCGGTCAACATCCCTGAAGCGGTCTTTAGCGGTTCAGCGGGGCAACCCAGGAGCCCAGGCCGACACGCGATGGAAGGCAGGCGGCTTGGCGTTCGCGGTTGCTTCCGGTCACCTTTTCTACGAGCGGACTTAGAAACTTTTCTGGAGCTTTTTCTCGCGGGGTCTCTCGATGCTCTTCATGTAGCCAGATCCGGTGAGGGTTCGCCGGCTTCAGATTTCTTCTAGTCCCGGTCAAACTCTGGAAGTGGGACCGACGGAGCTTTTAGCGGGACGAACCTGGGTGGCTTGGCCGACTCGCGGTTGAAGGCAGGCGGCTTGGCTGATCAGGTTGAGTCAGTCCCTCTATGGAGCTTTTTTTCAAAGTTCCTCCAAAGTTCTCCAAACTTCTTGAACTTCTTCCTGAAGTTCCTCAAAGGGTCCCAAAGTGTCTCAAACTCACTCCAAGGGTCTGGAAGCGCCAAGATGGTCCTTGAAAGTTGAGGACTTCAGTTCCCACAATCCACTTGGACGTCACCCTTACAAATCCACTGGTAGTTCTCCAAGGTGCAGATTTAGTTGGTGATGTTCCAGATGAGCTCTTTTAACCTGTAGCTTTCAGGGAGTCCACTCTTTAGTTCCTTTTCAGCAAGATAATCCACAGGGCTGTAGTTTCAGATGGTGCAGTCTTCAGAGGTCAGGCCTTAGAAATCTTTGCACAGCAAAACTTCTCAGCTTGGCAATGTCTTGCTTCAGTAAGTTTCAAGCAGCAGATCTGGAGGGCTCTGCCCCTCTCAGATACTTATTCCATGTTCTCTGTGTCAGACAGGAGGTCACTCCTGACCAATGGGAGCAGGGTAACTCCTCAAACCTATGACCACTTCCTGTAGAGTGTGGCATTATTTTGTCCCAGAGTGCATCAAATCTTCCAAATCCATAATGGCAGATTTCCCAGAAAGGAGGCAAGAGCTGGCTAAACACACCCCTAGGATGGCTAATTTACTTAGGCTCTCCCCCCTGCATCTGCTCATACCTTCCTTAATCCCCCATCTGCCTGAGGTAGAAAGTTCAGAGTTGTAAATGACACTGGGTTCTGCTTTTCTCTTTGAAGCCCATGGTTTACAACCCCTCCCCTGGCCTGGCATTCCTGTGGACCAGCACACTGCCCTCCCAGCCCAGCTGCATAACCCCAGGGGCTCTTTATCACCTCTCCAGGCTGGCTGGCTAATCCACTTAACTCTGACCAATCAGGGCAGACCACTGGAAGGCTGAATCTGGACTTACAAACAAGAAAGCCTTATAACTTCTTGTAGGTACACTTTAGGAGAAATTCAACATTATCATATTGTTGGATTTATTAATACCATTCGGGGAAATCTTTGAATGGCACTTCTATCTCTTTCCTATCAAGAGTTATTAATTAATAACTTCCTACCATGTTAACCTATGTAACAGGGGATTTGCAATGGGAAAAATGACTTGGGCCATTTTTCCAGCACCAGGACTTACAAAAACATATTTTATAAGTACTTTGCTTATATCTACAGGACCCCCACCCCATGGGACAACTAGGGGAGACTTTAGGGGTTCTGAATCTGTAAAAATATTGCAGATCCTCACTTCACAGTGCTCCTAGCATCAAAGTCGAATTTGAGCAGCACTTTTACCACAATGGGGGAGTGAAATGTGAAATTTCACTTTACCCAGGCATATAAAAACTCATTTTATAAGGTTGTACCTTATAAATACCTGACCCCCCACCCCTGGGACACCTAGGGAGACCCTGGGGGTCCCTAATATGCCATAACATTGTAGGTTATCCATTTTTAAGTGCCCCAAACCCCAAAGTCGAGTTTGGGCACAATTTCCTTTTAAAAGCAGTCCTGGCACCCAGGGCTGCTTTTAAACTGACCTCACACATGCAATTGCAAAAAGAGCTGCTGGCCTCTAAACTGCCATGCCCTAGGGTACTAGGGACTTCTAGGTAGTTTCATTCCCCCTGCCCTATTATATACTAGGGGCTTATGGGGTAGGTCATGCCAATCACAGGGGTACCCCACCATACCATTGTGTACCCTAGTGTATGTAGGTGTTTTAACTGTATTCTAATGTGTCTCTTTCAGCATTGCACTGGCCCTGGGCCTGGTTAGGCAGAGCCCAGGGTCAGTCAGAGTCAGTTACCACCAGTATCAATCAGCAAAAAGTTGGGGGGTGCCCAGGGCACAGGATGACTTTGCAACATAGCCCCCCCAAACGAAAGGTGATGGGTTACTAACCTACACCCTGGTAGTCCTCATCAGCTAAGTGGAAAAACCTGGAAAGTCCATCTGCATTTGCATGGGCAACCCCAGGTCTGTGTTCCACTGTAAAGTCCATTCCCTGTAGGGAAATGGACCACCTTAACAGCTTGGGATTCTCCCCTCTCATCTGCATGAGCCATCTGAGAGGCCTGTGGTCAGTTTGAACACGAAAGTGAGTCCCAAACAAATATGGTCTCAACTTTTTCAGGGACCAAACCACAGCAAAAGCCTCTCTCTCAATGGCACTCCACCTCTGCTCTCTGGGAAGAAGCCTCCTGCTAATAAAGGCAACTGGCTGATCAAGGCCCCCTTCATTTAGCTCTGACAACACTGCCCCAATCCCTTGCTCTGAAGCATCTGTCTGAACCACAAATTCTTTTGTGTAGTCAGGGGCCAGTAGCACTGGTGCTGAACACATGGCAGCTTTCAGAGTGTCAAAAGCCTTCTGACACTCTGGGGTCCAAATCACCTTCTTGGGCCTCTTTTTAGAAGTGAGTTCTGTTAGGGGCCCCACAATGGTCCCATTATTTTGAACACACCTTCTATAGTACCCTGTCAGTCCAAGGAATGCCCTGACCTGAGTCTGGGTAACAGGAGCTGTCCAATCCAAAATAATTTGGATTTTAGCTTGGAGACGCTGTACATGGCCCCCACCTACCAGGTGGCCCAGGTACACCACAGAACTCTGCCCTATTTGGCACTTACTGGCCTTAATAGTCAGGCCTGCTTGCTGCATGGCCTGAAGCACTTCCCTTAGGTGGTTTAAGTGATCCCCCCAGGTAGAACTGTATACAGCTATATCATCCAGGTAAGCTGCACTGAACTGTTCCAACCCAGACAAGCCCCTGTTCACCAACCTTTGGAAGGTGGCAGGTGCATTCTTTAATCCAAAGGGCATTACCTTAAACTGATAATGTCCCTCTGGGGTGGAGAATTCTGACCTCTCCTTTGCTCCATCAGTGAGGGCAATCTGCCAGTAACCTGAAGTCAAATCAAAAGTACTCAGGTACTTAGCAGCCCCTAACCTGTCAATGAGCTCATCAGCTCTAGGTATAGGGTGAGCGTCAGTCTTTGTGACTGCATTCAATCCTCTGTAGTCCACACAGAACCTTAACTCCTTGGGTCCCCCTGAGGATTAGGTTTAGGTACCAGCACCACTGGACTGGCCAATGGACTCTCAGACGGTTCAATTACCCCCAATTCCAGCATCTTAGCAACCTCAGCTTTAATGCTGGCTCTGACATGGTCAGACAACCTGTACAGTTTATTTTTGACAGGTAGGCTGTCGCCAGTGTCAATGTGGTGCACACACCACTCAGTGATGCCTGGGGTCAAAGAGAACAGGCCAGCAAACTGCTCCAGCACTTGCTTACAGTCTCTGTGCTGCTGGTCTGTCAACTTGGGAGAGAGTATCACCCCCTCCACTGACCCATCTTGCACATTAGTGGAGAGGAGGTCGGGCACAGGCTCAGTTTCCTCCTCCACACCCTCATCAGTGACCAGTAACATGGTCATGTCTGCCGTGTCATGGTGGGGTTTCAATCTATTCACATGCAGGACCCTATGAGGGTTCCTGGGGGTGCCAAGGTCAACCAAATAGGTAACCTCACCCTTCTTTTCTAAGATTGGATAGGGCCCACTCTACTTGTCATGGAGGGCCCTGGGAGCCACAGGCTCCAACACCCACACCAATTGTCCTGGAGTATACTCAGGCATAGTAGCCTTTTGATCATACCAGTGCTTCATGAGCTCCTGGCTGGCCTCCAGTTTCCTGTTTGCCTTGTACATGTACTCTGCCATCCTAGATCTCAGGCCTAGCACTTAGTCAAGCACATTGTCCTTGGCTTCTTTAAGAGGCTTCTCAAAAGACTCTCTCAGCAGGCTCAATGGCCCCCTCACAGGGTGTCCAAACAACAACTCAAAGGGACTGAAGCCAACCCCTTTCTGTGGCACCTCCCTGTAGGCAAACAGTAAGCATGGGAGGAGAACATCCCATCTCCTCCTGAGTTTCTCTGACAACCCATTTATCATGCCCTTCAGGGTTTTGTTGAATCTCTCAACAAGACCATTTGCTTGTGGGTGATAGGGGGTGGTGAACTTGTAGTTGATACCACACTCATCCCACATAGCAGTCAGATAGCTGGACAGGAAATTTGTGCCCCTATCTGACACCACCTCTTTTGGAAAACCCACTCTGGTGAACACACCAAGCAGTGCTCTAGCCACCGCAGGAGCATCAATGGTTCTAAGAGGGATCGCTTCAGGGTACCTAGTGGCATGGTCCACTATCACTAAGATATACCTATTCCCTGATGCAGTAGGTGGGTCCAGGGGACCAACAATGTCCATCCCCACCCTCTCAAAAGGAACCCCAACCACTGGCAGTGGTATTAGGGGAGCCTTTGTCTTGCCCCCTGCCTTGCCACTGGCCTGACAGGTGACACAGGAGCTGCAAAACTCCTTTACCTTTTCAGACATATGGGGCCAGTAGAAATGGTTCACCAACCGGTTCCATGTCTTTGTCTATCCCAAATGTCCTGCCAAGGGGATATCATGACCCAAAGTCAGGATGAACTCTCTGTACTTCTGGGGCACCACCAACCTCCTGGTGGCCCCCTCCTTGAGGTTTCTGGCCTCAGTATAAAGCAGTCCATCTTCCCAGTAGAGTTTGTGAAACCCACTGTCATCCCCCTCCTCTTGCTTAGAAGCAATCCGCCTCAAGCTCTCAAGGGTGGGACAGTCATGCTGTCCCTTACTGAACTCCTCTCGGGAGGGTCCACCTGCTCCTGTCAGTTCTGCCAAATCTGACAGCTCTGGCAGGGATGGAGTCCCTCCCTCAGAGGTCAGATCCTCCCCATCAGGATTAGATTCTTCCTGCACCTCTGGAGTTCCCTGGGCTGGCTCACCAGGCCCAGTACCCCTGTCCTTGGATGCTTGGCCCTTTGTTCCAGGGTCCAAGTGTCCAGCCCCTCCCTTCTGGCTAGTCTGTGACCTAGTCACAGCACATACCCACTCAGGGAGCTCCAATATTTTCATATGGAGTCCTCTCTCCACCTCTGACCACACAGAGGCTTCAAGATCATTGCCCAGTAAACACTGGACTGGGAGCACCTTTGACACAGCTACCTCCATAGGGCCTGTCACATCTCCCCATTCCAAATCCACCACAGCCATAGGATGGAGTTTGGTAGTGCTGTCTGCATACGTCACCTGGTGAAACTCACCAGGTAACAACCTCTCTGGAGGCACCAGCTCATCCAGGACCATAGTTACACTAGCCCCAGTGTCTCTGATAGCCTCAACCTCAGTCCCATTCACTTTAGGCCTCTGCCTGTACTTGTCCATGTTTGGAGGTAAGGCAGCAAGGGTTGCAATATTCACCCCACCCAGGGACACTAAGGTTGCTTCCACCACCTGACTACTCCTCACTGGGGCACCACTCTCCACCCCTACACTGACACTGGCAATCCCTGTGGATGGCCCCTTAGGGGGGAGCTTCTTGGCGCAGACATCATCTCCTTGTTTGTGCCCTGGCTGGTTACAGTCAAAGCACTTACCCACTTTTGAGGGATCAAAGAACCTACCACTCTTTTCCTGATTCCACCTCCCTTTGGATTTGGGTTGGCTCGGGGCCCCCCATCCTTGTGCAGGTTTTTGTGGGTCTTTGGAGGACTCCTTCTGGTTTTGACCTTCTTTCCCTTGGGCTTTCCCCTGGGGAGGGACCTGTCCTCCTTTCTTCTGGTCACCCCCCTGCTGCTGTATGGAAACCCGGGTTCTCACCCACTCATCAACTGCTTCACCCAGCTCTCTGGGGTCTGTCAGCTTAGAGTCCACTAGATACTGGCGTAACTTCTCTTCTGCACAATGAGTCAAAATATGTTCTTTCAAAAACAAATTATATAATCCCTCATATGTGTCAACTTTGTTACCAACAATCCAGCCTTCCAGTGCCTTCACTGAAACGTCCACAAAGTCTACCCAAGACTTTGAACTCAATTTCTGGGTGCCTCTAAACTTCACCCTGTACTGCTCTGGAGTCAGACCAAATCTCTTAACTAAGTATGCCTTCATCTGCTGGTATGATTCTGCATCCTCTCCCTTCAGGGTCAGGAGCCTATCCCTCCCAGCTACTGGAATCAACTCCCACAGGAGTGCACCCCAATACCTAGAGTGGACCCTACTCATTCTAAGGGCCCTCTCAAAAGCTACTAGCCACTTGTCAATGTCATCCCCCTCTGTGTACTTGGGCACTATACCCTTGGGAAGTTTAGGTTCAAATGCACCACCCCTGGACATCTCAAAATCTTCATCATTTTCACTGCCACCATTTCTTCTCAACTCCTCCTTCTCCCATCTCTTCCTAGCCGATTCCAATTTCTCCTGCTCTAAAGCTATCAAAGCTAATTGAGCCTGAAGCTGTCTCTCTGCAAGGGACGGTAGTGGTTCCTGAGTAAGGGACCCTTCCCCACTCCCACCACCACCTTGATTCACCTGACTAACACTAGTGACAATGGAAGAGGTCTCATCCTCACCCCCCTCTTGGGTGAGGTTGGGGGGAACATCCTCCCACCCCCCTGGGTTCTCCTCAGCTGCCCCGGCCTGTAGGGACTCAAGTAACCCTGCCTTCCTCATCTTCTTGGCAGCAGGCAGCCCCCTAAGCCTACACTGTTCCCTAAGCTCAGCAAGCTTGAACTGGGACAGTTTAGCCAGATCCAGCTCCATGGTTCCCTAGTTTTGGGTCACAACAACTAGGCACAACAGACTTAGAACAATTTGGAAAAATCAAAACAATGGATTAAAAACAGATTATTCCAAATTCCAAAAATCAAACTCAAAAGTTTTGTTCTAAGGCAATTTAGAGGATTTTTATAATCTTAATACATTCACTGAAAGGTTAACTTTTTAAACACAAGTCCTCATCCACACCGCTGAGCACCAAATGTTGGAAAGTGGATTATTGGTAGGGGCAAATGTAGGTATGCCACTGGCAATAAGGCCACTAATCATTGGTAGGACTCAGCATAGGTCTTAGAAAATTATTCCTATGCTCAACCCTTGGTAACATGGCTGCGAGCAGACAGCTTAACTTCAAAGACAGGTATGTAAAGCATTTAAAAACACCAATTCAGTAAATAATTAAGACACAACACATAATAAAAATCCAACACCAATTTATAAAAATAGGAAATATTTTTATCTTTAAAATGACACCAAAACGACAAAAATCCAATGTAGGGAACTGGAGATATGAATTTTCAAAGATTTTATAAAATATAGCACTTAGAAGTTTATAGCACCATATTGGGATACCTGCTTGCGATAGACCGGGGCAAAGTCAAAGTTTCAGGCCGACCGCGATGGAGCCCTGGGCGGCTACAGCTTGCGGCAGGTCCCGGTCTCAGTTTCTACCTTCACACTTAGAAACTTTTCTGGAGCTTTTCTCCTCGAGGCCCCTCGAAGCTCCCAGCCAGTCCGGATTCGGTGAGGGTTCGCCGGATTGCCTTTGACGAGCTCCCGGTCAACTTCCCTGGAGCGTACTTAGAAACTTTTTCTTTAGTGCTTCAGCGGGGCAACCCAGGAGCCCAGGCCGACACGCGATGGAAGGCAGGCGGCTTGGCATTCGCGGTTGCTCCCGATCACCTTTTCTACGAGCGGACTTAGAAACTTTTCTGGAGCTTTTCTCGCGGGGTCTCTCGATGCTCTTCATGTAGCCGGATCCGGTGAGGGTTCGCCGGCTTCAGATTTCTACTAGTCCCTGTCAAACTCTGGAAGTGGGACCAACGGAGCTTTTAGCGGGACGAACCTGGGTGGCTTGGCCGACTCGCGGTTGAAGGCAGGCGGCTTGGCTGACCAGGTTGAGTCGGTCCCTCTATGGAGCTTTTTTCAAAGTTCCTCCAAAGTTCTCCAAACTTCTTGAACTTCTTCCTGAAGTTCCTCAAAGGGTCCCAAAGTGTCTCAAACTCACTCCAAGGGTCTGGAAGCTCCAAGATGGTCCTTGAAAGTTGAGGACTTCAGTTCCCACAATCCACTTGGACGTCACCCTTACAAATCCACTGGTAGTTCTCCAAGGTGCAGATTTAGTTGGTGATGTTCTAGATGAGCTCTTTTAACCTGTAGCTTTCAGGGAGTCCACTCTTTAGTTCCTTTTCAGCAAGATAATCCACAGGGCTGTAGTTTCAGATGGTGCAGTCTTCAGAGGTCAGGCCTTAGAAATCTTTGCACAGCAAAACTTCTCAGCTTGGCAATGTCTTGCTTCAGTAAGTTTCAAGCAGCAGATCTGGAGGGCTCTGCCCCTCTCAGATACTTATTCCATGTTCTCTGGGTCAGACAGGAGGTCACTCCTGACCAATGGGAGCAGAGTAACTCCTCAAACATATGACCACTTCCTGTAGAGTGTGGCATTATTTTGTCCCAGAGTGCATCAAATCTTCCAAATCCATAATGGCAGATTTTCCAGCAAGGAGGCAAGAGCTGGCTAAACACACCCCTAGGATGGCTAATTTACTTAGACTCTCCACCCTGCATCTGCTCATACCTTCCTTAATCCCCCATCTGCCTGAGGTAGAAAGTTCAGAGTTGTAAATGACACTGGGTTCTGCTTTTCTCTTTGAAGCCCATGGTTTACAACCCCTCCCCCTGGCCTGGCATTCCTGTGGACCAGCACACTGCCCTCCCACCCCAGCTGCATAACCCCAGGGGCTCTTTATCACCTCTCCAGGCAGGCTGGCTAATCCACTTAACTCTGACCAATCAGGGCAGACCACTGGAAGGCTGAATCTGGACTTACAAACAAGAAAGTCTTATAACTTCTTGTAGGTACACTTTAGGAGAAATTCAACAATATCATATTGTTGGATTTATTAATACCATTCGGGGAAATCTTTGAATGGCACTTCTAGCCCTCTCCTATCAAGAGTTATTAATTAATAACTTCCTACCATGTTAACCTATGTAACAGGGGATTTGCAATGGGAAATATGACTTGGGCCATTTTTCCAGCACCAGGACTTACAAAAACATATTTTATAAGTACTTTGCTTATAATCTACAGGACCCCCACCCCATGGGACAACTAGGGGAGACTTTAGGGGTTCTGAATCTGTAACGATATTGCAGATCCTCACTTCACAGTGTTCCTAGCATCAAAGTCGAATTTGAGCAGCACTTTACCACAATGGGGGAGTGAAATGTGAAATTTCACTTTACCCAGGCATATAAAAACTCATTTTATAAGGTTGTACCTTATAAATACCTGACCCCCCACCCCTGGCACACCCAGGGGACACCCTGGGGGTCCCTAATATGCCATAACATTGTAGGTTATCCATTTTTAAGTGCCCCAAACCCCAAAGTCGAGTTTGGGCACAATTTACTTTTTAAAAGCAGTCCTGGCACCCAGGGCTGCTTTTAAACTGACCTCAGGCTTCAGCAGTGCACACATGCAAGTGCAAAAAGTGCTGCTGGCCTCTAAACTGCCATGCCCTAGGGTACTAGGGACTTCTAGGTAGTTTCAATCCCCCTGCCCTATTATATACTAGGGGCTTATGGGGTAGGTCATGCCAATCACAGGGGTACCCCACCATACCATTGTGTACCCTAGTGTATGTAGGTGTTTTAACTGTATTCTAATGTGTCTCTTTCAGCATTGCACTGGCCCTGGGCCTGGTTAGGCAGAGCCCAGGGTCAGTCAGAGTCAGTTACCACCAGTATCAATCAGCAAAAAGTTGGGGGTGCCCAGGGCACAGGATGACTTTGCAACACTAATGTTGAGTGGAAGTTCATTCCAGAGCTTAGATGCCATAAAGGATAGACATCTGCCTCCCCATCTGGCCTTCTTAACTCTGGGAACGTGAACCAGAACCAGAACTTTATTGGCCGATCTTAACATCCGGAGGGGGGCATGCAATTGGAATAATTTGTGGTAGTCATTAGCCCCCCCATATAGGGCTTTATGAACCAGGCATAGTGCCTTAAACTCAGTTCGCTGCTTAATTGGAAGCCAGTGTAGATTTCTAATGGCACCAGAAATGTGA
This sequence comes from Calotriton arnoldi, assembly GCA_963921515.1. Classification (NCBI taxonomy): domain Eukaryota; kingdom Metazoa; phylum Chordata; class Amphibia; order Caudata; family Salamandridae; genus Calotriton; species Calotriton arnoldi. The sequence goes on from CAWUFW010005495.1 coordinate 892,863, forward strand.
CTATATTTTGAGATGTTTAACAGGGTACGTGCAGCCGCATTCTGTAGCGACTGAAGTTTGGACAGCTGGCGTTTGTCAACGCCTAGGTACAGGGCGTTACAGTAGTCTAGGCGGGAAAGAATAAGATCCACCACAACCGTTTTCCTCAATTCCATAGGTAGAAAAGGTAGGATTTTACATAGCATTTTTAAAGGAAGTAACAGGCTGATGTCAGCTGATTGATCTGCCCTGAGAAATTGAGCTGGGCATCACATAAAAAGTCAAGGTTTCTTACTTTGGTAGCAGGGACAGGACAGACTCCAGCCGCTGCAGGCCACCATGATTGGGTCGAGATTGGAGGACCATTTCCGAATTCCATGACCTCTGTCTTGTTCGTGTTTAGTTTTAAATAGTTCTTTTGCATCCATTTCATGACGTGGCCAAGACAGCTATGGAATCTGTCTGCCACCGAATCTGACATTGATGAAATGGAGATAATAATTTGAGTATCGTCAGCATACGATACTAGCAAGAAACCATGGTCCCTGATTAGTTTGGCTAGTGGAGTTACATAAATGTTGAACAGCGTTGGAGAGAGTGCTGACCCTTGTGGCACTCCCCGTGGAAGGTAAAATTTGCCTGATTTTAGAGTGTCCCAGCACACCCTCTGTTCTCTAGCTGAGAGAAAAGAGGTGAGAAGAGTGAGTGCGATGTCTCCAATTCCTACTGCCTCCAGCTGTCGCATAAGTACAGTATGATTAACCGTATCGAACGCGGCTGATAGGTCAAGTAGGATCAGGATAGCCCTGCGACCCCTGTGAATTTGCCACGTATTTCCTCAGTATATATGTAAAGTACAAGGGAACCCAATTTGATCAGTCAGGGACCTTGGGAACTAACTTATTTTAAGAGACAATGGTCCCTGTGTAAACAATTGATTGAAATCAAATAAATATAGCCCCAATCGGTACTATATTGTAACCATTGTTCCATCCGGAACAAGGCAGTTTTAATATGCAATTATAGATATACGCAACATAAAATTTAATAACAGTAGGACACAAGCCTGTATCCAAAAAACTCACATCACAAAAGAAAACAAGAGAAGGCTCAGGCAGCATGTAGTTGTCTGCGTCAAATCAATACAATGGAGCAAACAGCAATAAGAGGAGGTCACCTTTACACATAATGTAACTAATAAATAACAGTGTATAAGGTTAACAATTTTGTCGACGGCGTTTCGATCCTTAACACAATTATCGGATCATCATCAGGACTTGCAAAATAGTGCCTGAAAACATTTTGCCTGCAATTAACTGGGAGCGAGTGCTGGGAGCAGAGCAATGCGGGATGAGGGATGAGCTTCCATGGGTGACCGGGAGCGATCTTCAACCTCGTGGTGGGATAATTGAACGCGTAAGTAATCACAATGGATTAGAGGTCCGTATGGGAAGGCGCCACAGGCATCTAATTGGGCGGCAATTGAAACCAATCACAATGGATTAGGAGTCCGTAAGGGAAGGCGCTGCAGACTCTGTGGAATGGCCCGATCGAAAGCCATGGAATCAGATCATTGGAATTAGATTCTGAAGAGACACCATCTTGATGGAAAGGTAAGTTACCAACTAGTTCAACTCCTTCAGTTCCAGATAGGGCAGAAGTTTCCGTCTGATTTCAGAACCAAAAAGAGGATTGAGTAGAACTCCAGTCCTTGCTCGCACACTGGTACCAGTACCCCCCTTTCTGTTGTAGAGCCTGAATCCCTTGAATCATGGCTTGCCTCTTCAATTTGTCTTCGGGGAAAGGAGTCTGATAAAATGAGGTTCTGCACAAAGAAGCTGGAAGCCCTTGCACACAATATCCAATATCCATTTGTGCTTTATGAGCTATAGCCATCTTTCTAAAAAGGGTGCTATTCTTCCTTCCACAATAGGACAGTGATTGCCATTGCTTCTGGGACTGAAGTTGCTTTTGTGGTTGGGATTTGCCTCCTACCATGGCTCCCCGAAAGGAATGTCTGTCCTGAAAAGCTTGGGCTGTCTTCTTTTGAATAAATGATTGTCTTGGTTGAAAATATTTGAAGGGTTGTAGAATTTTTTCTCCTCCGCTGCTTTCTTTACAAGTTCGTCAAGCTGGGAGGCAAATAGCTTATGCCCTGGGAAAGGCTACCAAAGAACCAGAGCTCTCTGAGACTGCTCAAGTTTCCACATTTCAACGACAAGAGGCACTGGGCTTCAATAGATGCGTCTGAAGCTATGGCCGATGACCCCAGGAAATTGAAGGACACCTTTGACAAGAACTGCAAAAAAGTTCCATGTTTGCTAAGACCTCCGTTGGATCCTTTTGTTCTTGACAGTCATAGAGCAGTTGGGTTTGAGTAGCATAAACAGCATATGTTGTGACTCGAAAAGAAAAATTGAGTGCCGCATAAAACTATATTTACCATAAGTATTTGTGGGAACTTGTCTTCAAACCTCTCCCGGGAATATTGTTTGAAAAGAAAGAGTGGGATATTGGGCTTATAAGTCTCCTTCCACTCCTTATGAAAAATAGATTCAATGACGTCATGAATAGGCAGTACATCTGGCATCATGTGTTACATTGAGAAAAAAATTCATCAGATGAGGAAATCCGTTCCGGAAAGGAAAGCATTTCTCTAATATGCTTAAGCAGAATGAATGAATGCTGCACTTGTAAAGTGCACTGTCACTCGCAATTGAGCATCCTGCGGCTATGCTGGGGATCAACAGGGATCCTTATGCAAAGGCATTGATTGGTTAGATAAGGGAGTGACATAGTGCATCGGGGGCAAGAAAGAGCCATGTCTTCAAGGATTTTTAAAATATTTCTTTGGTTTCAATGGAACAGAGAGAGCTGAGGAGTAGGTTCCAGGTTTTGGACCCCAGCACCGTGAAGGTTTATCCCCCTCGGGATTTCAGTCTGAAAGTGGGGGGCCTTAAACGGTTGACATTGGAAGATCTTAGGGGATGATTTAGATCTTGGTGGAGGGACTACTCCGTCACAATCTTGGTGGAGGGGCTACTCCGTCACAAACTGTGACGTATATCCTGTCCCGCGTATTACGAACCCCAAACGATATAATGGGATCGTAATACGGTGGAAGGGATCCATTGTGTTTGTGATAGAGTATTCCCCTCCGCTAAGATCGAAATCAAGCACTTAATCTTCTTTAGGTCGTGTAGTGGCAAAACCGGGCCATAGAATATTTGGATCGGTGGCCTTTAAAGCTCTGAAAACTAGCAGTAGGATTTTGAATCGGATTCTTTTGTGGATGGGTAACCAGTGAAGTTTTTTAGGGTGGCTGACGCGTTATTCCTTTTAGGAAGTTGTAGCACCAGTCTAGCTCCTGCATGCTAAGCAGCTCCCAGAGCAGCCTCTGGAGCTGTGCTCCCTGAACGAACTTCCCCTTGGTAGAGAGCTCAGAGTCATACACATTGTCAGAGATTGTCTTTTGCCATAATGCAGCTGGCTGAGCTAAAGCAGAAGAAACTGCTTCATCGGTTAAGGCCTGTAAATCATTCAGAGAAACAGTCACAAGCTCCTGTTTCCCAGCTTGGAGCTGGTTGGACGTAAAGTCCTGTTTCCATTTTAAAAACTGTGAAGACGTGCTAGAGGCAGAAACTTCCTGTTTTTAAAGGTTGCATAGCAACTCCAATCTTGTGAAACATGAAATCAGAGCAGCTACAGCCCCCTATAGCAGTGTATACAGGTCTCCCAGACCAGTATATGACTTGAATTGCCTCTACAGAGCTCCCCACCCCAGTTATGACACCTGGGTGGAGAGCAGAGAACCATTCAAGTCACCGAGAATGCAGTCGCTAAAGCTGGATGCAAGGAAGTACTCACCTGCATTCAATATTTCTCCCTCAACAAGAACACGATCCACAGTATCTGAGACAGGAGAAAGAAACATGAAGTGATGGATTCTTATGCTCCCATTGCACTTGTATTCTCCTTTAATTGGCTTATTTAAACGATCCCTTTCGGAGGCAGGATGCCTCAATGGTTAGTACTTTGATGAGGAGGACCATATGTGGAGGTAATGTACACATTAACATGTCACTTCTCCTTTAAAGATCATGTGCATTGGATAGAAAAAGCAGAGTCATGGGGAGGGAAGTTTTTAGTGGATGAATCAATCTATTTCCAAGAATGAACAATTGCACCTAAGCCTTCATTAAACATTGCCCCGAACGTTATATCTGTGGCGGATATCTACACGCAACTACAAGTTCCCCAGTGCCTTGGGTTTGTAGTCATCAGGTCCATGAACTCTGGACTCAATAATTTCAGGTCTGGAGGTATTAGCTCTAGGCTCCACAGCAAAGCTGTGGTGTCTACGTGCAGCTATTGTACCTGGCCCTGTCCGCCAATTGCAGCATGGGGGCAGCAGAAAAAGTTCCAGTTAGCTGAAGTTAAAGCACCTCTGATATCCCCCTTTGACCCACTTCAACCTCCCCACAGCCAAGAAAGAACCCCCTCCCCTTTGCATGTAGCGCATGCTCCTAGGAGGAGGTACATTTGTGCATATTTGGGACAGTAGTTTCCCCGCAAGGAGAAAAACACACTGAATCAGACTCGGTATTCCCAGGTCCCTGTATTATTTTCCATTCTGGGGAAATAACTCTTAACCCCTAAATAAATGGGAGACTGCTAATCAGGGCCTAAGAAGCACTTCTGCTGTAGCTCTGCATGTAGGAGAAGGACCTTGTGGAAACCCACCAGGTGGACAATTCAGCAGCTCTTGCACATTCTCCTATTCGCATGGTCAGCTCTTGACTGCATTCAGGACACCCCACTGTGGAGAATAGTGGGTATAGATTTGGGTGAACCCCGTGATTTCCATACAAAGAGTTAAAGTTCCAGCTTTGAGGATATGTCTTGTGAGAATTTTTTAAGCATGCAGCAGCTACCTAGGCACTGTAGCAGTTGAGTCTTACATAGGAATCCTCTAGTGTCCCAGATAAAACTCTTGCTGGGCAAAGAGCCTCAAGTTACTATCAGCAGCCCTGCGGTAATGGGCTATATTGAAAAGTAAGTAAGTATAGATTTTCTATACCTAACTCCACATATATGTACATTGACTATATATATAGCTTCAAGGTGCATAGATGTGGAGCTAAGAATAGTAAATGTATACTTCATTGGTCATCCCTAGACTTTTTGTCTTCACCCCTCCTGTTTTCCGAATCCATTTTTGTTGGCCTTAGGACTACTGCTGATCAGTGCTAAAGTGCTTGTGCTCTCTTCTTAAAACATAGTAGAATTGGCTTGCACCCAATTGTCCTTTTTAATTTACTTGTAAGGCCCTCCCCTAGTAAAGTGGCACTACTTGTGGCCAGGGCCGGTAAATGAAATGCTACTAGTGGGCCTGCAGCACTGATTGTGCCACCCACTTAAGTAGCCCTTTAAACATGTCACAAGCCTGCCATTGCAGAGCCTGTGTGTGCAGTTTTACACTGCCATTTCGACCTGGCAAACTAAAACCTTTGCCATGCCCAGTCCTTCCTTTTTATTAATAAATATAAGTGACCCCTATGGTAGGTCCTGGATAGCCCAGAGGGCAGGGTGCAATGTATTTAAAAAGTAGCACATGTACTTTTAGGTTTTACATATCCTGGTACTGAAAAGCTCTTACATTTGTTTTTCACTGCTGCAAGGACTATCTCTCCCATAGGATAACATTGGAGTTGCCTTCTTACATTTTATAAGTGTAAATTTCCAATGGTAAGCGATAACTAGTTCATGTTTGGTGTCTCTGGAATCACATTTTAAAATCCTAACTAATGGTGGTCGGATTTTGAATTGTAATTCTGGAAATGCCCCTGTTAGAAAGTTGGCATTTTCTTGCGTTAGCCATTTATTGCCTGTAGCCTGTCTCTGGTCATATGATTGGGTGTAGTTGGCAGCTGGGATTTGTGTATTCCTCCTAGATAGCCACACAGAATAGGGAGCTTAGGTGTGCCTGGATGGGCCATCACTGGCAGGATTAGAGGGAGGAACTGGTCACAGCCCCACTTTCACCTGAATAGGCTGCGTCCTGCCTCCACACAAAGGGCTGCATACCCCCTGTAATTAGTCTAGAGCCAGGGCAGGGAAAGCAGGATGCCTGGGGACTTCAAAGGGAAACCTCTAGAAGCTTCTCCCCCACTTCAAAGGCACAACTGGGTATACATAGTGGACCTCAGACACCAACTCTTGTGCACACTTCTGGACCTGTGTATACTCTGCCAGGGAGAAGGACTGCTGTTCTGCTACAAGGACTGCCTCTGCTGGACTGCTGCTCTACAAGGAACTGCTGACCTGATTTGCAGATCTGCTGCCTGCTGCCCTCTTGCCTGGGGTAAAAGAACTGGACCTGCAACTTCATCTTGAACCCAGGACCACAGAGTGACTCCAAGGGCTTGTCTGTTGGCCTCCTGATGAGCCTCAGGGACATAAATGGCTTCCCAACCAGCTCCTGGACCCAGCTTCAGCGAGTTCCTGCCCTGCAAGTGGTGCCTCTCAGGTCATGGACCCTTGGTGTGGTTCACAGGCTCTTAAATCAAGCTTTTGGACGGCAAACAGTCCCGTTCACACTAAAACAGTGCCGCTCACACTGAAAATCAGCTTGAGGCCGCTGCCAGCCCGTCTCTTCACACAGCAGCATCGACAGCCCAATGGGGGACTGCTATGCCGACAACCGCCCGCCACGCTCTCCTTGCTCCCAGCAGCCCTCTCCAAAGCAAACGGGACTCTTGGCACAAAAATTGAGAAGGTAAACCTTCAGCGGGACTAATCTGGGATTGTATCCACCCCGTGCTCTATCGCGGTTGACCTAAACCTTTGACTTTGACCCGGTCCAGCGCATTCAGATAGCTGCGGCTGGCGCTTTGTACTTTTAGGTGCTATTCTACACTTTATTCTTAAAAAATTAATAACTCTGGTTCTACTGATTGGATTTTAGTCGTTTTAGTCTTGTTTTATTTACTACATTTGGCTCTATTTTTCTAACTTGGTGTGGGATCTTTTCGTGTTGTGTTTTCACTGTTTGAAGTGTTGTGCAAATACTTTACACATTGCCTCGAAGTTAAGCCTGACTGCTCTGTGCCAAGCTATCAGGGGGTTGAGCACAGGTTAATTTGGGGTTTACTTGTGCCTCACTCAGCTAAGGATTGTGGTGGCTGCTTGATCAGGGCTCACACTCCAGTCAACTAGTAACCCAATTTCTAACACTTGTAAATGCCCTTGCCTTTGGATATTGTTTCTGTTGATATTCTATCCATGATATTAGTGAAACTACCCTAGATATTCCATGATACAATCTTTTACCGATCTTGTTGTATCTTCATACAGATCAAGATAAAGTGCTAAAACATTTACATACCCTACATTGAGCAAGTACGTGTCATGTCTGCTGATGCGTCCACTTTCTTAACCGGGTCATCTCAGGCAAACTGTGACAAAGGCATCTTTCTTCTCTGGGGATCAGTGGTAACTTATGTGCACGTGGTTCTTTTTAAGCGAAAAATGCCTTTCCTTGGGATTGCTTTTAACTTCCCATAGGAATTTCAGCATGCTCTGTTTTGCAAATCTGCCAATTTCCTTTTACTTTGTTTGCGTAAATTGACCCTTGATAGAGCATCTGAACAAGTTAGTGTACAGAATTCCTGGCTCTCCAAGACCTCCACTATCTTTTCAAGCTCTGTCCTGCAAGAGGAGAACCCAGATGCTCCACCAACATGTATACACCAAGTAGTTTTACGATGTGAGTCTTTTTATGGCATAGTAAAATGGGTTTAGGAAACCTTCCTCTCTAGGGGTATTATCTAGTTCTGCTTGCAAAGTTACATTTAGGATTCCTTGGGAAACATGGATTATTTTTTCCATGTTTTCCTTACGAGCCACCCCATTTTTCCAGAGAATATATCTGAGGTCCTTAAGTCTATCCTTTAGGCAATAATTCTTCTGATCTTTGCATCAATAGGGTTGTCCAAGAGACCCTTCTAGCAAAAAATCTGATAACACACACAGCTTATTTAGCCCTTTTCTGAATTTTCTGTGAATAGGGTAACCAAGAACCATGATTGTTGATCAGCTCAATAGATTGAATATGTTGTCATCTATTCCAGGTCTTTGCTGTTCAGTTGGAGCTTTACACTGTATCATTTCTTGGGAACTTTCTCCATGACTATGATATTTGGATTGGTTAATTGATCTTTATCATGTCTGCCTTACAGTACTCCCTCATGCTTGCTAAAAGTTATGTAGGGTTGCAGTTATCGTCACCAGTAGAATGGAATCCTCTTATCATTCCCAATGCGCTGAGCATCTTGCATAACTGCTATGAAAGAGGTATACAAATCATTGGTATAAAGATACAAGGACTAGTATAAAACTCTGATACACTCCTCTGTTTCTGTCCAACTTTGTACTCCTTTGGACATTCAACCCCACTGTAATTTGATTGGAGGTACTGGGTACAGGTTTATGATCGTGGTCGTCCATAATGGGTCTCTATTCAACACTTCTAGCTTTGGCCATAATAGACATATATGTACATGTATATGTACTGTGTTGAAAGCCTGGCTATTTCAGTGTAGACAACACATAATGGCACTTTTTTCCCCCAATACTGAATTTTTGTATGTGTGGGGACACAAAGCCTTGGGGCCCTATTACGATGTTGGCGGGCACACCGCCAGCTGGCGGCGGCAGCTGGGAAAATGCACACAAGCAGGCAGCATCCCGACCTCTGTATTTCAATAGCACCGTGGGGCTGGTGGTGTGCCTGCGGCGCTGTCATGGCGGCGGAATGCTGCAGCTCTAGTTAAGAGCCGCAGGCAATGCCGGCCATGCTGAGAAGGCTCTGGGTGGTTTGGCGCACTGTTTCCCTGCAGCGCGGTCTGCAGGAGAAACAGTGCACGCAAACGTGCACAAGTCATTGGGGCACACAGAGAGCAGCACCAGAAACATGTCTCCAGGGAACACTCGCCCTGGAGACATGTTTGCACCCCAAAACCTGCCTTTCCGCCGACCTTTTCATGGCAATGTCTCCGCCTTGAAAAGGTTGATGGAGAGGCAGGTTGTAATCCTTATGGCAGTGACCATGCCGGTAATGCCACCATTGACTGCCGCTCTCCCCACCGCCACCGCCACAGGAACTCAGATCTTGGCAGTAGCGGTGGTGTGGAGCTCGGTCAGATGGGGGGCTCACCGCCTGCATCACAATCAGGCAGTTGGACCGCCAGGTATGCATGTGGTCAGACCGTCAAAAAGTCTTTATTATGCCCTTGGTCTGTCATTGACAACCTCTTTATAAAGCCCACTTGTACCTGTGACAAGATTTGTTTCAGTTTTTAGCCATGTTTGGAGAACTTCCAAAATGCATTTGCTAAAGATCATCAAAACTATATCTAATAGGCCTATTGGCTGGTAGGACTTTGGCTTACACTACCGCACTGTTGTAGCATGAATCTGGGATGGATCAGGTCCTTATAAAAGTTTTAAAACCCCAGCTCAGTATTGAAATTCATCCACTTTGGAAGTCATAAAAGCATTCAGGTAGCTGCATGTTTGAGCCTGGCACGTTCATTGGGAATCAAGTTCTAATGGCATTCTGTATTGTCTTCTCATCTAACCAATGAAAACCTGTCCCTCAGTAAACCTGAGTCTGTTAATGTTCTGGTGGGCGGCTGAGGTGAAGCAACCACCACACTGCACAACTGTATCCAGTCCCATTACACGAGCGAGGGAAACGATGTGGGACAATCGTAAGTCAGTGCGAAAGGAGCATTACATCCGCTGCTTTAGCCCTCTGTTTCTTATGGCAACTGCACATACATATGTTTGATCACTGATTGATTGTTCTTTTAGATGAATGGAAATAAATTGTTTTTTTTCCAATATTATTGAGTTCAGGTCATCTTTGTGGTAAATCTACCACACCAGTCAGTCAAATATGCCCTTATGATTCTTCTAAGGTGAAACCTCCTTTATTTTGGAATGATTATATGGCACTCGTAAGTCTATGGAACATCTCATACTGGAAGTGGTTATCTTCTATACAGGGTTCTTCTACATAGGGCGCTCTTCTATTCTTGACTGTTGAAAGTTGTGTCTAGCCGCCTTCTTCCTGGTGCTATTTGGGGATACTTGGTTGGGATTTGTTATTATAGTCTTTAGATGTGATAGCCCTCGACTTGAATATTGACGGACAAAAGTAAGTATAGTAGTTGTATCAGATCCTATCTTGTGGAAATGGTGGAACTTCTACAAACGTCTGACTCTAATGAAGAGGCTTAATATGAAGATGTAGTGATGCAGGTAAATAACTTTTTCATTTGAACCAAAGGTGTAATGGTTTGACGGCCCTCACAACGGCTGCCACTTTTTATAAGTAGGTTGTATTGTAATACAAAAAAGAGATCCTAGGGTCTAATATTAAAGAAAGATGAAAGATGTGTCAAAAGGTAAAACACTACCAAGCTACTAGCGACTATATCCCACGTTCCTGGCTATGGGAAATTCCCTTTTCAGGACGAAATCCCTCACTCACCAAAGGTGACATGCTTCATCATATAGGATTCTCCTCCCAAAGGAAATACTAATTCCTTTGAGGGCTACAACCCCCTCTCTGAGAGGGAGGAGCTCAGGGATGTTTTCATAAAAGAATATAATTAAATGCCCATAGGATAAGCAAACTGTTATGAGTGAGGCGCAGCGCAACAGAAAAAAAAACTCAAGTGAATTGTGCTATTAAACTGGCTAAGAGGTGCAAAAATTCGATTTATTCAAAAAGCACCCGCTGTCAGGATTAAAAAACAGTGCACCAGCGGTATAGATTTAAACCGCGCTAATATGGTGAAAAGTGATGGTCGACATGTTTCAGCCTATCAGCCCTAACTTTGAGCAAGGCTTTCATCAGGACCTGTCAGGATGCTGCTGCTTACAGTGATCAAGTGAATCAACAAAAAAGGATACAGAAATCGAGTATGTTCTTGGTGGAATTGCTTCACCAGATCATCTTACCTAGTGAAAACAAAAAATCACCCAATAAAACATACACCATCCTCGTGGGGCATAACATCACTAGTAGCTAAATACTTGTATAAAATGTATTTGATGAAATAAGATATGTAAAAAGAAGAAGAGGCAGCTCTTACCCGCTACTGCTGGGCAAGGCACTCTACCTCAACCTGGCAACCGCTCAGGATGGAGGCACCGCTCTAGAAAAATAAATTTTCGTATTGCTGACATTAATAACTGTGTGGTATGTGTGTCAAAAAGCCACACCATATATTGCCCACATTAAAGCAATATCGACCAGGTTCTTCAATAATTGTAACCTGAATCTAAAGTATACATAAATAGGAGCTTAAATCTATAGTAACAAGGACAACACAGTCTGGTTTTCACAAAACGGTAGGACACTAACTAAGTTACATGGATCTGAACCTCTGAGCTATAGAGCTGGTTGTTGAGTCTAAAAACAATTAGATGTACAATTAGATGTACATTGGGGCCTGGTATATTACATATGAAGTCTACTGAAGGGCCTCCACAAACAAATCCCCTCCAAGTGACTACATGCGCTGTTCTAGTCTGCCTAAATTTAGAAATTCTAAAACAAAACAGTAAGTTCCTACAGACATGAACGGTAACCCATGCTTAAGGACTATTGCTGTCAGTAGGGCAAAACCTGGATAAGACACTAACCTGTCCGTCGGTACTCCGTGTGATGTGAGCCTGTGGCCGGAGGTAAGACATCTGGCCCAATGCGCGCTCTTATATAGGGGGAAATCTCGCACAATGAATGGCAGGTGTATGTAATTCAAAAGGTAGAGAAACGCATGTCGATGCGCGTAAACACTAATCTCTCCGCGCATGCGTCCTGCATAATACAAAACTCTCTTTTCTCGTGGTCATATAGACCAACATTCATCAGCTAACGAAGATATCTAGCTTCTTGCTAGATATGAGAGCCTTAAATCTGGTTAAATATAACCACCAACTCTTGTAACTGCAGATTTTATTAAAATGTATATTTCGAAGGAAAAGACGAAGCGCGCATTCGCGTGAGCTAGAATAGAGGTCTCTCGTTAACTCGCTTTTAGTCATGCGCCAATATATAGTGTCAAAGGTCTCAGGATTGTGCTAATCTAAAAAAGCATGTATATGTCTTATCTTAGAAAATAAAAGATAGAACAAATTGGTAGACTCATGATACACGCATGCAGAAGGAATCAAAGTATGTCCTCTAGTTAAATACACACTATTAATGGAAACATGTAGGGACCATGTATCTTGAGCATAAAGCATGTTTATGACTCGTTGTGTAGTTAATGATTTTATGGCATTCATCACATAAACGAGCGTAATAATGGTGCAGGACACAAAACCAGAGCAGGATGGCAAAGCCCTTTTATGTATCAAAGGCAAAAAACAAATCTTTAGGAAATCTCCAGTTGTGAATACAAATATGAGAAAGAAACCGTCATCTAGAATTAATAGGCTGAACTTATAATCTCATATATTATGTATAATGATAAGTACAGATTTCAAAGTTCACTGTACTCATAATTAACAATCAAAAAATGTCTTACTAGACTACAGAGTGCCAAAATTACACCAAATAAGCATACTACTGCTCTTGTGATGAACAAAGGGATTGCAGATCAACGGCTGGCTAGTTCAATTCTCATGATAAGGCCAGCCATGGAATTTCATCGTTGAGGCCTAAATCTGCACAGTGTAATCTATGTACCCATCATTGTTCTCGCCTGAATAGATATCTGGTGATGTCAGTAATATGACTAGGAATGGACGGTTTTTCTAGCACTGTCCATCTAATATCTTGGGGAGAATGATTCTTCGCAAGAAAATGACCAGTCAATTTGGTTGATGCTTTCTTGCACCGAATGGTGCTCTTGTGTTCTAAAATGTGGGTTCTGACTTTGCGTGTAGTCATTCCCACATACCGAAGAGAGCATGGACAAGTAATGAGATAAATCAAATTATCACCTTTGCAGTTGGTGTGTCGCAAGAGTAACCAGGGTCTATTGGTCCCAATGTCTATTTCTGTAGTGCGTGTTGTTTGTGGGCAGACTGAACACGAACCACAAGGAAAGTGACCTTTCACAGGGGTTAAGCCCCACAGAGTCTCTTGTTGTTCTAGCTTAGTGTGCCGCGGTCGTGTATGTACAAGAAGGTCTTTTATATTAGAGCTATGCTTAAAGGCAAAAAGTGGACGTGGCATTGGTTTCGTCCCAATCTCTAGTATTTTCCAATTGGAAAGAATACTCCTCTTGATTTTGTGAGAAAAACTGTTGAAAGTATTCACACAAGTCAATCTTTCATTTTTCTGTTTGGGTAGGCCGGGCTCTAATAGAGCAATTCTATTATTGTTTGCTGCGCGTTTAAGCGATCTTTTAATGAGATGTCTGGGATACCGTCTAACTTCAAGATGGTCCGACAAGTTTTGTGCATGTTCTTGATATTTAACAGACGAGGAACAGTTCCTTTTGATGCGCAAGAATTGGCCAAACGGCAAATTCTCACGTAAGGATTTCGGATGGAAACTCTCGTAGGACAACAATGAGTTCCGTGACATCGGCTTGATGTAAAGTTCAGTACTCAATCCTCCGTCTGTGGGAAAGATATTCACATCCAGGAATGGTAAACTAGTTTTGCTATACTCGCAGGTGAATTTCAAGTATTCATTTCTACAGTTCAACCATTCTTTAAACTCAAGGATCGATGGTGATTCACCTCTCCAGACAACCAGCACATCATCGATGTACCTTTTCCATAAACGTATATGGTTTTTATATGGATTCTGGCTGCTGAAGATGTGATCTTGTTCAAAGACGTGAACATAAAGATTAGCCAAACTAGGGGCAAAAACACTCCCCATTGAAGTCCCCGAGATTTGGAGAAAAAGTTAGTCTTCATACTTAAAAAAGTTTTCTTTCATCGCCATATGGGCACAGTTCATAATGAAAGACACAGGTGTAATAGTGTCTAAGTCCTTATTCATCAGAAGTGTTTCAATGACAGCTAGTGTTTCATCTTGCGGAATACATGTATACAACGATTCTACATCTAGCGACACAGGGAAATCACACTCAATGTCAAATTGTAGATCTTGGACCAGCCTCAATACATCTTTAGTATCCTTCAGGTAAGTTGGCATCTCGCTTACTAGCGGCCTTAAAAAATAAAATCCACAAATGTGGAAAGAGGTTCAAGCAAGGAACCAAGCCCAGAGATGATAGGGCGACCAGGAGGTCTGAGACATTCTGTACGGTAGGAGGAGGTATCCAGCCATCTGTGCTGGAACTAACAGACAATTTCAAAACCTAACGGGGCGAGAGCGACAAGCGATGCAATCACTGGCTAGTGATGATACTATGACGATTAAGCCTGCGGACAAAGGGGGAGCCACAGTGGTAATGGATACCTCCTCCTACCGTACAGAATGTCTCAGACAACTAGAAAATACCAAGTTTTATATGCCTCTACGAGAAGATCCGACCAAGAGGTTAGAAAATGAAATTAAGATTCTAGTTGAGGAAGCACTCACGAATGGCTGGATAACCACCCAGGAAGCCGCCTTTCTGACCAAAAGCTACCCAATTATTCCATATTTCTATGCACTACCTAAGGTGCATAAGGACATCAATCCACCTCCTGGTCGCCCTATCATCTCTGGGCTAGGCTAGGCTAAGTGAAAGGTCACTTTCCTTGTGGTTCGTGTTCAGTCTGCCCACAAACAACACGCACTACAGAAATAGACATTGGGACCAATAGACCCTGGTTACTCTTGCGACACACCAACTGCAACAGTGATAATTTGATTTATCTCATTACTTGTCCATGCTCTCTTCGGTATGTGGGAATGACTACACGCAAAGTCAGAACCCGCATTTTAGAACACAAGAGCACCATTCGGTGCAAGAAAGCATCAACCAAATTGACTGGTCATTTTCTTGCGAAGAATCATTCTCCCCAAGATATTAGATGGACAGTGCTAGAAAAACCGTCCATTCCTAGTCATATTACTGACATCACCAGATATCTATTCAGGCGAGAACAATGGTGGGTACATAGATTACACTGTGCAGATTTAGGCCTCAACGATGAAATTCCATGGCTGGCCTTATCATGAGAATTGAACTAGCCAGCCGTTGATCTGCAATCCCTTTGTTCATCACAAGAGCAGTAGTATGCTTATTTGGTGTAATTTTGGCACTCTGTAGTCTAGTAAGAAATTTTTTGATTGTTAATTATGAGTACAGTGAACTTTGAAATCTGTACTTATCATTATACATAATATATGAGATTATAAGTTCAGCCTATTAATTCTAGATGACGGTTTCTTTCTCATATTTGTATTCACAACTGGAGATTTCCTAAAGATTTGTTTTTTGCCTTTGATACATAAAAGGGCTTTGCCATCCTGCTCTGGTTTTGTGTCCTGCACCATTATTACGCTCGTTTATGTGATGAATGCCATAAAATCATTAACTACACAACGAGTCATAAACATGCTTTATGCTCAAGATACATGGTCCCTACATGTTTCCATTAATAGTGTGTATTTAACTAGAGGACATACTTTGATTCCTTCTGCATGCGTGTATCATGAGTCTACCAATTTGTTCTATCTTTTATTTTCTAAGATAAGACATATACATGCTTTTTTAGATTAGCGCAATCCTGAGACCTTTGACACTATATATTGGCGCATGACTAAAAGCGAGTTAACGAGAGACCTCTATTCTAGCTCACGCGCATGCGCGCTTCGTCTTTTCCTTCGAAATATAAATTTTAATAAAATCTGCAGTTACAAGAGTTGGTGGTTATATTTAACCAGATTTAAGGCTCTCATATCGAGCAAGAAGCTAGATATCTTCGTTAGCTGATGAATGTTGGTCTATATGACCACGAGAAAAGAGAGTTTTGTATTATGCAGGACGCATGCGCGGAGAGATTAGTGTTTACGCACATCGACATGCGTTTCTCTACCTTTTGAATTACATACACCTGCCATTCATTGTGCGAGATTTCCCCCTATATAAGAGCGCGCATTGGGCCAAATGTCTTACCTCCGGCCACAGGCTCACATCACACGGAGTACCGACGGACAGGTTAGTGTCTTATCCAGGTTTTGCCCTACTGACAGCAATAGTCCTTAAGCATGGGTTACCGTTCATGTCTGTAGGAACTTACTGTTTTGTTTTAGAATTTCTAAATTTAGGCAGACTAGAACAGCGCATGTGGTCACTTGGAGGGATTTGTTTGTGGAGGCCCTTCAGTAGACTTCATATGTAATATACCAGGCCCCAATGTACATCTAATTGTAGATCTAATTGTTTTTAGACTCAACAACCAGCTCTATAGCTCAGAGGTTCAGATCCATGTAACTTAGTTAGTGTCCTACCGTTTTGTGAAAACCAGACTGTGTTGTCCTTGTTACTATAGATTTAAGCTCCTATTTATGTATACTTTAGATTCAGGTTACAATTATTGAAGAACCTTGTCGATATTGCTTTAATGTGGGCAATATATGGTGTGGCTTTTTGACACACATACCACACAGTTATTAATGTCAGCAATACGAAAATTTATTTTTCTAGAGCGGTGCCTCCATCCTGAGCGGTTGCCAGGTTGAGGTAGAGTGCCTTGCCCAGCAGTAGCGGGTAAGAGCTGCCTCTTCTTCTTTTTACATATCTTATTTCATCAAATACATTTTATACAAGTATTTAGCTACTAGTGATGTTATGCCCCACGAGGATGGTGTATGTTTTATTGGGTGATTTTTTGTTTTCACTAGGTAAGATGATCTGGTGAAGCAATTCCACCAAGAACATACTCGATTTCTGTATCCTTTTTTGTTGATTCACTTGATCACTGTAAGCAGCAGCATCCTGACAGGTCCTGATGAAAGCCTCGCTCAAAGTTAGGGCTGATAGGCTGAAACATGTCGACCATCACTTTTCACCATATTAGCGCGGTTTAAATCTATACCGCTGGTGCACTGTTTTTTAATCCTGACAGCGGGTGCTTTTTGAATAAATCGAATTTTTGCACCTCTTAGCCAGTTTTAATAGCACAATTCACTTGAGTTTTTTTTTGTTGTTGTTTTTTTCTGTTGCGCTGCGCCTCACTCATAACAGTTTGCTTATCCTATGGGCATTTAATGATATTCTTTTATGAAAACATCCCTGAGCTCCTCCCTCTCAGAGAGGGGGTTGTAGCCCTCAAAGGAATTAGTATTTCCTTTGGGAGGAGAATCCCATATGATGAAGCATGTCACCTTTGGTGAGTGAGGGATTTCGTCCTGAAAGGGAATTTCCCATAGCCAGGAACGTGGGATATAGTCGCTAGTAGCTTGGTAGTGTTTTACCTTTTGACACATCTTTCATCTTTCTTTAATATTAGACCCTAGGATCTCTTTTTTGTATTAGTAGTTAAGTAAGGGGACATGATCCTTAGCAGGTCTTTAAACTTCCCTTGGACCCTCTTTGCCGAAATCGGCTTATTGTTATAGTAGGTTGTATTGTAGCCTTCACATAGAAATACAAACTCACTCATATTGACTGTTTAAATTGTATGTTTGACTGTGTAGGGAATGTTGCACATACATGGTTTGGAGAGGGCAAGGGCTGGGGAGGGCTTTAAACAGATTGTCTGCTACTGTAGGAAAAGTAGCAGGCTTTCAGACTTTTGTAGTGACCTTGTTTTACACACTCTCTCCACCCTTCACCAGACCTCAGCAGCATTGATCGTAAAATGAAGAAATAGCAATAGAATTACAGCATATAGCAAATGTAGCAAACGTTTTGCAAACTGTATGTCAGACAGATTATCTGCACATTAAATTTCAAATCCCAGTATCTTTAGTAGAGAGCTTTCTTCAAATGACAGTCTTACAAAGTGAACAAAATCTCTGCTTAAAGGCTTGATTACTGATTTTTTTTTATATAGATACCCAGCTCCGATTGTTGATTTACTCTTAGGACGATCAGGGGCATAGCTTAGTCAGTGAGGTTTGGGGGTGGGGGGGAATCTCAAATTTCCGAACTAAAAAAGCAGCGAGCCGCAGGGTGAATGGGTGAGATGGGGAAGGTTTTGGGTGGCCTGTTCCCATGAGGGGCAGGATCAGTACTGATTTGCATTAGGTGGGCCTCTTGGGCTGATTTAGAGTTTGGCAGACAGGGTGCCTCCATCGCAATGCAACAAAGTACCATGTCCATCAAGCTCCAGTCCGCCTGCCTGATTTTGAGTCCGGCCAACCACAAGTTTATGCTAAGAGAGTAAAATTTAACCCGTTAGTGTAAAACCTCTTCCGAAAGCCCAGCTGAGTAGCAGTGTTTGGAGGTAAGAGGTAAGCCATCCGACTGTCCGCCCTATTTTGAGTGGATGGTCAGATGGCTTTTCTTAATTGTCTGTTACCACCAGCTATCATCGAGGCAGTTTGGGACAGCAAAACAATGAAAAATGACCCCCACACCAGGGTAGATAACTCTCAGGGTGTGCGGGTTATTTGTTTTTATTTTTCAAACACAAATTCCCACTTTAGGAGTTTGTTTTTGAAAAATAAAAAACTTTGGCATGGTTTAACGGAGTCATCTGTCACCCTGTTCCTGCTTTGACGAGAACCACCATGACAGCAGTTCCTGTCAATGTATAGAGATGTCTGCGGGGTCAGCGGGCATCTCTAAATTTTGCGGGTGCAGGAGAGGCAGGGTGGTTCACATAAAGTCCTCCGCTACCCTGTCTGCCTTTACTCTGTCCACCAAACCCTAAATCAGGCCCTCTCCAGAGTGGCACAGTGGGCGAAAAACAATGATTTGGAATGGGACCCTGAGGGTTTGCCAGTGGCTAGACTATTTGCAGGCATTTGTCCCATTACCTTTTTGGGTCTTTGATTGCCGGTAGTATGCCTGGAAATCTGCGAGTGGCGCAGCTTTCCAAGCCTACCACTGCCCAAGTTTGTGAATTCCAGAAATTTGTAAATTTGCACTCATTAAATGAACACTTATATGGATTCAGATTTGCTACTCATTTGGTAGACTGGTCACTATATATATTTAAGGTCCTGATCCATAAACGTTGAGACCTCTTAGTGAAATCAGAACGATGGGAAACACCAATACACACATATCAGACCAGACTGAGCTCCCCAGACACCCCCGCCCCCAACACCACGCTAAAGCTACGCCCCTGAGGTCGATGAAAACAGAGGAAAGGCATGTGAGATGTGGATTATAGAACTCTGGCACAGAAAGCGCAAAAAAATGAAGAATCATGTGAAGATTTTAAATCTAGCAAAGTTTTTATATAAACTTCAAAATCCCTATTGGCTTCTGAGTCATATTGTATGATTTGTAATGTCACAACAATCTAGCGTTTCATACATATTGTGTAGCATTGAATGGCCACCTACCTTATGCAGAAAGTGTCCATGCTTGCATTACATGCATGCTTGCCAATCTTGTGCTCTGTTGCTTGAGGCACAAGGACATGGTGTGATCAAAGCATAACCGGTACTCGGTAGGCTTATTAGAGTTTTCTATAGTGTCAAAGTATGGTTGGTCTCTGCTCTTGCACTAGTGAACTATGTAAATGCACTTTATTGTATATAAATTCGGAGATGAAACTGTTCTCTGACTGGGGCAAATAATCTGTAGAGGTTGATGTTTCTCCTAGCGTTGCTGGGACCACTTGTATTCTCAGCGCTGCATAATATATGGTCCTCCATTGCCACAACTCCAGGAGCCCGCTAGCCGCGGCCGCTGCAGGTAAGAGTGGTGGGGCCAGGTCAGGGGATTTCGAGAGACGACCACGAGGGAAAATTAATTATTTATTTAATTTTCCCTCGTGGTCGTTTCTCGAAATCCCCCCTCACCTGGCCCCACCACTCTTACCTGCAGCGGCCGCGGCTGGGAGCCCCGCTTGAAGGAAAAGTGAGCGTGATCTTTCACATATAAATGCCCGTATGTCCTCCCGTGTTATGGCTCTATACAGACGTCAATAACGGTACCATTCCATTGATATGAGAGTGGGACGCTGGTGCCCTTGTGTCACCGGCCGCCTTTGTAAACAATATGTTCAACAAAATTATTTTCCAATTTTGGAAAATAGTGTGTTGAAAATGATGCTTAGTACAGGGGAAGGAAGATAAACAAAGTACATACAAATCAACTATATTTCAGTACAGCCCCGTACTGATAAAAAGAAAAAATGTGTTTTATATAGTAATTCAAACTGTAGACCTTTTGTTTCTAAGAGTGGTAAACAACTGGTTTAATTATTAAATTGTACTCAAAGATGTGAAGTGTTAAACAGAGCATTTTAACTAATTTTGCAGACAGTATTTACTGATAATTCCATAATTACCTTCCATTAATCTTGGTTGTGTCGAGCATGAATCTTCCTCCTCATAGTCCTTACATCATGAGGCAGAGCCACCTCCAATGCGTCTTCCTATAGATTGTGGGGCTTATTTACAAGCTCCTTGCGCCGCTGGTACCTCACTTTTAACATGGGAAAAAGTGACGTAAGCCCCTGTATTCTTTCATTTAACTGCTCCCACTGAGAGACACAAGTTTCTTCCTCCCTCATCCTCGTCTGCCTAGTGCCTGGATTGGCTCTTTTGGGAGGGGCCAGTATCCTGCGTAAATACCCGCCTCACTCCGAGCCTCCAGAGGGCCCTGGCCGGCCCAGTTGTACTCCTTATCGGCTACAGGAAGGACACTAACCTACCACTGTTAAACAACGGGTGAAGACCACAGTTACACTCATCTCCTTTGATAACCTGAAGAATGTTCCATCTCTAATATATAGAATTATAGATTACTAAGAGTGAATAACATGGAATTTTAAGTAACATCAAAGAGACAACAGGAGCAAAGCTTGAGTTAGCTGTGATATCACTCAGAACGCTGAGGTGAAAAGCACATTCCCTAGTCATTGTTCTAGACCTACAATTTCTTGCAAGGTATGGCACGCCACACCCCCTTCCCCTGCCACCCTCTCACATAACCTCTGGGCATGTGCTCTTGGGTTTCACACTGAGAGCAGAGAGCCAGCACCACGGTGACAGTGCTGTCATAGCGGCTCGTGAGCGCAGTTCAGCAGAGATTCGCGGCTGTCAGGTAATGTGGTAAGTGATGGCGGGAGAGCACCGCCCGCGCGCCCCCGCCCTCCCCGGGTCTATTGAAAGCTGAGAGAGGTGGACAAAGTTAAGTGAGACCTGAGCGGTCATCCCGCTGGTCTCCGGAGGCTCGGGTGAGGCAGAGGAACATGAAGGAAGCAAACGCTTCCCCTTATGACACAGCAGCATAATCTGGTATTCACGCTGACGGCTCTCTGTGAGAATCAATCACCCCTAAGCATGCGCTCCCATAGAGGACTCTATGATCACTGGTGAGTGCATCTAGAGACAGACAAAAAGAGGTGGAGCCTGGATGATTATCACTTCAAAGTGAACACTGTGGCTGTCTCGAGGAGACTTCACCTCAGTCATGAAGTAAGGAGGGTCACAAGAGAATGCACCAAGGGGTACTTAACGCTGCTATCACCAAACTTGAGTGAGCAAAGCTTCGGTCTGTGCACACGTGATTTAGCAAACCCCCTTTTCGGGATTAGTGGCTCAACCCACAAGGCAGGTGGCTGCTGGTAAGGAGCATCATGAAGGACATTTCCTCTTATTTCCGAATGACTGCACTACCTCACTGAGGAAGGGGTTCCCACGACCCACTGTTTATGGGATGACGTCATGGTGTGACTGCAACTCCTTTTTATAGTTGTAAAAACGCCACAATTTATAACATAATACAAATGTCCTTGAAAAATTCATTCTTGTGCTGTTATTGTTCCACTGGAGATGGTTAGTCTCAGTATCTGCGTTAAACAGGTTAAAGCCCTGTTGCCAACGTGTTAAATTTCAGGGCACAAGGGATGCTTAACGCTTATGAAGGATGCTGAGCAAGAAACTTGTTTTATGCCTTTTTCTCCACGTGAATCGCACTTTCCTCACTGAGCTAAGAATGTAGTACTTGCAGTCCAAGGTGCAGAACAACATGGATTATATTAATATATATTTTTTATTTATTTTGAAATACATTCCATTAGGACAGCAACATGTTTTACAACAAAAACATGTAGTTCATATTCTCACATTAAATGAGCACTAGCAGTGAAGTCAGCCCTTCCATACTCTGCCCATGCATGGTAACACATCTCCGCTCAAGGTCTAGGTTTCTGGAAGTGACAGTGCTGTGACGTTTGGGAAAATACATAGCTCCTAATCATAGTGCCCTCACGTTTGGGTGGTAACATTGGACAAATGTACAGCTCCTAAAGTGACACTACTCTTATGTATTAACATTGGACAAATGTATAGCTTCTAAAGTGATAGTGCTGGGACCTTTGGGCGGTGTAATTGGACCAATGTACCACTACATATGTACAGCTCCTAAAGTAATAGTGCTCTTACATTTGAGGAGTACCATTGAACAAATGTATAGCTCCTAAAGTGATAGTGCTGTGACATTTGGGCGGTGTCATTGGACTAATGTATAGCTTCCAATGTAATAGTGCTCTCGCATTTGAACGGTACCATTAGATAAATGTATAGCTCCTAAAGTGATTGTGCTCTTACCTTTGGGTGGTACCACAGGACACATGTCCATCCTTTATTGAGATGTATAGCACATAAAGTGATAGTGCTATCACGTTTCGTGGTACCATAGGACAAATGTCCATGCCTTTAGTGAGGTGTACAGCTCCTAAAATGATAGTGAGTGGTACCACTGGACAAATGTATATCGCTTAAATGTATAGAGCTCTCGCGTTTGTGTGGTACCAGTTGACAAATGTCTATTACTTTATTGAGATGTATAGCTCCTACAGTGATACTGCTCCCACATTTGGAAGATGCCTTCAATAAATGGAAAGTGAAACATGCACACATTTGAGTTGTCCCACTCAATAGATCTTTTAAGTAAGATTTAAAGCCGTATTATATTTACCGAACTATTCTGGATGGTAATGCAGGAAATACCAATATCACTGCAAGGTGCAGTCCTTACCAGTTGTGGTACTACCACCTTATTCCGGTTCCCCCACCTTGAATTGGGGGTAAGTGGTGACACAATAATGCCTTGTGTTTCTTCTGCTTAAGTTGAGGATTTTGCATACATAAATTCTGCTAGATTTTACCTGACGAAAATTGTGCCACATATGGTGGGATTTGTAATTACTACAAAACTCAGAATCCTGATTGAGATGCAAACGCTTTTTGGCGAAAGGGTTGCAATGTGGCCATTGGAGTTCTTAAAGTAAGAGCACTCACATATATGGGCTGTGCCGCTTGACAAATCCCCACAAAGTAAGAGTTCCTGACGTGGGAGTCTTGTTGGGTTTCATCTGTTACACTCTATATTTGCCTGGAAACAAAGGCAGATGTCGCGAGTCTAATGTATGGAAATATACCTATTTTTCATCATCAGACTTTGATCCAGAGCAAGGGAGGGAAAAATAGATATGGGAGATAAGAAGAAGAGGAAAACAGTGACAAAGGGAGAAAAGATGGATGAAAAAGAACCTATAATAGTGATAAAGATTCTGAAATTGTGGGGTGGTGGAAGAAATGGGGTTGAGCCAGTGCTTAATTTGTAATAAAATATGTTCCGGGGCCCTTGCCAGTAGGCCACTGCAGCTCTAACCACCCATTTCCTTGCCAGCACTACCAACGACAATACCTATGCATCTACCAACCATAACACTCCAACAAGTGTGATTATTCAGACTATTCCACGCCCCCGAAGCTATAAGAATGGCTTGGGTGTCAAGAATTAATCGTTTTTGATGTATATTCAATTAATAAACAGTTGTTGTTATGCTCATCTCTAAATTACAGACAGCGCCATCATGTGGCAGACTGTTGTAGTGTCGGTGTTCACAATTAACACTGCTCAAATTAAGCACTGGGGTTGAGCTAGAAACAAATCTAGACACCCTTGGTATCCAGCAACCCAGGTATTCAACAGCAGTGGGCTTCTAAGGAAACCTTTGGGCTCCAGAACTTATTTTGTTCAAATTAAGCATTGGTGTATATTATTCTGTAACTACTCCAGCTGAGATCAGCATACAAGAGAGGAGGGCAGCTTCACAAAGTCTTCCTTTGCAAGCGAGCACATAGATTATTGCTGTTTTCGGTGACTATCCTTAGTACGGCAGGTGCAGCAGCACAGGAGCATAGGGATGCCAGGACTACTGCACCCCAATGATGGGGATCATTTACTACCAAACAAGGAGGAGTGTGTGGCCAACTTTCTTGCTTGCATAAGGAACCATGGCACCCTTGCTACGCTACTACGGCCACCAGAGGCTCAGTCTAATGCACACATTCAAGATCCACCACAATGCTTCTAAAACACGACCTTCCTTCCTGTGGTGAACTTGACGGTTTGCTCCTGTGTCCTGAGGTGTGTATGTGATCCCCAAACCAAAACACTGTGCAAGTTGTAAAGAGAGGTATTGAGGCACCAGAAAATGTCAGGTAAACATTCCACTGCTCCTGGTGTTAAGGGAGAACCCACCTCAAATAATAATCACAATCCTTGTCAGGTTGAACCACTAAAGTCACTGAAAACATCTGTGCTGAACCTTCTCGTAGCTTGGCACAGAGCAATCAGGCTTAAATTAGAAGCAATGGGTAGAGTATTTATGCAGCACTCAAACAGTAATAAAGTGCAAAACACTAGAAAAGTACCACACCAATTTAGAACAATAGAGTACATTTTAATAAATGAAATGACACCTAAATGACAAAAACTCAATAAGTAGAACTGGATATATGCATTATTAAAGATTGAATTAAGAATAGAGCTAAAAAGCACAAAGCGCCAACCGTGGTTATCTGGTCGCACTAGACCAGGTCAAAGTTCAGAGTTAAGGCCAATCACGATGTCAGATAGTGGCTTCGTCCCAGTGGAAAGTTTGCATTTGGACTCAGAAACTTTCATGGAGAAAAAGTGGTTGACGGCGAGTCACCGGTGGGGCAAGCTGCAAGCTTGATCCAAAGCAAGGCTTGATGATGGCAGGTTGCTGAAGAGCGGGGTCATAGTGTGGTCGTTAACAAAGGCAGGAAAGTTCCAAGCGGGCAAAGTCTGTGCCCAGGAAATCCTTGAACTGGACGGGTTGCTGCTCGGCGTTGGTTCTGATGAAGCCCTCTACGTTCGAACTTAGAAACTTTTCTGGAAGTCAGATCTCCTTCAGCGGGGCAAACCAGCAAGCTGAGACTGACCTGCGATTCAACATAGGTAGCTGCACCTTCAACAGCAATCCTGGTCTCCATCTGTGCTCCAGGCAAAAAAGTTTCTAAGTCCCAGCTTCTGCAGTGTTGACCGAAGAAGTGCACTTTAACACCAGCCAAGGGTCTAGCCCTTAGGGGCACCACTTAGCCGTTAGAACTAACTCCAGCAGAGGCCAGCAGGAGTGTCCAGAGCAGGTCAAGTTGGATGTGGTCAGCTGGGCAGGTGCAGGGAGAGAGGCCTCTGGAAGCTTCTTGTGTCCCTGTAGCTCAAACAGGAGGGCAGCCAACTGACCCTTAGAGTCACTTCTGGGGTCCTGGGTTCAAGGCAAGCAGATCCAGTCTTTCTTCATATTTCCAGACAGCAAAGCAGTCAGTCAATCAATCAATATTACTTTATTCGATTTTATAATAAAATCATACAGGTGACATGTAATAAAAAGGTCCAACATGATTATACATAAAACACAATAAAAAGACAAGAATAAAAATCATCAAAAGCCAATTGTCCTCAGGATCTACTCTAATGTGCAGAATTATAGACCCCAATAAGAAACGTTGACACATTAAAACAGACTTTACTCTAAACCCTGGGCAGTATCTGCTCAGGGTGACAGAATGCAATCATTAATTAAGGTCAATGCACATATGCATTAGAACATCTGAAAACAAAAGGCATGACTGTTTGGCTGAGTTAACAATGTTATTTTATAACAAGATCACTGAGATACAGAAAGTATACATCTCACATATTACTTTTAGTTCTCAAGTGAACATCATTGAAAAATACAGCCAGTTTCTATTATTTAAAA
The DNA here is from genome assembly GCA_963921515.1 of Calotriton arnoldi. Lineage (NCBI taxonomy): Eukaryota > Metazoa > Chordata > Amphibia > Caudata > Salamandridae > Calotriton > Calotriton arnoldi. The sequence continues at coordinate 918,981 of CAWUFW010005495.1, forward strand.
ATGGAGTACCGTCACTTTAACACATATTTATTTTATTTATGTTTTGAAGCTGCACCTGTGCCTTTAATGAACACGGGCTGGTGTTAAAAAAAATGAGTTCCGTTTCTGAAACCAAATGAAGGGACAGAGTTCTGCTATCTCTTGCAGGCCTTCGTCCCTGCACTAGCAGCTATTCACAAGGGGTTAAACATTCCAAACCACTTAATTATTATTCATTATTAGGCAGGTTGTTTTGCAAATTCCTGTGAAAATCCAGTTTGCGTTGCAACATTTTAGTACATAAGTTGCAGTGCAAATTATATTCCCATTTGCAAACCAGTCAGTGTGCAAGTTGTACATCCCTGATTTACAAACAGAAATCACACATCAGGCCCAATATTTCAAGCAATTAAAGCTCTTGGGGCAACATGTACTATTATTCCAATTGCAAAATAGGGTCGCAAATTGCACACCAACTTTTTGCAAGTGGAATAGTATTTTAGAATTGACCTATGTACTAATCGGTTGGTTAAAAAAATAGCGAATTGTAGAGGGTCGCAGAATGACCTGCCTCAATAGTATTCAATAGGCAGGTCGCAATTTGTGACCCCAGGTGATTGGCTGCAATCATAGGCGTGGTGGCTGCAGACCATCATTCTTTAATTGCATTCCAAATTGGAAAACATTTTTCTAAAGCAACTCGTGTTCCTTAAAGGTGGATCAGCAAGCTTCTGTTGTTACAATGGATTTTCAACTTCATGTTAGTGCCGGTTTACTATGTGTTAAGTAAGATATATGTCAGATGGCTGCATTAGTCGAGTTAATGCTTATGTGTGTATGTCTGCTGCATTCTGTAGCACACATAGAAAGAGGAAATGCCTCTCAGGATTATTTTTGTGCATGACCGTGTGCCTTCCTGCACAAAAATAATCCTGATTACAATGCAGGCAGCCTTGCACCATAGTGCAAGGGTGCCTGCATTGGCACTAGGCAGCACATTGTGCACCAGCGCTGGGAAAAGACCGGAATGCGTCATTTTTTTGTTAAATACGGTGCAATCCTGCCCTTTCCCTATCATGCTAAAAGAACAATTGATGGACAAAATGCTGAACAATGTCAAACACTCACCCCGAGTATAGAGATCCCGGCCTAAATCCTTCGTTTTCTTGCTCACCACGCCATTCCAGTTTGAACCCAGCCATATGCAAATCAGTCTTGACTATGCTCCCCATGGGAACAGTCCAGCCGGAACTGCCAGACCAGGTTCTCCCTGGACCAGAAACAAGCATCCTAGACCGGTAGGTGAGGCAAGGTGAATAGGCGAGGGGGTAATGGCAAAGGCGTGGCTAAAAAACAAAATATTCTGTAACTTTTTTCTGTCTTTCACCTTCATGTAACTACATATAAAATAACGCACAGCTTAAATTAAAATTAAAATAAAATGCAAGTTACGTTAATCAATGGGAAATGCACTCTTGTACATTAGGAAACCTCTATTAGTTAGTGCACTGCAGAGGTCCATGTCTATAACCAGAGAGCAACAGAAATTAGTCCTGGTTGGTACAGTGGAAAATAGTGACTTGTGTATGTTTAGAGCTATGAGGTCCCAGCCTATGACAGAAAGCACTGTGACTATGTAAGTCATTATTTCAACCTTGTTGTATTACACACAGTAGGAGATAGTTTGCCATAAAATGCTCAAAAGGTTTTAATATTAAAAAGGGCTTTCAAACTATAGATTTTAGTAATACCCAAACTGTACAAAGTGCATTTTTTTCCTAACTGTCCTTTAAAAGCACACACTTCACAGCTCAGCTGGTAACCCTTGCAATACCACTCAAAAAGAATAAATCAGGGGCGTGGCCGGGCAAGATGGCCGAGCGGACGTAATCCGTCTCGGCTCCCGGACCGCCGGCGATCCCGGAGAGATACAGGGAGGTTACAGGGGTTAGAGGACCCTTAAAAGACTCCTCACGGTGGCGGAAGACACCGGGACCGCTGCGACGCCTTGTGCAGAGCCCGGGAGATCCAGATGACGGCGCGGTGAGACTCGCTCCGGGGCTGCGGTGGGCGCCGCAAGATGGCGGCCGCGGAGTGAAGGAGACCCCTGGTACGACCCGGGGGACGCTGCGGCTCCATCGGAGGCCCCTGACGATCCGCCGCGGACCTGAGAGGTGCTGTGGCAGACTGGGGGTCCTGTTTGGCCCTCCCGGAGACAAGCGTGAGGTGGCGCACCTCCCGGCTGGGATCCGCCTGACCCTGACATGGCGGACGGAATCGCGCGCTGAGCGGTTGAGAGGGACAGAACCGCGACTGCAGGCGGCGGCGATCAAGTCAGGTACGGCTGTCACGGCCATCGGGGTGCACAAGAGTACCCAGGGATTGCCGGCACTCGGCGGCCCCGGGAGAGGGGATCCTCAGAGGGGACTGGGCGCCTGAAAAGGAGAGGAGCAGTGCTGTTCTAAGAGTGGGTGATCCTCGGGACTCCTGGAGCAATGGTCGACTGGGAGTGAGATGGAGGAGTGAAAAGGGGCTCAGAGACCACACCTATGAAGGCACAGACTAGAGCACTGTGATCCCCCACTATGTGGAAAGAGAGAAGGGGCGCTGCCCAGAGGCATGAGGGCGGAAGTGGCAGCATCCGGCGGGGAGTTTAATTTGGCGGCCCTGCTTTAACGTGGACAAGGAAGCGAGAGGCCAAGGTGGGCCACGCGGAGCACGGGGGACCCCTCGAGGAAGCCGGCGTACAGGAGCTCCATGTAAGAACTACAGAAGAGGGCTCAGAGGCCACACCGGTGTGAGAGAGCAAGCTGGAGGATCCTCCCCGACCGGGGGCACCTGAAGAGCGCAGTGGGCCCCTGCGAGTCCCAAGGCCTGGGCCAACTGTGGCGGGGAAGAGGAAAGCCTCAGTGGGGGCGCACCGAAGCTCGCAGACAAGAGGCTTCGGGGAGAGCCGGAGGGAGAGCCGTATGCCTCCCAAGAAGGTGCCGTCCAGAGCTTCCACGAAAGTCACTGACTTTTTCACAGGCGCGGATAAACGCAATCCCGAAGGTCCCGTAGACACCACTGTGGCCATGGCGATCACGAAGGCAGAGATGATGGCGATGTTTCAGGACTTTAAAGCTGACCTGAGGAAGGATTTGGGCCAGGACATTAAAGCAAGCATGGAACAGCTCCGGTCCGACCTCACCGAAAAATTAACCTCCCTACAAAACGACGTGGACTCGGTGGGCACACGTGTATTGGATCTGGAAGCACATCAACAGACCCAGGAGAAGCAAACAGCGGAGATCCAGGAAGAAATACAGGCGCTTAAGGAGCAACTACAGCAATCGCACCTAAAAACTGAGGACTTGGAAAACAGGTCTCGACGGGATAACGTTCGGATTAGAGCCCTGGAAGAAGGAGCGGAAGGTCCTGACCTGCCTGCGTTCCTGGAGAGACTATTTGCAGAAATACTGGGCTCACAACCCCTTAAAATCAAGTTGGAGCGAGCGCACCGGGTGGGGCCCGCACCACAGGGAGACAAGAGGCGACCCCGGGACGTGCTGGTCAAATTTAATTCTTTCAAAACGAAAGAGGCAGTGCTTGCTGCAGCCAGAGCTGCCGATAAAGTGTCTTTTCAGAACTTTACCTGTGCCTTATTCCAGGATCTTGCACCTGCAACCCTTGCCCGACGACAAGCCTTCCGACCCATCACTACCAAGCTGCGTATGGATAACATCAGGTACAGGTGGACCTACCCCTTCGGCCTCAGCTTTGAGTACAGCAACAAACGACAGTATGTCACAGAGCTTCAGAGGGGACTTGAACTCTTGGGCTTGCCTTTGGAAAATCTGGAGTCATCGGAGAACAGAACCTCGGGCTCTCAGGGAGGGGAGCGAAGACCATCCACTTGGGTTATGGGCACTCGCAGAGCGCCGCCGTTGAGGAGTGTCTACAATCTGAGGGACGAGTGCCCGGTTTAGCAAAGGAGGGTCTTGACACAGGCCCCGGTGGAGGCGAGGGGCGATGATGGGGTGGCTGCCTTACTCAGAGGACCTACACAGGTGGGACGCAGGAATGGGACCACGGATATCAGGGCGGGCTCCAGGGGCCAGCCAGGCAGACTTGAGACTGCTGCGAGGGCCCTTGAGGGCGATGGGTGATCACCTGCACCAGGGGGAAACGGGGGAGCCCCGCGGAGGGAGGCGTGCCAATAGGGGTGGGAGATAATCGAAACGTAAAGACTCTACCCTGGTAATACTCTATAAATAGATGATACCTATGATGATCCGGGCGACGGCGGGAGGGGACCATGGCCCTACCGCCCTCCCGTATACAGGGGGCAAGAAACCCCCAGATGGGAGTAATGCCTTTAAATGTTAAAGTTTTTGGTTGTTGTTGTAGTTTTGGGGAATACTTTGGGATGTTGGGGAGGGGGGGTCCATGGTGGCGGCTTTTTAATGTCCAGGGAGGTAGGTTTCATTCATTTGGGTCAAAATGCATGCTCACAAAAGGGGAGGGGCAGAGACAGAGGGGGGAATGAGAGGTATGGGAGTGCAGGAGATGCCTGGGATGCTGAGATCAGGGTTGCACCTCGGATGAAATGAAGATAACTATAGGCACATGGAATGTAAAGGGCCTCAACTCCCCGCAGAAGCGCCAACAGATATGGAAATATATTTTAGACCATACGCTCGACATCATAGCCCTGCAAGAAACCCATTTGACTAGAGCAGATGAGATGCGGCTGCGACACAAACTCTACCCAATGATATACAGATCATCAGCGTCAACTAAACACAGGGGGGTGGCACTTCTTTTCACGCGTCAACGAGGTTCCAGCCTTTAGATGTACAACACGACAGGGACGGCCGCTGGGTCATGGTGAAGGGGCGCCTCCAGGGACGCCTTTGCACGTTCGTCGCGGTCTATGCCCCAAACACGGGCCAGGCTGCTTTTCTGCACCACACCCTCGATAAGTTGTTGGATTTTGCAGAAGGGTCTTTAGTCCTTATGGGCGATTTTAATCTGACTTGGCAAGGAGACATAGATAGCACCCACATCCACAGAGTGGGGACGAGCTCATTCCCCCCCGACATACGTCAGAAGATTTTAGATAGGGGATTAATAGATGCTTGGCGCACGGTCCACCCCACCACCCGAGATTATACGTTTTATTCACACGTACATAGGACATACTCCCGATTAGATTATGTATTTCTTAGCCAATCCTTACAAGGCGGGCTAGAGGATGCAAAAATTTTCCCCCTTTCGATCTCTGACCATAGTCTTTTAGCGGTATCTTTAGAATGGGGAATAGGGCACGGGACTCGATCCAGATGGTATTTTCCTCCTGCCGTGCCAAGGGACAAAGAGACGAGCTTAAAACTTAGGGAAAACATCAAAGATTTTTTTGTCCTGAATCAACCAGAGGACACCTCAGAATATGTTAATTGGGATGCCTTCAAGGCGGTAGTCCGTGGGCAGTGTATTTCGCTGAATGCGGCCCTGAATAAACGACGAGCAGCAGAGAGGGTGAAACTAGAGGCAGAACTGCAGGCAAGTGAACAAGATCACAAAGCACGCCCTACCCGACAAACATTACGAGCACTGACGGCTCTGAGGGGAAGCTCCGCTCTATCTATTCTAATCGGGCAGAATTTACATTGCTAAAACTGCGCCAACTTTCATACTCCCAAGGGAATAAAATTGGCAAGCAGCTCGCTCGGCAACTCAAAGATAAGAGGGTTAAGGAATACATAGGGGGGATACGAGGAGGGCAGGGCACTACCACACATGCTGATGACGAAAAGGCGGCTATATTTGGGGGTTTCTATGAAAAACTATACACGGGGGAGCAGCTAGATCCAGAGGCTCAGCGAGACTACCTTAGCAAACTAACGTTCCCACAGGTATCTGCGGAGAATAATGAGAACCTGTCCGCACCTATCACTGTAGAGGAAGTGATGGCGGCCATTAAAGCACTCAAACTACACAAGGCACCGGGCCCAGATGGCTTCACCGCTATTTTTTATAAGACCTTTGCGACGGAAATCGCCCCACACCTCACGAGCCTCTTTAACGCAATGGCGACGGAGGGGAGGTCTACAGGATCGCTTTCAGAGGCGGTGATCACCGTGATCCCCAAACCTGGGAAAGACCATAGCTCATGCGCTTCTTATCGGCCCATAGCCCTTCTTAATCTCGACGCAAAACTTTATTCCTCTATATTAGCCCGCAGACTGAATGACATCCTACCCGACCTCATACATCCAGATCAGTCTGGGTTTATAAAGGGACGGCAGACGCATGATAATACACGTCGAATTATCCACTTAATTGAAAAAGCTCATAAGCGTCAGATCCTGGCGATCCTGGTGGGTTTGGACGCCGAGAAGGCATTCGACAGGGTAGATTGGGCCTTCCTTTATAGCACTCTGGAGGCCTTTGGTTTCTCGCCCGCTTTCATCACCATGTTGCGGGCTAACTCTCAACATCCCCGATCACGGGTGATGGTTAATGGGCAGGCATCAACACCATTTGAGCACTCACGGGGCGCCAGGCAGGGCTGCCCTCTTTCGCCATTGCTGTTCGCTCTAAGTATTGAACCACTTGCTATCGCGATTCGGGCCCACCCGGAGATACACGGGATTCCATTTACCGGCGAGCAACACAAAATCTCACTATTCGCAGATGACGTGTTGCTGTCACTCACCGACCCGGATACTTCTCTGCCTCCCCTACAGGACGAGCTGGCAAGGTTCGAGGCTGTAGCAGGCTTTAAAATCAATATGGACAAATCGCAGATACTCAACCTCACCCTGTCCAGCGTGGAAGTGGATAAACTGAGGCCGTTGACATCTCTCCAATGGGCTACATCTTCTCTGACGTATTTGGGAGTGCGCCTCACCGCGAGGGTAAATGGGTTATATGTAGCTAATTTTCCCCTATTTTAGCGCAAATACAAAGTGAACTTAACAAATGGAAGCCCCTTTTCTTGTCTTGGTTGGGCCGCATACATGCGATAAAGATGACAATGATGCCCAAACTGCTCTACCTCTTCCAAGCTCTTCCCATACCAATTGAGGGGCGTTCTTTAAGCGCGTTAAATCTTTACTTCTCGATTTTGTCTGGCAGGGACGTCGGGCCCGCTTTTCCTTCTCTATCCTGCGGCGTTCCAGGGAGGAGGGGGTGTAGGGCTCCCAGATGCACAACTATACTACAAAGCCGCACAGCTTAGGGTTCTAGTGGAATGGGTTCAACGCGACTCCGATAAACATTGGCTCCATATGGATCGTAGTGTGGCCGGACGGACCATATGGGACCTTATCTGGCGCTCCAGACAGGAGCGACCGCCAAACGTTTACCTTAGCACTCCCACGCGTACTACACTTCAGGTTTGGGATTCGGTGTCTAAGGATGTAAGATGGACCTCTTTCCCGTCTCCCTTTACGCCCCTTCATTTTAACTCAGCCTTCCCGCCGGGCATGCAGCCTGGCCCGTTCGATGGGTGGAGGGAGGGGGATGTTTAGCCTTGACACACCTCTTCCACAATTATGACCCCCGTTCTTTTGAAAACTGCAGGAGGGATTTTGGACTACAAAGCAATGAACACTACCATTATACGCAACTGATGCACTGGGCCCAGACACCACACATACGGGAGGCCGCTACCAGACCCCTCACGAAGTTTGAAACCTTTCTTACAAAAACCACGACGATGAGAGGCACGATCTCCTTTCTCTACCGACACTTGCTATCGACCCTACACTCGGTGCGCCCACGTTATATGGCAATGTGGGAGGGGCTTCTGGGGAGACCCATTTCGGACGAGGAGTGGACCCACCTATGGTCAGATGTTAGGAAATTCAATCACTCCATAACGCTTAGGGAGGCCCACCTCAAGACTATGATGGACTGGTACCTCCATCCATCGCGACTTAAACAGATGTACCCGAACACATCTGATAGATGCTGGAGGGGTTGTGGGATGCTCGGGGATTTCCGTCATATCTGGTGGGACTGCCCGACTATTCGTCCATATTGGGAAGAAATACTTGCTCAAATTAAGCTGATGCTGGGATACCCTATTCCGACAACGATAGGGGGTGTACTGTTGGGCCTGCGCGACCCCTCCCTGGAGCTTCAGACTAGGGCAGACAAGGCAATTCTGTGGTTATGCATAGGTGCCTCGAAGACCACTCTAGCTGCAGCGTGGAAACAAAAGGAGGCGCCGGCGCTATCTCTTTGGCACTCTAGGTTGTGGCACCTCCTCAGTATGGAGCGGATGGCGGAGGTGTCTGGGGACACATTCAAAAATTTTGAGTTCTGCTGGGGCCCATTGGTCTTATTTCTCTCCAAGGGCCTGCCGTCGGCTGTATGTCCGACCTCCGTTAAAGAGCTACACCTATTCCAGATCTAGAGGTAACTCACTGATGAGTTTACTGACCTTGGATAGCTTCTACTAGTTGCCGCCGCCATGGGGGGGGAGATGGGGGGGTGGGGGGAGGATGTGTCATTCTTATGTTTTTGTTTCTTTTTATTTTTGCTTTGGCTGCCCCGCAGTTGGGGCGCCTCATTATTTATAGTGGACATCGGATTTTAGGACTTCGTAAACGAAGGTTAAGGGGGATGCCTCTTAGGCGAAAGAGAGGCAGTCAGCTCCTTTCGGTTGTTCCACCATGCGGCTCGGATGGGGGGCACTGTTGACCACCTGTGTAATATGACACTGTATACTTCATTTGCTTCCATCTAGGGAAGGTGGGAGGCGGTTGTTGCTCACTAATAAAGAGTTATGCATTTTCGGCGGAGCGGCTTGGGGAGGGGCTGGGAAGCGGCATCCCCGATGTAAAGCTGTACGATGTACTGTTTATTGTGCAAATATCAATAAAAACAAGTTTGACAAAAAAAAGAATAAATCAATGTTAGCAGGAAGTGTCAAGTAATTCCATCAATTAAAGCCAATACCGGCTTCCAAGAACCCTCTACAACTGCAGATTAAGCAGTTGCGCACATTTACATTTCTTTCAGGCATGCAGGAACCCTGACAAGAAGTCTTGTTTAACTGTCTGCCTCTACTCGGTTTCACAGCACAGGAGACCCTGCCTTACGCTTCAGTTGAAGCATTTCATCTGTCAGAATTAACAGTCCCGGGACGGTTGCCTTTTCAGAACAAGCATTGGCATAGCCAATAGGTCTCGCTTTTGGGACCTTATAAGTATTTAGTTATGCAGCATAATATCCTTGGTGCAACAATATTAACTGTTGCATGGCTAAACACTTATAAGGCCCCAAAGGCAAGACCTATTGGCTATGCTAATGCTTGAGGTGGTGTTAAGTGGTGTTGAGGTGGTGCTTAGTGATGCTGTGGTGGTGCTGAGTGGTGTTGTGGTGGTGCTTAGTGATGCTGAGGTCGTGTTTAGTGGTGCTGAGTGATGCTGTGGTGGTGCTGAGTGGTGCTGTGGTGGTGCTTAGTGATGCTGTTGTGGTACTTAGTGATGCTGTGGTGCTGGTGCTTATTGATGGTGAGGTGGTGTTGAGTTGTGTTGTGGTGGTGCTTGGTGATGCTGAGGTGGTGTTTAGTGGTGCTGTGGTGGTGCTGAGTGATTATGTGGTGGTGCTGAGTGATTCTGTGGTGGTGCTGAGTGATGCTGTGGTGGTGCTGAGTTGTGTTGTGGTGCTTAGTGATGCTGAGGCTGTGTTGAGTTGTGTTGAGGTGGTGCTGAGTGATGCTGTGGAACATGTGTAGACTCTGCTTCGGCAAGATACATTGCCTTTTGCACCATGGCGCTTCTCTGATGCAAAGAAAGAAAATGAGCAATGTAAAGACTCCTCGTCTGCTGACAAAACACAGGCAAAAGCAGATGCAGTGGTGACGTGATGTGTGGTGGGGGAGGGGGCATTAAAGCGCTTGTCCGAGCGAGAGGAAAGCCAGAGGCGCCTCTGAGAAGGGAGGGGGTAGTGCGCGCAGTGTCTGTAAAACAGGAACATGTGTAGACTCTGCTTCGGCTTCCTTTAATTCAAAAGATACATTGCCTTTTGCACCATTGCGCTTCTCTAATGCAAAGAAAGAAAATGAGCAATGTAAAAACTCCTCGTCTGCTGACAAAACACAGGCAAATGCAGATGCAGTGGTGACGTGATCTGTTCCTTTAATTCAAAAGATACATTGCCTTTTGCACCATTGCGCTTCTCTGATGCAAAGAAAGAAAATGAGCAATGTAAAAACTCCTCGTCTGCTGACAAAACACAGGCAAATGCAGATGCAATGGTGACGTGATCTGTGGTGGGGGAGGGGGCATTAAAGCGCTTGTCCAAGCGAGAGGAAAGCCAGATGGCGCCTCTGAGAAGGGAGGGGGTAGTGTGCGCAGAGGAGCCATTAGAGAACACCCAGATGGCAGCTGCGTGCGTGCACGCCATCGTGAACGCAAGCTGGAGGCCAGCAAAAGCCTCTCTGGTAGCACTTCAAAAACCCACTTACTAAATGTCTCGGCCAGAGCAGCACTAAGCGCTGGCTCAGGCGAGACCTAAACAGTAGGGGAACTGTTTTTCTTAAATTAAAAAAGTATCTGCACGTAGTGCCCCTCTGATTCCGCCCACTTCGACTACTGGGCAGGAACATGTCCCATGCTGAACATGTTTGAACACACTACGGTTTGTTTGTATTACATTATTTCACCACAAGGTGGCGCCCCAGATCCATAATTGAGTTCAGGCGGATTAAGGCATGTTGACAAATTACTAATTCAGGCGTTTGCTGCCCAATACACTAAAGTCTACGTAAATCATTCATGCCAATAGACTCCCGATTTTTGAAGCCAAAAATTCCTTAATTTTGGCAATCCCCCGCCTGAAATTGCCTGTTTCAATAGAAGTCATTGGGGAAAATATATCTCGCAATTATTTTTTTTAAATGGAGCACTTTCACCTTCTAAAATGTTGAAATGGATAGATAGTAAATTGAAATACCTTCTTGTGGCCAAAAAAAGCCAATGTGCTGGCAGCATTTGTCACTGCTAGCACCCACATCAGCTGCACTCAGAAGGGGGGCCCAGTCAAAATCTAGGGTAGGCCATACATGGCCAGATATTAAGCAGAGCAGGCCCAGGCCATCGCACACCACCGATGAGGTGCTCCAGCGGCGGGAAACATACAATAAGGGTGGTCGGCTATGTCCCCTCTGAATTTTTTCCTCTGTGTGCGGCAGTTAAGGGTGTCCATGAGCTCCATTTAATAAGCAAGTGTGCTAGTACCAAAATCTGTGACATAAACTTCTCCAAGTACAGTTTGAAACTGAAAAGCAAAAATGTGCATTTTCACACACCCATTTGTGCCAAAAGACCAGATTCATACTAGAGACTCTCTGGGGCAGATTTACAAGGAACTGACGCATCTGCATAGATGCGTCAGTTTCCTTGCGCCAGTGCCAAATGTCCTTGTGCCACCACGGAGGCACTGTATTTTCAATACAGTGATCCTTGGCTCAAGGATTAACAGATGCGTCAGAAATACTGACGCATCTGTTGGCACAAAAGTGACACATCGCTGGAGTTGCTCATGAAAGTGACGCAACTCCAGCAATGTGCCACAACAGATAGGTGAATCCCATACAAAAAAGCCCTGCGTCATTCCTTACGCCTGGTCTGAGCAGGCATAGGGATTTTGACGCAATGAAGGCGTAGAGAGACGCAGTGAAATGTAAATTTCACTGCGTCAGTTCTACATGGCTTTTTGCGTGGGAACGCCTAGCCTGCATACATTATACCTGGCGCAGGTATAATGTGACGCAGGGCTTTACAACGTGACGCATCTCCCTAGATGCATCACGTTGTAAATTGGCTGCATTGTGTGCGTCGCCGTTGCGTCAAACAAAGTGACACAATGGCTGCGCAAGGAAGCGCAAGGGGCTTGTAAATCTGCCCCTGTTTTTGAATGCCAATAAATTGCTTTCTTTTAGCTGTCTCCCACCTAAAATTGCCTCTGCTTCAATATAAGTCAATGCGAAAAAATACGGGGCATATCATCAAGCGGCAGCGATAATTATCGCTGGCCGCTCTTAGCGAGAAATTATTTATCGCCGGCTTTCGCTGGCAATTATTGCCATGCTATCGCTGTATCAACAACGCATAGCGCAATGGCGATAATTTTCCAGCGATAGCTGTGTTTTCCATGGAACATCGCTGGTTTTTCAGCGATGTTCCATGGAAAACAGCGATAACCTTGCTGATACGACCCTGTGGTCGTATCAGCATAATCCACCCCCATTGTTAGGTATAGGTAAGTCTGCATTTTTGCAGACGTTAGTTTTTGGCAAAAACCGCGGTTTTCGCCAAAAACTAACATCTGCAAAAATGCGTGGGCCTCCTTGTAAATATTGCGATGTACATTTCGCGATATTTAACAAGGTAGTCCGTCAGGGGTACGCCCAGTGACGCCCACTTTGCATCTCATTAGAGATGCGAAGTTAGGCGTACTGGAAACGGGCGCTAAGTCAAGGAAACAAGCGCTAGCGTGTCCTTGATGATATAGTGGAGAGGTGTGGTGCAGCGGCCAGGGCAGCTGACTTCTGAGCACAGGGTTCACAGTTCGATCCCCGGCTCCGGCGGCAGTTCAGCACCATGTGACTCTGGGTAATAGCTCACTTAATTTCCACGACGGCCCCCAGCGCCTTGAGACCTGTAAGGGTGAGTAGCTGCGCTATATAAAAACGGACTTACATTTTTTTCTTTTGCGATAAAATTATCGCCGCTTTTCGCCCGAAAACGGACGCTAAAGCGGCGATAATGTTATCGCCAGCCCTTGTTAATATGCACCTACATTCCCTCGATTTTTTCAAAATATCCCACTTTTCTGCTCTTAAAGATTGGTATGTATACTAACCTAGCTCCATTTGAGGCCATTTGTGAAACAGATACTCACCCAGCCTATGACAGTAGGAATTGTACAGCATGTGAATGTGATTGACATTGCATTGTTCTCTCTAAACCTCACCTACCACAATAATATATTTAACCTCCAGAATATGAGCTTTTAGCTCACTGCGTTAACAACTACTAGTCGCAGAAAGGTTTGCAAGTCAAAGTTATTCAGAACATATTTATGCTTCGTTTTCCATGTACATAAGGGACTAGCACATGTAAAATGAACAGACAGAAACATAGTTCATGGATGTTACCAGGCTGCCTACAACAGAGCAGTAATGGAATAGGGTTAGAAGTGCTAATTGGTGCTCACTCGCACACATTCCCCGCATCTGTAAAAGCAAGACTGGAGGTCGCTCATTCTCCTACATCGCACCCAAGACGTGGAACGACCTCCCTCAACACATCAGAGCCTCCTCCTCACTTCTTGAGTTACACAAGAAGCTGAAGACCTGGCTCTTCATATAAGCACCTTGAGGACCACACACCTAAACACCTGCCCAAGCGCCTGGATTCCCTCTTGGGTGATTAGTGCGTTATACAAATCAATATAACATGACATTGGTAAATGTTAAAATGTTCCGGAAAAGAGTCAATAAAGATTAAAATGTAAAAATATTTGCAAGTTATTTACCACATCATAACACCTTGCATAGGATCCGCGGTGCCTCACATTGTCCTATTGGGTCTGCTTAGTTAATCTTCTTGGTCATAAATTTACATATTAAATGCTTCTCTTATACCAAAATTAGAATTTGTCATGTGCCCTCGGAAAACACACCAGAAATGTACCTTACGCATCGATTGGAACAACGGCACTATTGATAACGCTTACTCAGTTGACACATAATTTATTTCTTGTCTTTTTACAAATCAGCACTAAGGCTTAATGCTCCGCAAAAATGGGCAGCTATATTTGGAGTTCTGCTTTGCACCCTCTTTCATTAAACATTTAAATGCAATTAGAATCACAGGTAGTCTTTTCTACACACCATCCAAGTTAGTTGCCTGCAGAGGGCTCTGGTGATATTAATACAGGCACCTTCAGGCTTTGCGTGGATTACTCAGCATAGATAGCAGAGCAGGGGCGGCTCCTCCGTTTGAGCGGAGGAGTGTCGCCCCACTTAAATGCCCCCCCAAAACCCCAGAGATGAATAATGATATGGTAATTCATTACCATTTTATTTGACATCACCCAGTCCTGAACTGAGTGTCAGGGCGGTGCGGGGCCTGCTGAGTGGCAGCAGGGAGGAGTGGTGGGCAGACGGCTGCCTATGCACTGCCTAAAGTGTGCATGTCTCTTTGATCAGCTGTCTTGCGATGGCCAGCCAGTCATGAGCACTTCAAACATCTTAACCCAGCTGTCTTCAGACCGCTGGGTTGAGAGCAAGTGCAGGCCTCCAGTGCACTGCGGAGTGCAGAGAGAGGCCGCTCCCACCAACCAGGGTGCTGCTCTCATGTTGCAGGTCAGCAACCACAGGATTGGGCAAGGGAGTTTGCTGGTGCCTGCACTGCAGTCGGAAGAAGAGGTCCGGACAAGAGGACGTTGGTGGTAAGTTTTTTATTTTGTTTATTTTGATCCCATAGATCCTCTCCCTCCCAACAAGCCCACAATCGCCCCAAACAACTTCTACGACTGGATGAAGTTCATCGCCACCTGGATGAGAGGCAGCTGCCTTAAGCGCAACTCGGACAAGACCAAAGTCCTCATCCTGGGACCCAACACCTCATCTTGGGTAGACTCTTGGTGGCCTGCCGTGTTAGGAACCCCTCCACACCCACAGACCACGCACGAAACCTCGGCGTCATACTGGACTCCTCGCTCACCATGAACCGCCAGATCAACGCCGTCTCGTCATCATGCTTCCACACTCTTCGCCTGCTTCGAAAGACCTTCAGATGGATTCCTACTGAGGCCAGAAAGACAGTCGCCCATTCACTCATCAGCAGCAGACTCGACTATGGCAGCGCACTCTATGCAGGGGCCACCCAGAAATTCCTCAGGAAGCTACAGAACGTTCAAAACGTCGCAGCCAGACTGGTCCTCAACAATCCCCCGACGCAGCCACATCTCTGAATACCTATGAGAACTCCGCTGGCTCCCAGTCAACAAAAGAGTCACCTTCAAGCTCCTCACACATGCCTACAAAGCCCTCCACAACGCCAGACTAGCATACCTGAACCACCGCCTCTCATTCCACGTACCCACAGACACCTCTGCTTCGCCCAACTGGCCCTTGCCACCGTCCCTTGGATCTGCAGGACCAGGACCGGCGGAAGATCCTTTTCCTACCTTGCTGCCAAAACCTGGAACACCCTGCCTCTTCACCTCAAGCTATCCCCATCGCTGACCCAATTCAGGAAGGATCTCAAGACCTGGCTCTACGACTGAACCTCAGCGCCCATCAGGACCTGCAGGAAACCCCCTCCCCTACCCCTCAGCCCCTTGAGAACTTCATGGGTGAGTAGTCGCACTTAACAAGTACTGATTGATTGATTAGAGGTCAGCCGCCACTGTAACAGAGCTGGAAAGGGAACCAAAAGCAGTACTGGCAAATCTTTTCATAGCAGCCCATGTCTATGTGATGTAAGCAGCCACACTCAAGTTGTGTGCATCTCTATTTACAAATAGAGGTATAGACTATATCTCAGGGGCTCTGGCTCTGACTCCTGTAACACTGCAGCATCTCCTTGACAGTTCATTATTAAAATACACTAGTTTTTAAACATGTTTTTAAAAGGACGCTTTGACTATGCATAAGTTTCTGTTCATTCTTTTTTCTTGCCTTACTTTTAACTGTATTCTTTTATCATGTAAAAGTTTTAATTAACTTTACCATGATCAATAAAATTCATTCAAAATACACTATACAGTGCTTTCCACCACCCTTCCCAAGCTCTCTTTGGCTCACATGTCATCAAGTCTCTTTTTTGTTTTCATATTTGCTTTGCGATTCAACTTTCTGTGGTTTAATTTGTATTAATTTGCTAAAAAATGCGTTGGCACGGTTTAACGTCCATTGAATTCATTGTACCTGGCTTCAGCAGATGAGCTGGCACGTCCATAAAAACATGTTCACAATAAAAAAATGCAACCCCTGCCGGCTGAACTCCCTCACGGCTGTGGGTGAAAAAACACAAATGTAATGTTCACAAATTTTGAAACTCACCCTTTCACTGCTTGACCACTTTTCCTGAGACTGTGACATAATTTACAAATAAATCTGCACACTGGTTCATCAACAGAATGAGAACATAACTTTCAATTTCTTGCCGCAGTGTTGGAGTACTCAAAATAAAACGTGAGCATTTGTGCACTGAAAAAGAAACAATGCTCAGTAGAGCTCTTCGCGTGATAAAAGCCAGCCAGACGTATTTCTAGAGACGTTGTCCATTTGTCAAGACAACAGTGGCGTGGCTAGACCTGCGGCTGCCCATGGCGGCCCCTGAGTTTGCCGCCCCGCAGCGGCTGTCTGAAGAGTGGGGGGAGGGGAGGCTGGCGATTCCTGCGGCGGTTGCAAGTAAGACCGGGGAGGGGGGTGGCGGAGGCCACCGCTCCCAAAACTCGTGCCACCCGGGACGGACCGTGCCCCCCGCCTCCCCTTGCTATGGCACTGCAAGACAATGAGAAAGTTTCTAAGCTCAAGTAATAGAAACTTATCTATTATCAAACCTACCCTAAATGTATTGCGCATCCCAAGGCCCCCGTTTCGCCCTCCATCCCCCTAGTATGTTGGTCCTGCCCAGACACTGTGAGAACGACTGAACGTCTATAGGGAAGTTTGTTTTCTATTGTTCAGCCTGTGTCACTGACCAACTCTCTCAACAAGCCTGGCTCATCTTGTGCCACTGGCACAGTGTGCTCCTGGGCAGCTTCTCTAAGCCTGGCTTATGTCATGTCATTTATACCTTGTGCTCTTGGTCAGCTCGGCTCTCACACAGAGTCAAATACAAATTCTTACTTCATTGTATACATATGCTTATAGAGCTTAAAATGTATAGATTTTCTTCTGCCTGTTACCATGCCGTTTTGCTGATTCGCTGTTCTTTGACAAATTTCACAGTAAGGATCGAAGAATTCTGTCTTTTCTTCTCTGGGTGGAACTCCGGGACCCCACGATTTTAGTTTTCCATTCATCATTTTGATTGTGCACGAACATTCGCATTAAATTAAGAATCGACGTCTTGATTGAATATTCTCTTTACTGTTTGTGACCACGTTACCCGGAGAACACAAATAGCTAATAGTGGTTGCCACAATAACCATTCCACATCTCATTATAAGCCCTGATGAAGTTCCTTTGGCACACAGGAACGAAACGCCTTGGCTGTGCATCAGTTTTTTAAATATTACTTTGAATAAAGAAGACTTATGGACTGAACGTGTTCTTCTGAATAATTCTTTGGTGCACCTTCCTTTTCAACGAACTTCTTTATACCAGTGGCACCTATCAACGGCGGGTGCTGGGAGTAGTTGCAAAGAACCTCACTACGAAATACTTGGGATTTAAGTGCTTAACCTTGGTCGGCTGTTGTTTTTCTGTAATAGATTTTCTTGTGTAGCGGGACATGCAATCTAAATTGCCTCGAAGCACTCACATTTTCTTGGATAACTAAGAAAATGAGGCAGAAGCTGGGGTTTAGTTCACACATTGTAAACAGTCTCTGGATTTTTGCTTGCCAACTGACGCATATGAGAGCCATGCTGACCAAGAGCACAAGGTATGTCTGTAGTTCACATAGAGGGGCATATTTACAAGGGGATTGCGCCACCGGAGCGTCACATTTTAGGACGCTCCGGTGGTGCAATGCCCTGCTCCATATTTACAAAGCGTCCGTAAGTCACTTTGCATGGCATAACGATGCTTTGTAAATATTGTACCCTTGCACACAGGTGTCTGCGTGAAAGGGGCGTGCAATGGGTGTTTCTGTGGGCGTACCACCACAGCACCCATTGCCTTTTGACACTGCCCCAGATTTACAAGGATGTGTAAATCTGTGGCAGTGCCATAAACTAACGCCACTGAAAAGCAGGCGTTAGATTGGCACAACATATAGGGGTATATTTACAAAGAAATGGTGCAGCGCATCCCTGCAAGCAATTTAGCAGCCCCATGTCAAAAACACAGGGATGTGCCATATTTACAAGAATATGGCGCACCCCTGCGTTTTCCCTTGAGCAGGAGCTTAAAAAGGTGACCCTTCCTGCATATAAACAATCATCCTTCAACACAGACACCCTTGCACCACAGTGCAAGGGTGTCTGTGTTGGAGCTAGGCAGCTTTTTTTAGCGGCAGTGGAAAGGAAAACACAGGGGTTTGCCGGTTGTATGACAGAAGCACGCATGGCTAAACCATGCGTGCCTCTGCAACGCAGCCCCAACAACGAATGCATCTTAACAAAGCCAACACATTGCTTTACCACGCATGCCTTTACCATGCAATTTCGTGGTAAGGGCATGATCGGTAAAGGGATATCCATTATAAAGATCACACCCCAGCCCCCCCGCCCTGAGCCCTAAAAACCGGCCCCATGTACTTAAAACTACCCCATTCCCAGACCCACCCTTGAGGCCTAAAACTGCCCCCAGCCCTGAAAACTGTCACTCCCCCCACCGCCCTGAGCCCTAAAATTCGCCCCCACGTTCTAAAAACTCCCCTGTTCCAGCCCCCCCCGCCCTGAGCCCTAAAACTGCCCCCGGCCCTGAAAACTGTCCCTTCCCTCAACCCTAAATCTCAGCCCCACGTCCTAAAAACTACCTTGCACCTAGCCCCCCGCCCTGAGCCCTAAAAACTGACCTCCAACCCTGAAAACTACTCCAACCCCCCCCGCCCTGAGCCCTAAAACCCGGCCCCTGCCCTAAAAACAACCCTGACCCTCCAGCCCTAAAACTACCCCACTCCTAAAAACTACCCCCCACATCCCCAGCCCCGCTTACCAGACCACATCCCGGAGCTTCCTCTCCTGATCCTTCCTCTTCCTGTGCCTGCCCATCCGCGCATCTAGACCGTGCATTGCCTTAAGCACGCATGTGCGTGGTTAAGGCATATGCGTGATCAAGGCAAGCGTGGTTCCGCTTGCGGGGAAACGGCACGCGTAGCTCAGCCTGTGTTGTAAAGGCCATTTCAAGAGTGCGGCGTATTCTTGTAAATAGGGGAAGTCCCTGCTTTTTTTAAATGACGCAGCGTGGCACTGCTAAATTGCTTGCAGTGCCGCGCTGTGCCATTTCTTTGTAAATATACCCCATAGTGAGCCATGCTTGTGGCGGAGATTGTTTGGGAACCCACTGAGCAACAGTAGCATGGAGTAAGCAAGACTTGTGGAGAATGTTGTCCAGGAACAGATGGTGCGCCAGTGGCACCACGTGAGCAATTTATTCATATGTTTAAGAGGGGAGGCCTGCAATGAGATTCAAAACCGACTTCATTTTTTATAAAACCATCCATATTTCTAGCAAAACCGCTCAAAATCAATCTTTGAAAATGGTTCTTTCCATTACGCGTTGTGAAATATTTAAGCTATATTGATGTTTTAATGAGAACACATGAGAGTTCTGAAATGAAATATCGTATTGCCTCACCGTAAAATACAGCCATTATTTGCAGCACCCGTAACTAAAGTGCAGTTTGCAATGAATATATTACACGTTCACACAACAGCTGCTAGGAACAACGGAACCAACGCTTTGCCGCCTCTTCACAGTTCCGTCCAGATTTCAGTGGCGTAACGAAACTTGAGGGGGGCTCCCTGTAAAGTACATGCACGGGGGCCACACTCTGCCGGACCCAGTCAATAGTTCTCAGCCACCGCCCATGTACAGTACTTGAGGGGTCCCCCTGGAGCTCAGTCCCCACCCCCCCACCCCCCACACACACACTGCGGTCCATTATTTTTGGAGATGCCTGTTCTGAACTGGGCAATACCTGCTACTGTCAAGGGCCGTTGTATAGGGGCCCCTACATGTTCCTGGTCATTTCTGCTCCCCTGCCTACAGTTAATACTCACTGGCACCGAAAGGGAGAGAGTGATTTTTCACGCCGCTCAAATTAAGAAGTAAGCGGCTGCGTAATGTTCTTTCACTCTGGTGTAACGAGCGCTCTGACGCGTGCGCTACCTGAGCTACTCTGCGCGCCGGGCAAGGGCTGGGGTGCACGCGCGCACCCTACAGGGAGCATAGGTGGTCAGTGCTACAAACACCCGCAGGCCAGAGCAGCCGATATCCGCACCGCCCATCGGGCGCAACCGGAAACCACGAGTCCCGAATTGTGTGAAAAAGGCCGCTTTAATGAGACGTGCAAATTCAGGTAAACAATCCCTTGGCATTTGCCATACAGATTAGACGAATCCCGACACTCCACTGAATTCCATCAAAAAATTTCTCAATATCCTAACGTCTGTTTGAACACCTACAGTAAAACATACTCTGTGATGGGGAAGCTTGGAGCCTGTCCCAACCACCTACATTGAGGAAAGAGGAAGAGCAATAAAGAAATCGCCCAAGTACAGTATCATGCAGTCCACACCAGTAACGCATGAAAACAAACTCTGGAGAAAACTACTAAAAGGCCCAATTAAGGCACACAAAATGAAACAACTCGTCTGCAATACTTTGTCAACGAAAAAATGACCTCCAAATTGTATGCCCAAGAACTCAAAATACAGAGGGTGAACGGGCAATAGGCAAAAGGCGGACTTAATATTGCACTTTGACATCAATGCCCCTGGGCCAAACTTGTTAACCAACTCAATAGCATTAACCACCGTGGCATAAAGGACATGCTCAGAACCTCAAGTATAAAAACATTTATGGACTGCCCTCAGGCCAAGATAAATGCTGAATTAGCCTGATTTCTTCTTGGTCTTTTGTGGGTCACCAAATGGGTCAATTTATCAGGCAATCCAAAGGCCAAAACTCAGATGGCCCTTCCATCCTCCTCTCCTCCGCCTCTTTCATCAACTTTGACAGCACCAAAGCTTCATGATCCCACACCGACTGAAAATTTTCTGTTGATCGTAATCTGGGCCTGCCATCACCCAGGCTTAATCCAAATTCAAAACCTTGTAACAGCAACAAAGTGTCATCTTTTTCCCCGCACAAGGAAATCCAGGTTCTCCAGCGCCCAACTTTAACTGGTGTAAGAGCCTTGCTCTGAAGTGCCCTGGGACCCCCTTTCCCGACCTCTGTCATTCTGGTTATGCCAATTTACCACCTGACCTCCTTGAAATCCTGCAGCCCCTCCTGACAGTAGATTGCACTGCAAAGCTGTATAATTATTGCTGCACATAGAACATTTGTGCCTGAAACTCTCTGTTGCAAATCCACTTACTATAAGCCAAACACCCACCTGTCTGTCTGCTTTGAGCTCTTCCTGTTTCTCCCAAACCTCCCCGGATGGGATGCTCTTGAAAGGGCTTTTAGATTAAAGGCCACCCACTGGTCATGGGACCGGCCAGGAAGGCTCAATTTCTGCAGATAAAGTTCATTATCCAGCTGCCCTCATAGTCCTTCTGCAAATGGGCCTGAAACTCCTTATCACATCGAACCCATGCCCACCCTTCAAATGTCAGCTGGGCTTTCCTCCCTACATCAATATATTTAAACAAGGCCACACACCGATCTGGAAAACTTTCACAGTAGACAGTGGCATAAATAAGAAAAGCAGCCGCCCAATTTTCTATAGTAACCAGGACATTTGGGACTCCTAAAAAGCCCAAATTCCTCCTCCTTGGGACCCTTCTTTGCCCTAACTTCCCTATGTCGTAGTTTAAAAGCTTCTATGTAGTCTTCCTTCCGACATGTTGTCACAACCCACTCCAATTCAATGCGCAGGAACACCTGAGAGACTTTTCCTCATCGCCACTCTTATATCATTAAAAGGCCTTGAGGTCAGGGGCTGCACAGAAGCTTGCTGTCCTGACACCTGCCGGGAATCCTGCAGCATTGCCACCGCTCCTCTGTCCTTTAGCCAGGACACTGTCCTCTAAAAAACACCAATTCCCCCTTCCTTGTTATCGGGTCTGCACCCGTGATGTAAATCACAAGGAGCACCCCACCATTCATTTTCTCTCTCTTTCCCCTCACATATCTCTCCTTCCTCCAATGCCTCCTCATCATAATCCAACAATGTGTCCTCCATATTCACACACCACAGCTCATTCAAGAAGCTGGTACATGTATTTGGAACCTCCCCATCACCCGCACCATTTTTAACATGGCTTTTCTGTCTTTGTTTACTTTAATTATCACTCAGGGATCATTGAAGCAGCTCCAGAGAACATTTTAAGTGCTTTCTTCTTATAATTACTGTTTAACGTATAGACAGATAAGGGGGAAAATACTGACTTTTGATGATTTTGATCATTTTGTACCGGCTGGGACATTAAAATAGCAGCCATGCCAGTAAAATAACAGCCAGTAGGCAACCCTAACCCAGTCTAACACAAGCCACACATCAGCCTCCTCACGTAGCGGGCCACACCCCACTGACCTCTGGTCCATGACACAACACTCGTCCAGCAAATGGGAAAATGCCCACAGTCAACAATAAGAAGCATGCATAGGGGTCTTCAATGCACAGCTTCTATATTTTAGGCAGTACCCAGTATACCAGGAAGGGTGTGGCCACCATCTTGTCAGCAGGGCTGTCAGGATGTCCCACGTTCAACTCTCACATTCTATGCAGTGCAGGAAAAAAACAATCTCAGGCGAATGTTGCCAGGAAACGTGTCGGTTAGCGCCTACCTAACCGTTAAACTACAGTTCCCAGAAGCCAGGAGGAGGAGGAGCAAGCGTCTACAAGAAGACGCGACGCGCGCTCGTCAGCGTGCGTGATTCTTGTTTGTCTGGTTATCGGCTCGGCAGGATATCGGACCCGAGCGGAGGGAGCTTCGTGCACTTCGGATTTTAGTGCAGAGGTGAGACGCCGCTCTGTAGTGCTCGGCTGAGCACGCCCTTATTCCTGTTGGGGGCTCAGGATTCCATTTCGGCGGTCTGTGGTGGGCTTGCTATGCCCGCGGAGAAGTCGAGAGGGAAATTAAAGAACACTCTACCGGCTGGAGAGTGCGCTCTGAATTAAGCTGTTCTGGGCAGCGGTGAGGATAACCACTCAGCCCTAAAGGAACTGATTGTGCTGAAGGTATAAACAGGGCAGCGGTGAGGATTAACCGCTCCGCCATCAAGAAACTGATCTTGCTGGAGGTAGGGGCAGAATTGGCTACACAGTTTTGTTTTCGTTTACTATGCAAAAGGGAGCAACATTTCATTTAAGTGTTTAACTGCATCCATTTTCCATTACACGAAGTGTGCTACGTAAAACACTCTCGTAGTGTCTGTGGAACATATATTTTTGGTACTTTACCATTTCTGGATTGAGACTTTGATTATGAGCAACTTTAATCCCACTGACATTTAGAGAACTGGTACATACTTGGATTCATATGCCTAAGGGGGTGTTTGGCACAAAGTCCTGTGGTGTTGGTGGCAGGGGATGGAATGAGAGTGGTTTAACTTACTGTGTTGTGTATTGTAGGATTATCTACGAAGGGGACTGGTTGTTTCCAGGAGCTAGAAAGAGGCTTGGATAAGCACTCAAGTAGATAAGGTATTTATAGCCCACTAGTGAGATCACATGAGAGTAGCATTGCATATATATATATTCATGGTATTTGTTCTTTGTCTTATAGGTTCTCCTCCCTGCTGTTCCCAACCTTTCCTTTCCCTCACTTGACCGCCCTAATACTCCGTAACACTCAGTTGGAGTTGGGGATGTCAAGGGGTGGACCCCTTATTGCATCGTCCGGACCCTGAGGAGTACAAGATCCTTGCAGAATCACGCACCTAAGAAAGGATACTCCTCCCGGTCTGGGTGAGGCAATACATGGCGTCCATGGATGATGTCTTTCAGGCATTAGCCTTGGTTCAACAGGAACTCGCAGCCTCCAGGCTTGAAACCGCCGCTTTGCGTGATAGAGTAGACAAGTTGACCAGAAACCCTTTTGATGTATCCGCCCCCACACCTCAAATACAGGTTACGGTTCCTCCATCTATCCCTTTAGCTAGCCCAGAGAGGTATGCAGGCGACCCACAGAAGATTCAGGTATTCCTAACACAGATCATGCTTCATTTAGATTAGATTAGATTAGATTAAAATACTTTTAGAGCGCATGGCTGCCTCGGCAATGAGGCGTCCCAGCGCTAAAGCAGGATGAAGTGGGGAGCAGGCGAGGAGTTAAAGTTGAGAGAAAAGCCAGGTCTTCACAAGCCATCTGAAGGCCTGGTGGTCAGAGTTGCTGCGGATGTGTAGAGGAAGAGAGTTCCATAAGGCGGGGGCCAGTCGCCTGAAGGAGCGACCACCAGATCTGGTCCTTCGTATGCGTGGAATTCGTGCGAGGATCCGGTTGGCCGAGCGCAACGCTCGCGGTGGAGAGTAGAGGGCGCACAGGTTGCTCAGAATATCTGGGCCGATACCTGTCAGAATCTTGTGCATGGTACAGAGCGCCTTAAAACGCACTCGGTGTTCAAGGGGCAGCCAATGCAGGCGGTGGAGGAGGTTGGAGACATGGCTGTACTTGGGGAGGGCGAAGATGGCGCATGCTGCAGCGTTCTGGACCCGCTGCAGTCGGTTCAACACAGACTTATTAGAGCCCAAGAGAAGCACGTTGCAGTAGTCCAATCAGGCCAGTATAGAGGCTTGGATGATCAGCTGACGCGTTTGGGCGTCGAATAGACCAAGTATCGGTTTAAGGCCGCGCAATAGCCCGAAACATTTTCCGGCCACTGATTTGGCATGCGTCTCAAAGCTGAGATCTTTGTCAAGCATAAAACCCAGATTTTTCACTGCGGGTTTAGGGGCAGGAGGGCACCAGTCATTGTTCCAAAAATGGGAGTCTTTGCCAATCAGAAGAATCTCAGATTTAGCAGAGTTCAGCTGCAAAAAGTTAGCTGTCATCCATTCTGCAATGGCCAATATGTCTTCTTTAAATTTCGCTCTGTCCTGGCTGGGATTGTTAGACAGGGTGATCACCAGTTGGGTGTCATCTGCGTACGTTATCATATTTGATAGGAGATGCCGCCAACTGGGCGGTTCCGTTGGTTAGAAACAACGACCCAGTGTTGTCCGATTGGGAAGCTTTCCGTGCTGCGTTCAAGAGAGTGTTCGATCGGCGAACCACTACTTTTAGCGCAGATCGCGAGTTGTTGGAGTTGAGGCAAGGTAAACATGATTTGGTTACATATCTCACGTCTTTAAACCGGTTGGTAGCAGAAGCTGCGTGGCCGGAAGAAAAGAAGATGTCTCTTTTCTATCAGGGCCTACGCGACGAGTTGAAGGACGTGTTGGCACAAATTGATCCACAGCCGGTCAACTGCTCTTATTTAATCAGTCTGACGTTGAGACTCGACGGACGCATGTCCGAGAGAGGGGGAGAGAGACATAAAGAAGATAGGTCCTTCTACCGGTCGGACACGAATCCCAGGAAAGAGATGTCTAGCAGTGAAACCGTGACCGAACCTATGGAGATCGGAGCCATCAGGGCACCGCTCTCGCGTACAGAGAGGGAGAGCCGTCGAACGCAGGGGCTATGTATGTATTGTGGAAAACGGGGGCATTTCGTACGTGACTGCCCCTCAAAACCTAAGTCACAAGGCTTTTCCTATAGGAATAAGGAAGCTGCGGTTTCCGTTCTAGGCACAGGGTCCGGTACATCTGGAACTACTCCCTCTGTACATTCAGTGGAAAAGGAATGGAAGATTCCATCTCTATCGACCAACAAGATAAAAGACACGGCATCTCACATAGTGCTGGCTGTGGGTCTGGAGTACAAACAACACGTAAATCAGGTGTTAGCCATGCTAGACTCAGGGGCAACAGGGAACTTCATTGATAGTGGGCTGGTGAAACAGTTAGCTTTAGGTAGTGTCCCTAATGATACCCCAGAGGAGGTCTTGGCCGTGGATGGGAAGCCTTTAAAATCAGATCTCATTACGGACCAAACAGACCTTTTAAGATTATCGATCAAAGATGGGAAAAAACAGCATCTAGAAGAAATAGCTTTGAACATCATAGACGCCTCCCAGTACGAGGTAATCTTGAGAATGCCATGGTTTTGGCACCACAATCCCACCATAGATTGGAAAAACAAAACAATACGGTTTCTATCGAAGGAATGTAAAGAACATTGTACACAGGACCATTCTTCTCAAGCGACAGCTCTCACTTACCCCTTTTGTGTAGCTAAGGCAGCGGAGAAAGAGGTAGTGTTGCCATTCGAGTACACCCAGTTTTCTGATGTGTTTAGTAAGGTGCAGGCAGAACAGCTCCCGCCTCACAGAATTTATGATTGTCAGATCGATTTGGTCGAGGGGGCGACCATTCCGGCTTGTAGAGTGTACGTCTTGTCAGATCCAGAAACCAGACACCTCGATCATTTTATGAAATTGGTTTTATTAGACCATCACGTTCTCCAGCAGCCTCTCCTCTTTTCTTTATAGCAAAAGCTAGTGGCGAGTTAAGAGCCTGTAGTGACTATAGGATGTTAAACAAGAACACCATACGTAACAGATATCCCTTGCCACTTATTACGGTATTGTTGGATCAAGTACGGGAAGCCACTATTTACACCAGGCTAGATTTGAGAGGGGCCTATCATTTGGTACGAATCCGAGAGGGGGATGAATGGAAAACGGCTTTCAAGACACGGTATGGGTTATTCGAATATACTGTGATGCCGTTCGGGCTGTGCAATGCCCCGGCGGCCTTCCAGTATTTTCTGAACGATGTCCTGAAAGAGTATGTGGATCGTTTTGTAGTAGTATACATTGATGATATACTTATTTACTCTGTGTCTGCTGAAGTGCACAACAAACAAGTCATCTTAGTGTTGGAAAAGTTACGAGAATACCACTTGTTTTGCGAGTTGAGCAAATGTGAATTCGGCGGGCATGAAGTGGAATTCCTAGGGGTGGTACTTTGCCCAGAAGGGTTGAGCATGGCAGAACGTAAGGTGCAAGCGGTGCAGGAATGGCCCATCCCAAGGTGTACAAGAGACGTCCAATGCTTTTTGGGATTTGCGAACTATTATCGCAGGTTCATCCTGAATTTCTCCGAGGTAGCAGTCCCTATCACTAGATTCCGCCGAAAGGGGGTTCCTTTTCTTTGGACCAAGGAGGCTTCTGCAGCATTTGCCTTTTTAAAACATGCTTTTACCACCGCTCCAGTGCTCAGACATCCCCAACTGGAGGTACCTATCATAGTTGAAGCAGATGCGTCGGATGAAGCCATTGGAGCCATCCTCTCTCAGAGAGATAAACAAACTGGACAGCTGCATCCAGTGGCCTATCTGTCCAAAAAGCTAAATCCTGCGGAAAAGAACTACACCATTGCAGAGAAAGAACTGTTGTCAATAAAAAAGGCCTTCCAGGAATGGCAACACTATTTATGGGGGGCCCGTTACCCAATCACCGTGTACTCCGATCACCGGAATCTGCAATATATGAAGACAGCGCGGCATCTCACGCAGAGGCAGATGAGATGGACGCTGTTTTTTGCAGAGTATGACTTTGTGATTACCTTTAGGCCAGGAACTGAAAATCGCAAGGCAGATTCGTTATCCCGGCAAGAATCAGTCGACGAGCCCCTCACTAAAACCCCAGAGGCAATAATCGATCCAGCAAAAGTAATATGTGTTCTCAGGGCTGACAATTTCCTGAAAGAGGTGACCAAACACAAATCCGCAGACGGGTGGGACAAATGGGCACAAGAGGATGTCAATCGCAGTATCAGACAAGGCCTGCCTTTTCAGAGCAACAATCTGTATCTCCCTACTCAGGAACTACAGAAAAAGGCATACAACTGGTGTCATGTATCTCCCTTGGCCGGACATCCAGGGATCCTCAAAACCGTAAAATTAGTACAACGCCATTTCTGGTGGAACTCATTGCCCAAGGACGTCCGCACATGGGTATCACAATGTGAGGAATGTGCTAGAGGAAAAGGGGAAAACACCAAGAAGAAAGGGAAGCTTATACCCATGCCTACCCCTCAACAACCATGGTAGAACATCAGTCTAGATTTCATCACTGGGTTACCTATTGATCAAGGATGTTCAGCTATTTTAGTGGTCGTGGATAGCCTTACAAAAATGGGCCATTTCATTCCCTGCAAGAACCTACCAACAGCAGGACAGACCGCTCAACTACTGCTGAACAATATCATAAGATTACACGGATTGCCTAAAGTGATTGTGTCCGATAGGGGTCCCCAGTTCATTGCGAGTTTCTGGAGAACGTGGTGCAGAGCTCTACAGATCGAGTCGGCTGTCTCAACAAGCTTCCATCCCCAAACGGATGGTCAGACCGAAAGGCTTAATCAGACATTAAAAAAGTATCTGCGGTGTTATGCCAAAGAGGCTCAAAACTCCTGGGTGTCGCTATTATGGATGGCTGAGTTATCTTACAACAATGCTCTACACTGTTCGACAGGTGTATCACCGTTTGTGGCAAACTTTGGTTACAGTGCAAGGACTCTGCCCATCAACATACCTGTCAACCTTGCCAACCAACCCTCCGTTCAACCACACATTGAGTCTCTACATACTGTTCACAAGAAAGCAAGATGACATCTGTTGTTAGCTAAACAGGTGTACAAGAAATGGGAGGATCAACACAGAACCGACGGTCCCCAGTATAAGGTTGGTGATCGGGTATGGCTATCCACGAAGAACATTAAATTCAAACTGCGTAGTGTGTTCCATCCCAAGTTCATTGGTCCGTATACCGTGGTGAGACAGATCAATCCGGTTGCCTACAAACTGAAGTTGCCGGGCAGTCTTCGCATTCACCCTGTGTTCCATTGCAGTCTTCTGAAACCAGCTTTGGGGGCTCGTCGTCGATCACCGCCTCCGGTATCCCGTGGGGGAGGTTTGGAGTATGAAGTTAAGAGGATACTGGATTCGCAGTGCAGAGGAGGCAAGTTGTGGTATCTCATCTCTTGGAAGGGGTATACCGCTGAGGACGATTTGTGGGAACCATGTTTCAACGTGCATGCCCCTGCTGCAGTGAGATCGTTTTATCGCAGGCATCCCTCCAAGCCTGGTTCTAGGAGGCACACGGCGGGGGGGCCTACTGCCAGGAAACACGTCGGTTAGCGCCTACCTAACCGTTAAACCACAGTTCCCAGAAGCTCGGAGGAGGAGGAGCAAGCGTCTACAAGAAGACGCGACGCGCGCTTGTCAGCATGCGTGATTCTTGTTTGTCTGGTTATCGGCTCGGCAGGATATCGGACCCGAGTGGAGGGAGCTTCGTGCACTTCCGATTTTAGTGCAGAGGTGAGACGCCGCTCTGTAGTGCTCGGCTGAGCACGCCCTTATTCCTGTTGGTGGCTCAGGATTCCATTTCGGCGGTCTGTGGTGGGCTTGCTATGCCCGCGGAGAAGTCGAGAGGGGAAATTAAAGAACACTACCGGCTGGAGAGTGCGCTCTCAATTAAGCTGTTCTGGGCAGCGGTGAGGATAACCGCTCAGCCCTAAGGGAACTGATTGTGCTGAAGGTATAAACAGGGCGGCGGTGAGGATTAACCGCTCCGCCATCAAGAAACTGATCTTGCTGGAGGTAGGGGCAGAATTGCCTTCACAGTTTTGTTTTCGTTTACTATGCAAAAGGGAGCAACATTTCATTTAAGTGTTTAACTGCATCCATTTTCCATTACACGAAGTGTGCTACGTAAAACACTCTCGTAGTGTCTGTGGAACATATATTTTTGGTACTTTACCATTTCTGGATTGAGAGTTTGATTATGAGCAACTTTAATCCCACTGACATTTAGAGAACCGGTACGTACTTGGATTCATATGCCTAAGGGGGTGTTTGGCACAAAGTCCTGTGGTGTTGGTGGCAGGGGATGGAATGAGAGTGGTTTAACTTACTGTGTTGTGTATTGTAGGATTATCTACGAAGGGGACTGGTTGTTTCCAGGAGCTAGAAAGAGGCTTGGATAAGCACTCAAGTAGATAAGGGATTTATAGCCCACTAGTGATATCACATGAGAGTAGCATTGCATATATATATGTATTCATGGTATTTGTTCTTTGTCTTATAGGTTCTCCTCCCTGCTGTTCCCAACCTTTCCTTTCCCTCACTTGATCGGCCTAATACTCCGTAACACTCAGTTGGAGTTGGGGATGTCAAGGGGTGGACCCCTTATTGCATCGTCCGGACCCTGAGGAGTACAAGATCCTTGCAAATGTAGCCCTTTAGTTTCTCTTTTCAGGGATGTCAGTATTTCCAGGCACATCCAGTTCAGGCAGGTAGATTATGATAGATTTTAATCAGGCCAGTGGGAAGCCCAGCAAGTGCACTTCCTACATCTTCAGACTCCAGGTCTGCCTCCTTATACAGACCATACTTGACACAAAAACTACACTTGAAAATAAAATTGACTGTGTTGCCACAGAGGTAAATCTGTTGCGTACAGATCTCAAGAAATAAGCAATCAGAGTGCCGAAAAGTGAATCCATCCCGTCGAAAAGAGAGTTACCTTCAAGCTGCTCACACAAGCCTACAAAGCCTTCCACAACACCGGACCCCAATACCACAATGAGAGAATCTCCTTCCACGTCCCCAAGAGAAACCTCCGCTCCGCCGACCAGGCCCTTGCCAAGATCCCCCGCATCCACAGAGCCAGAATGGGGGGCAGATCCTTCTCCTACATCGAGGCCAAGACCTGGAACGAACTCCCCCTCAGCATCAAACGAAGCCCTACACTGCAAGCCTTCAGAAAGGACCTCAAGACCTGGCTCTTCGGATGACCTCGGAGCTGCCCGAACTCCCCCTCCCCCAGCACCTTGAGACCCTTACGGGTGAGTAGTGCGCTCTATAAATACCCGATCGATTGATTGATTGATTGATTGATTGAGTGTCGTAAGCATGTAATGAGCAATGCCGGGAAAAGGATAGATGTGCTGATGAGGGTTCAACGTGGTAGTATATTTGTCTATGGAGGCCTCTTTCATTGGGGCATACCTAACCTGATCAGCTACATCCAGGACCAATAGTGTATCCCTCCCAATAATGGCCAACTGCTTCCATAGGCTACTCTCCAGGACCTCCTCTGGGACCCTATGCATGCGCAGGGCCACCTCATATGCTACAAACCATTTATCAGTGTCATCCCCCACCACATAACTAAGCACCAGACTTTTGGGATGTGGACCTATCCTAATTACTTCAGTATTGCTGCCACCATCATCCCTTGACTCAGAGGCCCTTCAGGATCTCAATTCTATCTATCTCAAACGTGCCAGCAGGGCGCTCTTATGGGTAAAAGCTGTGAGAGGACACACTGCTACCTGCGCTGGGCAATGCAGGTGATGCTGCTCCTTGGGGGAACACTCCCCTGGCACTGGGCCTTCATCAATATCCCCCTCATTTTCTTTTTCACTTCATCCTCATTCCGCTCTGGGGTGCACTGTAGCTGACAGACTTCATTCCAGGCCCTGAGGGCAATGTGGTAATCCTCCTTCTTGGACTGCTTGTTCAGCTTCAGTCCTTGTTGCTTGCACTGCTCCTGAGCCCTGCCATGTTAATGCTCTCCACCTTAACAGACCATAATGTTGGCAATGAGGGAACTCCGTTGCTGTTGCAATGGAGTTCCCTTCCCGACAACATATATACCAGGCTTTTAGTCTTGGAATCCTTCAGCGGGGCAAGGCTGCATCTGACATTGAGCTCTATGAGGCCAGAAAACTTCTCTCCGAAGGTACACTGAACCAGATTGCTGGTGCAGAGAAGCTCCGAATGGGAGAAACCTGATTACTTAGCCCAGCGAGGTCATGCCTTGGTTGAATAGGCTGGGGTGGTTTGTCCCGGTCCTCCAGAGGTCAGGAAGTCCAAAGATTTTCTAAGTCCCAGGTTTTCAGGACTTGTATGAGAAGTTCAGTTAGACACAGCCAAGGTTTCCAGGACCTGAGGAACAGCAGTTGGGGGTCAAGACTCACTCTAGCAGAAGTCGCCATTTTGGTACAGGTCAGGTCCAGTTGGTATCGGCCATCTGGGAACTTCAGGAAAAGCCTCTTGCATGCTTTTTGTAGCCTTGTAGCCACACAGGAGGTCAGCCAACTGACCCTTGGAGTCCACGTCTTTGTCCTGGGCATAAAAGTAGTAAATCTAGTCCTTCAGAGCTCCTCTCAGGTCAAGGACAGCAGGTCGAGTCCTCTTCTGTTCTTCAGCAGGTTCAGAAAGTGTTCTGAGGATGGTGTCTGGGGATTCCACACTTATGCCTGGCTCTAGCTAGTGGGTTAGAGTGACTTCTGGCTCCTCCCTAACCAATGGGGTAAAACTTCCAAAGGGTACCCTACAAACATGTGCAGCAATGTCTGTGATCCTTGCTGCAAACAATCCCACAGTGCCGCACACTCCTAAAATCCAAGATGGAGAACCCCTTCTCTCTTTGTGCAGAGCCTGTGTGCCCGCCCACATGTGTGGCCAGGGTAATAAGCAGTCCTATACTCTGTGGTCACTTCAAACCAGTACTGGGGCAGCTTTCGTCCCATTGGGATTGGTGCTTTGTGGACTAGGAGGACAAACACTGGGGCCTTTCCACGTGTCATGTAACATTTTCTTGTGACGGGGATGCCTCTTTGAAGTAAGTTAAGTTCCTGGGTACACCCCAACTGGTCTTCCTGCCAAGGGAAAAGTAAATACCTTCCCATTGAATCCTATCTATCAAACAGGACCCAACCAATCCTACTTTCTCCATTACAAGTTTAAGATAACAGAGTACGGAGTACCCCAGGGATCAGCATTGAGCCCTATCCTCTTCAACATATATCTGCACCCAATGCTGACCCTCATCAGATCATGCGGTATCACTTTCGTAAACTATGCAGATGATACGCATACATAACAGTCACACCCCAGCAGAGGGACTTCATACATGTTTAAAGGAGATGGCAAGTTCGCTGCAAAAGGTCTCATTAATGCTCAATGGAGGAAAACCTGAGTTCTTGCTCACCCTCCAAAGAGCCTTATACACTCCTGAATAACTTCTGTCCATAGACCAGTACAGATAATATAAAGATATCTCAGGTAGTACGCAACCTAGGAGTGTATGTGGATGATTAGCTATCCATGGAGACACATATTAACAAAACTGCAGCCACATGCTTCGGATTACTCTGGAATCTTAGGAAAATCGTGCCACTGCTGCCCCAGCCAGCAAGAAAGCTAATGGTTCAGTGTACTGTCCTGAGCAGAATTGGCTATTGTAATGCACTTTTACTGGGTGCACCAGATTGCCTAATTAAAAGACTAGATATAGTGCAAACAATGGCAGCAAAACTCGCACTGGACAAATCCAGATACAACTATTCCTCAAGCTCCTTGAGAGAGCTACATTGGCTTCCAGTGAAAGAGAAAATAGTTTTTTCAATCAATGTGTGTGGTTTACAAGGCTTTAAGTAGAACAGGACCTTTGCTGCCACAAAGAAAATTCAGACATTACAGGCCACAAAGGAACTTGTAGTCCTGATCTGCTAACTTAGTCTGTGTACCGAAATTCAGAAAAGTGAGGGCTGGGGGAAGAACCTTCCAGATAAGGACAGCTCAACTGTGGAATAAGCTCTCAGCTCTCCTCAGAGCCAGTGCGAATCTTACCTGTTTTAGCAAAACCTTAAAGACCTGGCTCTTTTCGAAAGAGTAGCAAGGGTTATGGCTAGGACTGGACAGGAAAGATGATACAGAAGTAAGTGTATTTATGGCTGAGGACCTGGCAAGGTTGTTTTATCGTCAAGATTCCTGCATGGTGAACGTCGCACCTTACAAATGTTTGTTACTTACTTACTTGCTTACACCTAAGCCAAAGTCTGTACTCTGGGAGCAGTTTTCATGCCTCATCAGGGCTAATCATCCACTAGGCTACTATTGGAGAGCTAATGCAGATAAGTAACTTTCTAAATGTTACTTTTCCCTAATTTTTTATTCAACATCTGACTTCACCATTATGTTGGGATTTAATATAGCCTTATAGCCCGCTGCTGAGGGCTATACCGGCTGTTAAAGGACCTGATCCCGAGTTATAGGCCTGAGCCGCAGGCGAGGGCCTATAACGAGGGAGAGGGCCTTTAACAACCGGTATAGCCTGAGGCAGAAGGGCTATAAGGCTATTAGAACATTCCACCCACTAAGGGTAGAATGTTCTAAATTAAAAATGGAGAAACAAAGACAAACATTGGAATGTTGGAGCGCTGGGCTTATACCAGCCATTATAAGCCCAGAGCAACTCCATTGTCTTCAATGGAGCTCCCAACATTCCAATGTTCTAACAAGTTTTAAAAAGAGTGGTTTAATCATATTTGTAGCTGGTCCCGACCCAGAGATAGCAGAATTCATATTTAATCCTGCTTCCCATTATTTCCAATGGACCGGACAGGGGACTTTTCCAGTGAAAATAGCTTTAGGGTGCTAATCACTGTAAGGTCATGTTAACTTTAAATTTCTACATGTCCTACTTTTAAATACCATTCACCCTGCCATGCGGACTGCCTATATAGGGGTGAGTTATTAATATTGAAATGGAAGGTTTTCCCCTGTCAAAAATGGTTATTTTGACAGGGCGCTGTCTCATTCCAACACCTAACTATAACATCACTTTAACCATAGTTTTTTCAACAACAACAAAAATATATATATAAACGCACACACACACACAAACACACACATTTATATTTTCTCCAGTTATATTTATCTCAAGTAACTATGATGCATGCCCTAAAGGAACTATAACTCGGTCCCCCGTCATGCACAGAATTGTCATCAATGATGCTATTTCAGATGTTGCAGTCATGTTATCAATAATGTCATAGAACATGTAATGAGTGATGTAATATGAGAGGTAATTAGCAGTGCATGGCATGGGCACAAGTTATAGTTACTTTAGGGCATGAGTTATAGCTACCTGAGATAACAATAACTGTTGAATTTCAGTGGTTTTGTTTGTTTAAAACAGAATGTGTTAACTGACATTTTCACCGAACTATAACGTCCCTTTAACCTTTGTTTTTTTCAGTGAATTTCTAAAGTTTTTTAAAATATAAAGTAACAAATAATTGCAATTCTTAACTATAATGTATCTTTCACCTTTGCATTTTTTCAGTGAATTTCTATGAATTTTTTACATGAAGTAAAATGTCCATCACTGAGCGCGGCGTGGGGTTGGGCACAGGGCATGGCTTGCTGCCCTTTCAGCATCCCTCCTGAACATTAAAAAAATGCTTGGTGGTGCCCCTTTTCCTTCTAGGGCACCACCAGGATCAAACAATATAATTAAAAAACCCTCAGAGGGCATTAAGGTGCACTCCTTTCCTGGAGCAGTGAATAATATAACCTTAGAGCCCGCCGTAGAGGGCTCTACCGGCCATTAAAGGCCTGCTCTAGCGTTAAAGGCTGAAGGCGAGGGCCTTTACCAAGGGAGCAGGCTTTTAATGGCCAGTAGAGCCCGCTACGGAGGGCTCCAAGGCTATTAGAACATTCCGCCCCTAGAGGACAGAATGTTCTAATTTGTAAAACAAAGGCCTCATGGAGCCCAAGGGGGTTGGAAAACCCGTTGGGTTACGTGAGGCATTTGTTCACAGCAACAGCTCTGAAACAAACATTGGAATGTTGATGCTCCGGGCTTCTACCAGGCATTAGAAGCCTGGAGCACTCTATTGTCCTCAATGGACCGCTCAGCATTCCAATGTTCTAATAAATGAGTGACGTCCCCCTCCCAAAAACAAAACACTGGTCCTGGGGACCCCTGGGCCTTAACCTGTTCCGTGCTCCCGTCGGCCAACGGCCGACGCGAGCACTACCTGCCCAGTGCTGCGCACGACCATTGGCCGACGTAGCCGTGCCACTCTTTAGAACTCCCGCACCGCGGCGAAATTCGCGCTGCGGTTAAGGAGTTAAAAAGGCTTAGGGAAGCGGTCTGCATGCCCCTTCCCCTAAAAAAAAATTGAGCCCCAGTGGATGGGGTCCCCAGGTTTTAAAAAAGTCTCAGGGAGGGGAGCGGCACACCCCCTCCCAAACAAATAAAATCTCTGACCCCCCGGCCCTGGCCTACCCCGGAGGGCTGAGATTTAAAACAGCAGAAGCTTGCATTTTCATTTTTTATGGCAGCCGTGGACCCATGGATCCTCAGCAGAACCCAAAAAAATACGTTTTTGGTTCCGGGTGGAGGGGTCCCTCTGGGACCCCCACCAGGCCTAGGGAGGCAGGGTATCCCTACCCTGCCCCCTATATGTTTTGTATACTTTTTTCCCAGGACAGAGGACTGAGTCCCCAAGTCCTAAAATGGCTGCCGCCACATCTTTGTTGATGTGATGGCAGCTAATCAGATCAATTATTTTGGTCTGTTGTATCCACATACATTTTGAACCTTAATTTCTCACAAACTACTGAACAGATTTACACCAAATGACAAAAGGCACATTTTCTGAACCAAGATCTAGCTTTCTGCCAAATTTGGTGTAATTCAATTCAGTTGTTTTGGCCGTATCTGTGTTTAATATTCCTATGGAAAACTGCCAAGGGAACATGTATTTTGGGACCCCTACCTTTTCTCGTTCCCGTTTGACAGATCACCCGAACCTTTCCAGGAAGGAACTGAGGTGGATGAGACTTTTATTTTTGAAGTTTTGTGAAGATTCGTCAAACGGCATTACAGATATAAACAAACCAAAAAATCAATTTCCTATGGAAACATGTTTGTAGCTGTAGGAAATTGGGTTACAGGTTGAGGTGGGTGAAACACTACTCAAGCAGCAAACTCAATTCTCTTCAGCATGAAGTCCCAAGCAACCCCAAATCAACCTTTGCTTATCCCTCTGGTGGCTTGACACAAAGCAATCAGGCTTAACTTAGAAGCAACGTGAAACATCTTTATGCAGCACTTCAAATATTAATAAAATGAAAACACAACACAAGAATAATCCCACATCAATTTCGAAAAATAGTGTTCATTGCAATTAATTATTTCAGATTAAAACGACAACAATTCAATCAGTAAAACCAAAGATATGCAATTTCAAAGATTCAACTAAAAACAGTGCCTAGAAGCACAAAGTGCCAACTGTGGTTATCTGGTCGCTCCGGACCAGAACAAAGTCACAAGTTCAGGTGAATCACGACAGAGTGCGGGTCAGATACAGGGACCACGTTAGGCCCTCTGAACAGAGTACCTTAAGTCCTGGTTGCGTTGCAAGATCCCGCATTGAGGATGCGTCATGCAGCAGTGGTTCTGAGAGGCTGCGGGCGGCGATGTGTGCTCCAGGGTCAGAGATGCGTTGCGCAACTGCGGTCCCAATGAGGCCATCGACGGGGCTTGTGATGTAAGGTGCTGCTTTGTCGTTGAGTATGCCAGCGACAAAGGCTTGAGATGCAAAGTCCTGTACTGGGGATGCGTCGTGCAACAGCTTTTATGAGAAGCTGTTGGCTGCCATGCAAGGCCCTGCGCCAGAGACGCATCGCGCAGCAGTGGTTTCGATGTAGAGCTGCGAAGAGATGTGCCGTTCTGCATCAGTTCTGCCCAAGACATCACATCTGGGCTGGCAGAGCACTTTAGGTCCACTTTCAAGGGTCCAGGACTGGGGTGGCACCACTTGGGGGAGCAAGACTCGCAGCAGGCAGAGTCCAGGAGCTCGGTTCAGGATGGTTGGAGGTTTTTTTGTCCCTGAGGCTCTGATCAGGAGGCCAGCCAACTAGCCCGTAGAGTCACTCTGGTGGTCCTGGATTTGAGATACAGGTCCAGTCTTTCTCACTCAGGCAGCAGGGCAGCAGAGTAGCAGTCCTTCTTGCAGAGCAGCACAGCAATCCTTTTGAGTCTCCCACAGGTCCAGAGGTGTACTGAAGAGTTGGGTCTGAGAGTCTAATATTTATACTTGGTACCAGCTTTAAAGTAGGAGAAGGTTCTGAAGATTTCCACCCCAGAGGTGTTTGGAATTTCCTGCCTCCTTGCCCTGGCCCCAGCTTGTCTGGTGGCAAAAAACACTAGTGTCAAACCCTTTGTGAGTGTGCTGAAGCAGAGGCTTTGTGATACGCAAGTGCAGTAGTTGACAGCTCTGCCCCCTATCAAGTCAGAGATGGCCCATTCTGCCAACACATATTCCCCCTTTGTCTCATTGTCTGGGAGCAATACACAAAGACCAACTGCCAGCTGCGCTTGGTCATGTGACCCAGGATACAAGCTACAGGCATCAAATGGTAAGGGCAAGAAAATGCTAACTTTGTAAAAGTATACCTTAGGCCACTCTTCTCGTGTCCCATCTGTCGCACTGCATGGTAGGTGAAAATTTCCCCCATTTTTTAAAACTCCTTTGAACATTTTTCATCCATTTTCATCCTTAGAAACCAATGGTTATACTGAATCTTTTCAATCATCCACACTTATGAAATCACTCGGGAGACAGCGCCATTTCAACTTCTGTCTTTATTCTTGACCTTTTCAATTGACTACTGTGTGCCCATTCAGGCTTTTCACAGCAACAGGTATAATCCAGAAATGAAACGTGCATCAAAGTTGGCTCGTCTTTATTTACCCAATGCATTTCGAACCTACAATGGTTCTTCTTCAGGGGTCTCTACAATAAATGAAAAGACACTCAGCTAGCTGTTCACTGTCAACCTTTAGCAAATACTATAAAATAAATGCTATAAAATACGTGAACTAACCCGATTTCTCACTTATACCCTTGCTACTCCCACCACCCTCAAAACCCGTCTATCCAAATACCCAACAAAACTCCTTCCGGTTACATCACCGACTTCCCCTTCCCTCATGCTTACTGCAAAACCCACCTCCTAATATTCAAAACCCTTTCCCCTTCCTCAACCCTTCGATTTCCCTCGTGATCATTGCTAGAATGTGCTACCCACAAAACAAATGCAACCAAGTGTCAAGCACCCAACATCCTAAGTTCAAACCCACCTTTCCTCTAACGATTCTCCCCATGAGCCTCTGGCCTATTTGCGATCTTAAAACCACTTCCCCGTTTTCCACTTTTAAAATGGAACAATTGTATACCTTATCAAGGCCTTAGCCATCAACCTGATCTCCTCGTCCTCCTCACCTCATGAAATGGGAAATCGTTCATTCTCACTGCTTTAGAATCCGTTATTTTAAATAAAAAATCTCACCAATCACCCTCGATACTTATGACCCGTGACCATATGCCTCCCAGCTGTGTAACATAATTCAAACAATGTCAATTACTACTTCAACTCCCATAATGCACCTCCCGTAACTGTGCCGTGATTAAATCAAATATGAAACGAAAATAAAACGAACCCCATGTTTCCCCCATTCCTCGACCCATGCATTCCCAAATGTGATCTGCGCAAAAACATCAAAATATAAAATACAGAATATAAAAATGCTGCTTTGAAAACTAATCGGTTATACTAAATCATACATAAATGTCATTACGTAGTCAAAACAGGTATCAGTACAAAGTCCATAATTACAAGAGTAGAAACGCACAAAAGTTCTGTAACCAAAAATAATGAATAATGAAAAAACATGCAGAGATTAACTATCCGTAATCCAAACGACGGTTGCTCAAGTGTCATTTATGCTGTTATGACATCATCTACTCCACTCCGAAAACACGCTGTCTCCATAGTGATACAACTCTCTTTGACTTAACTTGCCAAAACATTCTTCATCCATAGGGTGCAAACTCCTTTGGGACGAAACATTGCAAAGCAGAAAACCATAATTTGAGAATGCACTCCTTCCCTTATTTAAGTTCATAAATCATATTTATGTCGTCACAGTGTTGCGTGCGATCAGATTGCTGCGATCCGTCCCCTTCACAGCTCATACTAAAAGTATACCTTAGGCCACTCTTCTCGTGTCCCATCTGTCGCACTGCATGGTGGGTGAAAATTTCCCCCATTTTTTTAAACTCCTTTGAAAAAGTTTCATCCATTTTCATCCTTAGAAACCAATGGTTATACTGAATCTTTTCAATCATCCACACTTATGAAATCACTCGGGAGACAGCGCCATTTCAACTTCTGTCTTTATTCTTGACCTTTTCAATTGACTACTGTGTGCCCATCCAGGCTTTTCACAGCAACAGGTATAATGCAGAAATGAAACGTGAATCAAAGTTGGCTCGTCTTTATTTACCCAATGCATTTCGAACCTACAATGGTTCTTCTTCAGGGGTCTCTACAATAAATGAAAAGACACTCAGCTAGCTGTTCACTGTCAACCTTTAGCAAATACTATAAAATAAATGCTATAAAATACGTGAACTAACCCGATTTCTCACTTATACCCTTGCTACTCCCACCACCCTCAAAACCCGTCTATCCAAATACCCAACAAAACTCCTTCCGGTTACATCACCGACTTCCCCTTCCCTCATGCTTACTGCAAAACCCACCTCCTAATATTCAAAACCCTTTCCCCTTCCTCAACCCTTCGATTTGAGGGGAAGGGGAAGTCGGTGATGTAACCGGAAGGAGTTTTGTTGGGTATTTGGATAGACGGGTATAAGTGAGAAATCGGGTTAGTTCACGTATTTTATAGCATTTATTTTATAGTATTTGCTAAAGGTTGACAGTGAACAGCTAGCTGAGTGTCTTTTTATTTATTGTAGAGACCCCTGAAGAAGAACTATTGTAGGTTCGAAATGCATTGGGTAAATAAAGACGAGCCAACTTTGATGCACGTTTCATTTCTGCATTATACCTGTTGCTGTGAAAAGCCTGGATGGGCACACAGTAGTCAATTGAAAAGGTCAAGAATAAAGACAGAAGTTGAAATGGCGCTGTCTCCCGAGTGATTTCATAAGTGTGGATGATTGAAAAGATTCAGTATAACCATTGGTCTCTAAGGATGAAAATGGATGAAAAATTTTCAAAGGAGTTTAAAAAAATGGGGGAAATTTTCACCCACCATGCAGTGCGACAGATGGGACCCGAGAAGAGTGGCCTAAGGTATACTTTTAGTATGAGCTGTGAAGGGGACGGATCGCAGCAATCTGATCGCACGCAACACTG
This sequence comes from Calotriton arnoldi, assembly GCA_963921515.1. Taxonomy (NCBI): domain Eukaryota; kingdom Metazoa; phylum Chordata; class Amphibia; order Caudata; family Salamandridae; genus Calotriton; species Calotriton arnoldi. Next base: position 959,904 of record CAWUFW010005495.1, read on the forward strand.
TGACGACATAAATATGATTTATGAACTTAAATAAGGGAAGGAGTGCATTCTCAAATTATGGTTTTCTGCTTTGCAATGTTTCGTCCCAAAGGAGTTTGCACCCTATGGATGAAGAATGTTTTGGCAAGTTAAGACAAAGAGAGTTGTATCACTATGGAGACAGCGTGTTTTCGGAGTGGAGTCGATGAAGTCATAACAGCATAAATGACACTTGAGCAACCGTCGTTTGGATTACGGATAGTTAATCTCTGCATGTTTTTTCATTATTAATTATTTTTGGTTACAGAACTTTTGTGCGTTTCTACTCTTGTAATTATGGACTTTGTACTGATACCTGTTTTGACTACGTAATGACATTTATGTATGATTTAGTATAAGCGATTAGTTTTCAAAGCAGCATTTTTATATTCTGTATTTTATATTTTGATGTTTTTGCGCAGATCACATTTGGGAATGGATGGGTCGAGGAATGGGGGAAGCATGGGGTTCGTTTTATTTTTGTTTCATATTTGATTTAATTACGGCACAGTTACGGGAGGCGCATTATGGGAGTTGAAGTAGTAATTGACATTGTTTGAATTATGTTACACAGCTGGGAGGCATATGGTCACGGAGTCATAAGTATCGAGGGTGATTGGTGAGATTTTTTATTTAAAATAACGGATTCTAAAGCAGTGAGAATGAACGATTTTCCATTTCATGGGGAGAGGAGGACGAGGAGATCAGGTTGATGGCTAAGGCCTTGATAAGGTATACAATTGTTCCGTTTTAAAAGTGGAAAACGGGGAAGTGGTTTTAAGATCGCAAATAGGTCAGAGGCTCATGGGGAGAATCGTTAGAGGAAAGGTGGGTTTGAACTTAGGATGTTGGGTGCTTGACACTTGGTTGCATTTGTTTTGTGGGTAGCACATTCTAGCAATGATCACGAGGGAAATCGAAGGGTTGAGGAAGGGGAAAGGGTTTTGAATATTAGGAGGTGGGTTTTGCAGTAAGCATGAGGAAGGGGAAGTCGGTGATGTAACCGGAAGGAGTTTTGTTGGGTATTTGGATAGACGGGTTTTGAAGGTGGTGGGAGTAGCAAGGGTATAAGTGAGAAATCGGGTTAGTTCACGTATTTTATAGCATTTATTTTATAGTATTTGCTAAAGGTTGACAGTGAACAGCTAGCTGAGTGTCTTTTCATTTATTGTAGAGACCCCTGAAGAAGAACCATTGTAGGTTCGAAATGCATTGGGTAAATAAAGACGAGCCAACTTTGATGCACGTTTCATTTCTGGATTATACCTGTTGCTGTGAAAAGCCTGGATGGGCACACAGTAGTCAATTGAAAAGGTCAAGAATAAAGACAGAAGTTGAAATGGCACTGTCTCCGAGTGATTTCATATGTGTTGATGATTGAAAAGATTCAGTATAACCATTGGTTTCTAAGGATGAAAATGGATGAAACTTTTCAAAGAAGTTTAAAAAAATGGGGGAAATTTTCACCCACCATGCAGTGCGACAGATGGGACACGAGAAGAGTGGCCTAAGGTATACTTTTAGTATGAGCTGTGAAGGGGACGCATCGCAGCAATCTGATCGCACGCAACACTGTGACAACATAAATATGATTTATGAACTTAAATAAGGGAAGGAGTGCATTCTCAAATTATGGTTTACAACTTTCTAAAAGTGGCATTTTCAGAATTGTGACTTAAAATCCGACTTTACCAATAAAGAGGGGTTTGTATTACAATTGGTTTTTGGCCTGGGAAAAGGTTTACTTTGCCAGGTCGAAATGCTAGTTTAAAACAGCACACACAGGTTGCAATGGCCATCCATCAGAGAGCCCTCGGGAGAATGCACTGACTGTGGGTGGGAAGGATCAGAATATTCAAGGAAAGTTGACATACAACTGGAAACAACATGTGTGCTCTCCACAGATGGTTCACAACCACTACCTCTACAGCTTATGTGGGCTATCCTCATAATCATGGTGAGTGGGGAAAAAAAGCACAGTGGCACTCTTTCCCATCATCCTGGAGAAAAGCATCCACTATTAAATCACCTACCTTTGGACACAACTTCAGCGCTTCTGCCGTTGATGGTTGAGGCTAGACACAAAGAGAGCTATCTCATATTATCCCCACTGCTCCATCTGTTTTGGAAACCCCTTGAGGTCCAATTTCCAGTTGATGGGTTCCTACACATATGTGAAATTCCAGTCCTTGTCCACGTTTGACGCTTCCAGAAGGTCTTCCTCCACCACTAAGGTCTACCTGTCCAGGTAATAATGCCAGAAATCTTTGGCCACCTCTGCTAAAGACTTGGATTTGGTGTTGCTTAGTTGGTTGATATACCTGACGGCTAGGACGTTGTCCATTCTCAGGAGGATGCGGCAGGTTACCCGATCCTTCTTGAGGCACTTGACTGCAAACGCGCATGCTAACAGATCCAGTCAATTGATGTGTAGCATCTGCTCACCTGCTGGCCAGCAGCCTCCCGTGGACACTTCCCCAGAGTAGCCCATCCTACATGGCTTGCGTCCAATTTTATGATGAAGTCGGGGCATTCCCAAAGATTGCGCTCACTTTCTATGTTTCCATGTGGTCTAACCACCAATGAAGTTCTGTCCTGGATTCCTCTGAGAGGGAGATGTGATCTGAATACCTCAAGCCTCTTCTCAGGTGAGCAGTCTTAAGGTGCTGTAGAGCTCGATAGGGAAGCAGGTCTGCGAAGATCACCTTAATGGAAGACAACTAAAGGCACAGCACTTATGTAAGCTAGTAATCCTATCTAAGGAGAGTGACTTCTGGAGCTCCTTCTTGATGGCTGTCATGTTGTGCTTTGGAAGACGAAGCGTGACTAATGCGGAATCTGTCACTTCCCCTAGAAAGGAGATTGGTTGGCTGGAGAGTCAATTTTACTTCTCCTCATTGACTATGAACCCCAGGCCCCGGAGCAGATTGACCATGTTTGAAAGGAACCTTCTCAGGTGAATTTGAAACTAATCCGTTAGCAGCAGCCTGTCCAAATAAATTGTGAGCCTGAGACACCTCACCTGAACCTGAAAAATCCCGCCAGAGGCCTGAGCCACTTTGTGAAGCATCAAGTGGAAGACAGACCAAAAGGAAACAAGATGAATTAGAATATCTGTGCCCTCCAGCAGAACTGGAGACAGCAACGGTGATGCTTGAAGATCAGGACTGTAAAATACATGACTTGAGGTACAGCTTGACCATATAGTTGTGTCGGTGAAGGATGTCCCTTAGGAGGCGCATCACCTCGATTTTGAACAGAGGGTACATCAATCAACCCTTAAACTCTCTTAGATTGGTCACTGCTCTGTAACCTTTCCACTTTTTCTTTATGTGAAAAGGTTATTCAGGAAACCACAAAAATGAAGTGTAGCCTCTAGCTCTGCCACTTTTGCATTCACAATAGCAGTTTGGTCCTGCAGGAAAACTACTGGGTGGGGTCTTAAGTCCTGCCTTGGAGACCCGTAAAACTCTATGTGGAAATCTGTTATGCTTAGCAAGACCCAGGCATCCCCAGTGAACTCCCTCCAAGCTGGTGTAAACTGCACCAACCTTTCCCCTATTCTTAGATGGAGAGAAGTGATAAGCCTTACCTGAGGTACCTCCTGGGGTATTTGCAGTCCCTCTATAAGATTATTAACCTCTGCAATGGCCTCCTCTGGAAAGTAAGAAGTTATAAAACCTGGACTGGTCCTGAAATTGATGGTTTTTCTTGAAGACCTGGAACTTTTGGGAGCCGAGTGGCCCCTGCCTTGCCTAGTCGCTGCAAAACTCTTAGGCCCAAAGATCCTCTTTATAGATGACTTAGACTTATCTAATGTGGTGAAGGCTGTGGAAAACTCAATTAATTGAAAAAAGGTTAATCTAAAAAGCTGTCCTCAGCTATCGATCTCAGTTTCGATGCGGCAAGCTGGCCCAACTTTGGGTCTACCTTAATAAGAAAGAACACCCTCATTCAGTGAACAACACACAGATGACATTGCAAGGAAGGCAGATCACAAGTTGTGCCTATCTAGATAGAATGCCCAGAGAGATAAGGCTTCCAGATGCTTTTGCTCCCCCTGCCATATCTAAATACATTGGGCCTTATTCACAAACAGCACTTTGTAGTACATTTTGTAGTACTACAAAATATAAGTTTTTACCTATACCTATGTGCGTGGAGTCCTTCGCCTGGACTGCTAAGTCTCCACACATATAAGTATAGGTTTTAGTCATACATATGGGGGGAACACAGAGGAGTGGGAGGAAAAAGGAGCAGACTTACTCCTGAAGGAGATGGGATTAGGGAGGAGTGAGAGGGGTTTAGGGAGGGTCATAAAGTGCTTTAGGGAAGGACATCAGCCCCCTACACAAGAGTAAGCCAATTGATTTTCTCTAGGGGTGGAGATATTGAACTTACACTTTTGTAGTAAGTTTACACTCGGAGTTTGTGCATACCGAAAGTAGTAATCTTACTCAAAAGTGTGAACTTACTCAAAAGTCAAAGCTATCTTTGTGAATCAGGCCCTTTGGGAGGGGACCTACAATGTCAAGGAGTTAATCCTGAGAGGCCTTCCATGACCTATTGATCAATTTCTTGGAATCCTTCACAATTTGGAGTGAAAGGTGTTGATATTTCCATCAATTTCTGGCATTTGTGCCACTTTACCCTTCAGAGTGGAGTGCAGACACTCAGCTGCAAATGACCCCTAACCTCCTTATCCAGAGGTTTCCTAATTCTCCATGCCGTATACTGAGCAATTTTATCTGAGGGAGACTATTCCGAGGACCTCATGTGGTAGAGTTTTTCCGGTTCCAACATATCTGAATCTTGAGTAGGACTCTCAGCCAGGTTCTGCGCCACTGGCTTGTCATGAATATATTGGGCCGATTCACAAAGGTAACTTACACTTTTGAGTACGGTTAGGCTTTTGAGTAACTTTACTATTTTTCGGTATAAACAAATTCAGGGCCTTATTCACAAAGCTAAACTTTCACTTCTGTGTAAGTTTAGGTTTTTTTCCGATTCAGAAAGGCATTTTACGAGTAGTATCTTTACGACTGCGGAGTCTCCGCACTCGGGCTGGAGACTCCGGATATAAAAAGATAGGTCTTTCCTGAGATTAATTCATGCATTCCATCTATCATTTTTTGTATGCTTCACTGTGAATTTATTAGTGCAGGTGGCCTCGAGAGACAAGAATAGTAGGCCTTGCTTTTATAAGGGAAACACATCCCATTATTTAAACAGGTATGCAGGTGTCAACCATCTCTGAAACTTGAAATAGGTTTTATTTTCTACTGTGCTAGAATTAGCTAAGTGAATAGAAGTAGTGAATTGCTATAAATGTATAATCATGTATAATCATGTTGGAGTATATGCTCATGTTCCTGTTTTTAGTAAACATTGCTGCTGCCATTTTATTTGTCTATTATGGTTACAATTCATATTGTGTCATATCATATAGTGTGCACTAGACTAGTTTTTTGATTTTAAAATAAATCTTCAAAATATATTCCCTATTTTCAAAGTGTTTTTGAGTGTGATATTCCTAATGAAAGGGGTTTTGAGCTTCCACCTACTAAGCCTGTAATGTCTCATGGGATTGAACGTTACTTGAAACCCATCTCATGCAAATATTTCACAGTCATTTAAGGGGTAGTTGCAGTCCAACTCGTTTTATATCTAGGGTTGACACGTTGACTGAGCCCTTAGTGCTATGAGGGTCTAGAAAACCTAACTCTGCGGCTCTAAGGCAATCTAGAAAATGTATACTTTGATGCATCAGTCAAATTGAGTAATTTTGAATGAAACATTCAAGAGGCCAAGTGTTACAAATAGCGGAGGTATCTATTGTAAAGTTGGGCACCTTCTTTATTTTAACTAGGTAATTCCTAGTTGCTTTATGTTTGTCAGGCACTTGACGTATAAAAGGTTATTCCCCATTTTAATGTCTTTTTTTTTTTACTTCCATATTTGATTTATTTGTTTAATGAAAATAGTGCAAGCTCCTATTTCAATAGGTCCAAATTACAGGGCACCAGTCACACAACATTGCTTTGCTAGGGGTGTCCCTAAGACAGGGGCTGAGATGAAAGTTTGTGTTAATGCAAAAGCTGCATATCCTTTTGAAATAATTTACTCATGGGTGGAGTTTGATGCTGCAATACCAGCTAGTTAGGTACCCTATCATGAATTGAAAATCCTGTTAGGATAGCAAGCACACCAGGCATGGTTTGGTGGTCAACTACCACATGTAATACAGAACATTAGAATGGGTCCAACTGGCTGCGATTTGCTGGGTATATACCATATCCAGATGTAGCAAATCTGACACTTCCAAAAGTAAGACAGTTCCTAACTTAGATAGTGTCTGTTTATAGGCAATTTCAACAGTATGTCTTACAAACGACTGCCATTGAAGCAGTTGCTCCTTGACCCACACCACGTGTGCATGCTGCAATACAAGCAATTAGTCCACAAATTATCAATGCTATCATGGGCAAAGCAGCCACAAAATGAGAAGAAATTCCATTCTTGTAAACTGAATAGGCTGTGCTCTGCCTTCGCACAATGGGCTTTTCACCACTGCATTGTCCTTGCAGCCAGCTTGGTGCCAGGGCAGGGGAGTCAGGGAATTCTATGCACTTCAAAGAGAAACCTCTAGAAACTTCCCCTACTTCAAAGGAGGCACCAGGTATAAAAATAGGGCCATCAAACCCACTCTTCAGTTCACTTTCTGGACCTGTGGAAGGGCTCTCAGAGGATTGCCGGCTGCCATGGCCTGCTGTGTACTCCACAAGACTGCTTTGCTGCACCTGGAAGTACTGTGTTGCTGCCTGGAGCCTGCCTTGAACCCTCAGAGGCCTGCCCTGCTGCTTGAGCCCTGCTTCTTCATATGGCCCCAGTGCTACTAGAGTGACCCCAATGGCTAGTTTGCTGGCCTCCTGTTCAAATCCACAGAGATATAACAGACTCCCACCATCTTGAACCCGCACCTGGACCCAGCCTTAGTAAGTCCTAACCCCCCAAGTGGTGCCCCTCCAGTACTGGACCTTTGGTGGTGGCGCAAAAGGTGCCCAGATAGCCAAAATCCAAAACTTGGGACTTATAACATTTTTGGCTATAAACTTCTCTGAGAACTGAGGGAAGACCAGGACCAACCTGCTTGTCTATCCGCCCATGGTGCATCGCTGGCCGGCCTGACTTCGTGGCTGCTCCCACTACGTTCTTCTCCGCAGCAGCAAATCCTGTTCAGCAGCCCTTTGCCCAAAGAGTATCTGGCCTCCTGGAACTCTGGTCGGCTACAGCGTCCTGTCTCGTCCTGCTGGAAATTTTTGACTTCCAAAAAAGTGACTAAGTCTGAACATCGAAATCTTCACCGCAACTTCGTCCAGCAGTTCCCCCGTTGACGGCGCTCCATTTTTGGACACCGCCTGCAGCCTTATCTCGCTGAACTTTACCTTCTCAGACTCTTTCTTGAAAAATCTTCTAAGTCCGAAGGTTTGCGCCAAGCGGGCCCAATCTACTTCTTGCATCCGACCCGTGCTCCATCACGGTTGGCCGTATTTTTCAACTTTGATCCAGTCTCGCGCAACTAGATGTCTTCAGATGGCGCTTTGATCTTTTAGGCACTGGTTTTTACCTTAAATTTTAAACATTCATAACTCCGGTTCCACTAATTAGATTTTTGCTGTTTTGGTGTCAAATAATTTATTAAAATGTACTTTATTTTTCTAAATTGGTGTGGGATTTTTCTTGTGCTGTGTTTTCATTTTTTTGCTGTTGATATGCTGCATAAATACTTTACACTTTGCCTCTAAGTTAAATGTGACTGCTTTTGTGCAAAGCTACCAGAGAGTTAAGCACAGGTTAATTTTGTGACTTTTGTGACTCTCCCTGACAGGAATTGTGGCTGTTGCTTGAGCAAGGTTAACGCCCCACTCAACTAACAACCCAATTTCTCACAGAGAGTTTTTTTCTTCTTCTTCTTCAGTGACTTCTTCGATTGTTACTGGCTATCAGTTTGTTTGTTATGCTAATTTTGTTTATGTCAGGTCAGAATGTAGAGGTGAACATACTACATCATGTGCATAGTGACTTTGTTATGCCTTTCTATGTTGACCAATATTGAGGAGAAGGACTGTAATGCTAAGAAGGTTATCAAGGCATGCCTGCGACCTAGATCTATTCATAACCACAGTCTGATTAGGATTCATGTAGATGAATAAGACACTCTTAATAGCATTATTATTTTATACGTTATAACAGATTTTTTGGGGAAAATGTAACTTAAGGTATCATTGACTCTACAATTGCATACTTGTGCTGTAAAAACTTTATTAAAGAAATGTGAACCAAAAAATAAAAGAAATAAAGGAGAAAAGCCCTTTGATAGCTTTGCCTCCCTGTACTCCGGTACCCTTACTAAAGATAATGCTCCTATGGTTTTTATACCTGGAATTGGGGCTAGACATATACTTAATGAGTGAGCTAGGTTAGATTTAATTAGGGCAGCTTACAAGGGGATAGCTTCTGCACATACTGGTGTAAGTGCTATTGTGTCTATGATACAGCAATGATATTGGTGGCCATATTTTTCTAAGCTTACAAAACATATGTGCAGCAATGCACCATTTGCCAACAGATAAAATAAAAATCGAAACTTCTGTTGCAACACCAGTGCAGACTCTCCTTACCATCTCTGACAAACACTGCAGGGTAATTTTCTTCGACCACATTGGGCCAATCCTGAGTATAAACCTGCATAAATATATATTGATTGCTGTCAATTCATGCTCTAGATTCCTTTGGGTTTGGCCACAAAATATTGCTACTTCTCTATCGGTCATAGACGACTTGCAGTTCCTAGTAGAAATGGAAGCAGTTCACGCCTTTTTTCATGCACATAATGGTCCTGTGTTTTTTGCTAAGACGTTCATGGAAGCTATGTCTGCTCTGGGAGTGTGACTGCTATATTTGAACCCCTTCTGCCCGTAAAGTAACGTAATTGTGGATCGCACTAATGGTACTCTTAAACAAGCCTTGACCGATTGGTCATTGCATACCGGATTAAGCTGGCTACATAATCTATATTTGGTTTAGAGAGCATTATCTACCTCGTCCATTTTCGTCGCCACAGCCCTCACAAATTGAGCTATTCTGTAGCTCGTGCACAGCATTTCACCCATATCAGAAAAGAAACTAAGCCCCACCCTACTTGGTTTACAGGAAGTTAAGCAAGCACCACCTGACTATAAAGGTGGAGCTTAGCCACAGGGACTTCCTGTTTCTTCTTCTGTGGCACGTCGGCGATGTGCACCCATTATCACAAATGTGTTATTTTCTTTTATTTATATTCTATACGTGCTCTATTGTACAGCCTGGTCTAGCGGCTGTGCTTTTGTGCCTTCAATTTGGGCCTGATTGGTATGCTGATCCCTCCATGGGGTGATTAGGGTGCCACTGTTGCCTATTATTTTTCTTTTTCTCCTGGTATGTGGGCGGGGTAAGTGGCAGTGCGGCGCTCCTCTTTGCATCTAAGTTGCTGGGCAACGATAGAATGCGAGGGTCCTTTCTTGTTCGACCTCACATTTGTTTCCTCGCCTCCCTGATGAGCAGGGGCAGGGGTAGGCGTGTTGCATCACGCTGATGATTGGCTTGCTCATTGCCTAGCATAGCCTAGCTCCGCTTCCTGGTTTTAAGGACGCGTGCTTCCTGGTATCTTTTGGTGGTAAACATGGAGAGAACGCATGCATCCAAACAAAGGCCTACAGAGGTTTTTTCTATCGATATAGGAAATAGGATCTTCAGTGCCTTCCCATTCATAAGGTAATTCGGGACCTTTTGACAAGGGAGTGGTCTCATGTGAAGAAGCCAGGATTTCCCCTTTTTCTGGCTAAAAGATACCCTCTTCACGATTTTGCTGAAGAATTTCCAGCCTCCGTGAAGGCTGACTCTCTGATAGTGGGTCTCACTTCAAGTGGATCCATTATTTCAGAGGATGCTTCTCCACCTCACAAGGTGGACAAGAAGGTGGAGGGCGCAATCAATATTCAGCCGTGAATTTTGCTATTCGGATGGGGGCATATGCTACCTATGTGGTTCAGTCCCTGTTGCATGACTTCCAGGATCTAGCTGAGGAGCTCAAGGATGGTGGTGATGATACCTCCAAGTTGTTGATAATGGAACAAGAGGTGAGGTTCTTCTCTGACTTGACTTTTGATTCCTTGTCAGTAGCAGCTTCAGGCGCCGCAACCTCCATTCGATGTCACATTTTGATGCAGACGTGGAAGGCCGGAAATTCTCAAAAGTCCTTGTTGTTGGATGTGCCTTTTCATAGTTCTAAGCTTTGGGAATCCATCAACCACTAAGGGATCCGGCCAGCCCTTTTGTGGCCCTGGCACTCTCTCTCAGGATAAATCCTGGCAGCAAACCCCTTCTGGTCAGCCCTCCTCCATCCCAAAAGCATTACTATAAGGCAGCTGTTGGTAGAAAAATCTGCATTTTTTTTCAACATGGGAAAAGGATGTTTCTGACTTCTGGGTGCTCCAGATTGTGAGAGAAAGCTACAAAATAGAATTCTCATCTCTTCCAGTCCACCTTTTTACTCAAACCCCAAATCCTCACAAACCAAACAAATTGCAAGCTCTATAGCAAAGCATCAAAGATCTCCTGTTGAAATTAGCCATAACTCCAGTCCTGGAAGAAAAATGGGGTCAGGGTTGCTACTCTCTGATGTTTCTTGTTCAAAAGGCTTCCGGCGCCTTCCATCCAGTTCTCAATTTGAAGCAAGTGAAGCTGTACATTCCTCCTCGGAGGGTCAAGGTGGTCAGTTAACAGAATATCTTGGCTCTAGTTTCTCCGGGCATGTTTCCGGCCCTCTAGATCTTATGGATGCCTATTTGCATATTCCTATTCATCCCTCCTCTCAGAAATGTCTCTGTTTCTTTTCAATTTTGTGTTCTCCCTCTTGGCCTATCCCCAGCACATAAGGTGTTTACTAAGACTCGGACTTCCCTGGTGGGGAATCTTCATTCCTCTGGTGTGTTAGTCTTTCCCAACTTGTATGATTGGCTAATCTGTGACACTTCTTTTTGAATGCTCTTCATGCTGCCCATTTGGTCTGCGATTGCCTCAGGATGCATGGATTCCTTCTGAACATAGAACCGGGTTTCTTCACAGCAGCCCCAGTTTATCGGGCCCCCTTTGATATAAGAGTCGGGAAGGTTTTACTTCCTATAGCTCAGCAAAAGAAACTAGTATCCCATGTCTTGCATCTCTTGTTCTTCAGCAGGCCCCAGTTTCAGAGTGATTAAGAGTCCGGGGGGACATGGCAGCCTCCTTATTCCTAGTTCCCTGGGCTCACCTGCACTTGTATCATATGGTGTCTCATCTCCTATTTCTGTGGGATCCCAGTTCTCAGGACTACGATACTCTGGCCACAGTTTCTCCCGAAGTTCGTCTCAAACACCAGTAATGGTTGGCACTTCTGAATCTGAACAAGGGTGTTCTCCTCTCTACCCTTCTCCCTCAGATGATTACAACCAATGCAAGCAGACTGGCTGGGGGGCCACGCTGGGGAACTCTACAGCTCAGGGTCTATGGACCAAGGAAGAGTCCAGCAAGTCTTCTTACTGGAGGGAACTGTCAGCAATTCTCATAGCTCTTTTCTTCTTTTCTCCTCAAATTCAGAACTATCCAGTCCAAATCAGAATAGACAATCAGGTCACAAGAGCCTTTGTAAACCATCTAGGAGGCATCAGGTCGCCACAGCTGGCTTTGTTGGTGGAGGAGATCGGCATTTGGGCTGAAGCATACCTGATGTCTCTGAAGGCGATTTATCTTCTGGGGAAGGGGCATGGCCTTGGCGACCTCCCAAGCTGGTCTTTTCCCTCTTCGGTCACCCTGCCTCTTTCTCTTTTATCTTTCTGGGAGATTATTGATCAGTTTGGTCCTCCATGGCTGGCGCTATTTGCCTCTCTCACATATGCCCTTCTGCCCAACCTCAGCACTCTTCTTCCTTGTCAGGAGGCCTGAAGGGTGGATGCATTGAGTTTTCTTTAGCCGCAGGGCCTTCTATATGCCTTTCCTCCTTCTGCTTGATCAGCAAGGTTCTAGCAAAGATTCAGAGGGAAAAAGTAGATGCCCTGTTAGTAGTTCCATCTTGGAGGAGCTAGCCATCGTTTCCCTTCCCTCTCCATCTGGCCGTACAACCTCCCTGGATCTTCATTCTCCTCACCGATTCCTATCTCTTGCGGAGACCTTGCTGCGTCATTTGGCTCTGGGGGTCTGGAAATTGAAAGGAGGAGGCTGGAGCCATTAGGATGTTTTTCTGACATTGTATCCTTTATCCAGACCTCTAGGAAATCTAGCACAATTAAGGTGTATGAGCGTCATTGAGGTACCTTTGCTAAATGGTGCTCTTCCAGGAATTTTCATCAAGCTACGTTTCAAGATGGGTCCATTTTAGAGTTTCTCAGAGATGGGGTTCTTTTAGGCTTATCAGCTTCAACCCTGCAGAGTCAGTGGGCTGCAATTAAAGCCATTTTTCGGACCTTCAATACTGCCATTTTATCCCCCTGCTTCTAGGTTGTTGTGTAGTTTCCAGTTGAGAAGATCGGTGGTTCATGCTCCTGTGCCCTCTCGCTTTGTCCTTCCTCCAGGTTGCTCCTTTTGGACCTCTTTCTTTGGTTCCTTTCAAACTTCTCACCTGAAAAGTATTTTTCCTTATGGCTATTTCCTTAGGGCAAAGGTTGGGGAGATTGGAAATCTTTTATGTCAAGAACCCTTTCTGAAAATCTTTCCGCATAAGGTGGTCCTTCGAACAAGACCCCTCTTTTCTTCCCAAGGTTTCTTCCTCTTTTCATGTGACTCAGGACCTTATTCTTCCCTCTTTCTATCCCTTTCCTTCTCTGAACAGGAAGTTCTCTGGCATTCCGTAGATTTGGTCAGGGCTGTGACTATCAATTTTGAAAGGATGGTTCGATTCGAAAGGTGGATTTTCTGTTAATTTCTTTTGGTTGGGCAATCTAGCTCAGCGTCCTATGGTTCCCACCTAGAGTAGGCAGATGAAGACTGTAATTTCTTTGGCCTACCAGTACACAGGTATCAGTCATCCCGTGGGCATTCAAGTTCGTTCTACGAAGGGAGTTGCTTCCTCCTGAGCCCTTTTCAAGGGGGCCTCTTTAAAGGACATATGTGCAGTTGCAACATGGTCCAGTCTCCATACCTTTATTTCTCGTTAAAAGCTCTGGAAAGGAGACTTGTTTTTGTCTGCTTTTGGGTCTGCTGTACGGTTGGCAGTGAAATGATTGTAATTCCTCTTTCTTGTGTTTTAATTTCAATAAATCACTTAGTGTTACAGATGTTTGTCTCAGTCTTCAATTTCCTTCACTAGTTATTGACTTTGGTATATGCTGAATTTGTGAAGACTGTGGGGTGGAAGACGGACCAGGTAGGTAATGACTTGGTTACTTATCAGTAACCTCTTTACTCCGAATCATAGTCTTTATTGCCATAGTCCTGTCTTCCTTCCCTATGTTTCCATTCTGTGGTAGGTGGGCGGAAATAGATCTTTTTTACTGTTTTGCTTAATTCTGCTTGTAAGTTCAGGAAGTCCCTCCGGTTAAGCCCCACCTTTATGGTCAGCTGGTGTTTCACTTCCTGTAAACCGAGTAGGGTGGGGCTTAGTTTATTTTCTGATATGGGGGAAACGTTGTGCACGAGCTACAGAATAGCTCAATTTGTGAGGACTGTGATGAGTAAGTCTATGACTCAGAGTAATGAAGATTACCGGTAAGGAACTGAGGGCCAGATGTACGACCGTTTTTTGCGGTCGCAAAGGGGATTTCGGCCCCTTTGCGACCGCAAAATAGGTCAGCCCAATTTACTAACACTATTTTGCGAGTCACTAATCAATTAGCGACTCGCAAAATAGGGTTAGCGACTCGCTATTAGGAAGGGGCGTTCCAAGGGCATCCCTTCCTAATAGCGAGTACATAACCCATGTATGAATGTTTTGCGACTGCAATTGCGGTCTCAAAACACTCGCAGTTTACCACCCTTCTCAGAAGGGTGGTAAGGCACTCGCAAACGGGAAGGGGTCCCCAGGGGATCCCTTCCCCTTTGGGAATGTATGTGCAAATATTTTTTAAGAGCAGGCAGTGGTCCCAGGGACCACTGCCTGCCCTTAAAAAATGAAACTGAAAGGTTCATATTTATTTTTTAAATGCATCCCGTTTTCCTTTAAGGAAAACAGGCTGGATTTTTTTTTTAAAAGTGCTTTATTGACAAAGCAGTCCCAGACATGGTGATCTGCTGACCCCAGCAGTCCACCATCCCTGGGAGTGCCAGCCATTCCCAATGGGGTCGCAAATTGCAACAGCCTCATTAATATTCATGAGGCATGCAATTTGCAACCCCATTGAGAATCGCAAACAGTGTCTGAGACACTGTTGTACATTGGATTTTGCGACTCGCAAACTGCAACTCGCACTTTGTCGCAAATTGCGAGTCGCAAAATCCATTGGTCGTACATCTGGCCCTGAGTCATTAAATAATGTGCCTTGAGGAGTATTACGTGGTCACCACCCATATGAAATGCACTTTGGTACACTAATGTATGTGCCTGATCCTGATGTCCCTGGGAAGGTGGCAGAGACAAAAGCATCAGACCCACTTATGTAATTTACTTTCTTACAGAATGTTCAAGAAATTAGAACTAAATTATTTAACATGAAGACCTCTGACTCGGCCACTGGTGAAGATAATATTCATAAAACTGCCGACAGGTGCATCCCCAAAGTGGGAGCGCTAGTACATGAAAAGGTTCCTGACAAACAAGTCTAGTCTTAGACCACCGCTTCCATTTATTTGAGTGGAAGGCCCACGAACAGTATACTTGCCACCATTGCCTAGTTCAAAGAAAAACAAGAAGGTGCTAAACGATCACATCAAAAAGCATTATTTGGCCGATTCTCTTCCGCAGACCTCCACTGATACCAAGGTACCTCTGGAGTCGATCAGCACATCCTCTCCCTACTCTGCAGGTGCTATCCCAAGAAGAATACACCTGTGAAGTCCTACGTCCCCTGTGTCTCTAGCTTTACACCAAATACCAGTTTTTCATGAATGTACCTAATGCTGCAGTTTCAACAATCCCAACTATTGAAACTACTGCTGCGTTTTATGATGAGTCACCAGTAGAGTCATCACATGAAAAGACCCAGTTACAAGAAATTGTGCTATATAAGCATCATTCTGATGCAGATTATGAAAGAGAAGAAATAATGAACTCTCCTCCATTTAATCAGCGCTACAAATGGCTTCTTGCTTGCTGTTGGTTTAACAGCAGATACCTTCTTCCACCATGGTCTTTTATCTGCATTGTTGCTGGAGTCTTTTTCATGTTAATGTGGATTATAATGCTGGTTGTAGTTTTGTTTCTTATAAATGGGAACTATATCCCTGAAAAGACAGTAGCGTTTTCTGTGGTTTAGGAATTGTAGCTGGCTGCTTCTTCTTGCAGGGCATGTTAGGATTATCATGCTGTGAACATCACTGTGTATCCTGTGCTGGATGGTTTTATTTAGGAAAAGGTTCCTTACTAAATTATGGATCCAACAGAAATCATTCAACTCTGCTATGTTTTTATGGTCTCTCTCGATGATATCATTCCTGGACCCTTTGCAAATTCATGGGGCATAAATACTGTTAAACAGCTTATAGATGATCTATCTTCCTATGTAACTATAGAAAATGAAGATTCCTATTTAAACTCTGAGAATCACAAAGAACTGTTTTTTTCATCATTTTGGACATCACTCCATTCACAGAGCAAGTAATTGCAGGAAAATATATAATTATGCACAGTGGGAACATTGTGGGGCTCCGTCCATAAATAGTCCTCAACAGTTCCAGAACAGATACCCTTATTTTATCAGTGATGACAGGAGAGACCCATCAGCTTTTTCTTATTCGCAAAAAACAGAAAGACTCAAGAAAAATCTGATTACCAATCACAGGTTTATATACTCTGCACAATTTATTGAACCACTTGCTGTTAAAGTTTATGAATATTGGAAAGAAAATATAAATGAAAAGGTATCTGGTGTACCAAATTTTGATAAATCAAAGATAAAGAGACTTAATTTAGAACATGCATGTTACCCTGAAAAAAGATACTTTTAAACAAGACAGCCCAGCGGACAATGTGCATGGAGTTGCGTCCACTAGAGATCTAAAAGCACGATCCGTTGTAAAACTTAATTTGACACAATTCCCAGGTTGGCAATGGAAAGATAACTTTACTGATGCTGAGTTGAATACTATGATGTAAAATGATATTTCAATCAATCAATCAAAATAACTTTATTCGGTTCAACGGACCATAAATGTTTAACATACATACATTAAACTTTAAAAGGAATTTCAGGTCCGGTTTGTACAATAATTTGACTAAAATCGCTAAAACCCCAGAATATTTAAATTTGAAGCAATTTACAATTTACTTAAAAAAAAAAGAAAAAAAAACTATTCCCACATGCTCAATGCCCTAATCCCACATGCTCAACGCCCTGCACTACAGGCTTTAGTACTCACAACAAGATTCCATCCTATCAGTACATATAATATAAAAAAAATTAATCAATTAAAAACATCGATTTGTCTATTGCAACTCATAACGTTTTCTTATTGACAATGCCATTCTGATATAGTTAGACACGGCAGTACAAATAGAAACGGTAGACAGAGAGTGTAAAAAATTAAAACCATCCAGGTAGGTACAAGGGCGGATTTCTCTCAAGAGTGGGATTAAGAATCGTGCCCTCGGCTCATTGTAGAGTGTGCAAAACAGCATAAAGTGCAAAGTGCTCTGTGCTGCCAAATTGTCACATGGACAAGCGGTGAGTTTATCGCTCCAACCTGACTGTTTGGGGAAAGCCACTAGGAAGTGCAAAGTACATAGGCGAAATCTGGTCATAAGAAAATGAGTCTGTGCATTAATAGTAAAGGATAGATAAAATTGCTGTTGTGTGGGGAACAGACCTGAGTGACATTGCGTTCCCAAATGCCGGCGACGCATATTTGCCTCAGCATGGTGTGCTTCTTTCATAATCGTTTTCATATTTGTATGAATGCTAGCAGTGTTGTCATAATAGTGTCCCAGATATTTATAATTTGGTTGCATTTAATTCAGGTGGATTTGCCCTATGGCCAATATATACTGACGTGCACATGAACAGGTTTCTTTTTAAAGAGCTGCTGGTCTCTTCGCAAACAGACCAGATCCCCAATATAGCATATATTCCCCCATAACACCAACCACATGTAGTGTAGGTAAACGCTTTATTAGCAGTAGTAGAGGAATCAAGGAAAATCCATGACCAAGGAGGTGTAGTGGCGGTCCTCCTACTTGACCTGAGCTCCGCATTCGATACTGTCAATTACAACATCTTATTTGACAGACTTAGAATGGTGGGAGTCACAGGCAAGGCTTTGGCATGGATCAAGTCTTTCCTGAAGGATAGATCATTCCAGGTATTCGAGGGTAACTGCACCTCTAAGCGCGTGCCATTAACGTGCAGAGTCCCTCAGGGCTCATCATTAAGTCCCACTCTATTTAATGTTTACCTAAAACCTCTCGCCGAGCTAATCCTCCCATATGGTATTCAGATCATTACCTATGCAGACGACACGCAGCTAGTAGTAGCGCTAAAACATCCAAAGAATGTGTCAGTCAATCTAGAAGCCTGTATGGAAACTGTGGCCACATGGATGGACCAGTCATGTCTCAAGCTTAATGGAGACAAGACTGAGCTAATGATCTTGGGTAACCACCCCAGCGCCACAGCTGGAAGGAGCTGGCCTAGCTGTCTTGGCCCGCCAAAGTTTGGGAGTCTGGTTGGATAAGACCCTTAATTTCAACTGCCAGGCAGTCAAGTTAGCCGCCTCCTGTTCTGGCATCATCAGAATGCTGCGAAAAATCCTCCCGCTCCTCCCAACACCAGCCCGAAAAGTGGTGGTACAGGCGTTGGTACTTTCCCGCCAGGACTACGGGAACTCCCTTTACCTTGGCACTACAAAGTCCACCACAAGGAATTTGCAGGTGGTACAGAACTGCGCAGCCAGGCTGCTTCACCACACCCCTTATTTGCATTCGGCTAAACCAGCATTAAAAAAAACTACATTGGCTCCCAATAAACGAACGGATTAGGTTTAAATCACTGTGCATAGCACATAAAACACTCTGGGGGATCGGCCCAAAGATAAACCACTCTCTCATGGCCTTTCATCGCCCTTCAAGATGCCTCCGGTCAGCCAGCATGTTTTTAGCAGCGGTACCTAAAATTAAGAGAGCCCGCTCAGGGGGCCGCACCTTCTCTTACAATGCCGCCAGACTATGGAACACTCTCCCCATCCAGCTGCGCTCAACTAATCACCACCTCTCATTCAGGAAGCAGCTAAAGACTTGGCTCTTCCAGAATTTGCATTAACCATCTGCTTGTTGCCACTAGCGCGGGGATGCCTAAGGGTAGCCATGCGCTTAACAAATGCTAATTAATAATAATAATTAATGATAATTGTGCCAGAGATGGCTAGTAGATTTCAGTTTAAATGCTGTGAAAGAACACGGACATGGATTTCAATGATTTCCTACTGGGTCCCCGTCCCGTAAAAAACAAACAACTTGGATCCACTTTAATATATGGTTTTATTAGAAGAACGGGTATATTCTGAAAGGGAAGCTGCAGGAAGAAGTAGGGAAATTGACAGAGAAATAATGCAGACCACTCTTAAAGGCTCAGACCCTCTAAAAACGGGTATACATGTATTCCACCATAATCTCATCAGCCCTCAATCTTCTGAAAGACAATTCAAGTCTTTTACACCAAGGGCAGGCTCAGGTGTGAGCAATAACACAATTAAATTGGGCATTACAAACTCTAAAAGCTGGTAAAATGCCTGACAACTTGTATATGAAACTAAGTGCAGTGTTTGACCAAAGGCAGGGACCGCCCCAGGCGGCAAAGTGGCTAGCTACGCCACTGCATTTACCTTCTTTTAAACCCACGACGTGCACAGGCAGTTACCTTACGTTTTCATCTAGTATGCTGCGTGAAACAACAGCTTTCGCCTCTCCTTTTACCCACAATGTTAAATGTGCAAAATTCTGGCAGTTTTACCGGGACAAAAACTTACCAAAGTACGCGATTTCACATGCACGGATGTGTACAGAAGAACATTTTTAAACTAATTACTCAGCTGCATTCACGACGCCTTTCGGATATGGCCCATTTGTGAAATTCTCAAAAGTGTTTACTGGAGGGAATACTGCTTCAAATATGATTTATGGCCTGAAAATTGTCGAAGTTGTGATGGTTGGGAGTTCATTGCAAAAGCTAATCCCTCAAAGTCAGCCTAGGGCCCTGGAAGCAAACACTAAAAGCCAATGTATGTGTGCATTCATTTGTGCAAGCCCTGCTGAACACAAAGACAAGCACACAAAAGTGAGAGATAAGAAGGGGCAGATAAGAACAGGCACGTACTCACTGACAACCCACCGTCCATTATCCAATACCGTCAATCACATCTGATTCCTTCATCTCCGACTCTTCTGCTCTCCGCATTGGATGTCGTTTTCTCGATGCCTAACAATGACCTCTCTTTGAAATAAACAAAATATTGTCTGATGTGCAGCTCCAGACAGCACTGGAGTTATTTATTTGCTCTATTTAGCGCACACCGGTTTTAACCAACAAGTTTGTTATAAGACCGCCCGAGGAAGCTGCCACTGGCGGATGCCCCGCAAAATACCACACTGGGGCTCTGGTAGTTCAATGCTTAATTTGAGCCGGTGGTTTCCGGTGCCTGGGTACTTAATTGTCAACACAGGCACATCTGACAGTCTGCCATATGGTGGCGCAATTTATTTAACTTAGAAGATTAGCATACCAACAGTTGTTTATTAATTTAATGTATATTAAAAATGACTAATACCTGCCACCAAAGCTATGCTTATAGGTTTAGGGGCCTGGAATTGCCAGGAATTTCGCACTTGTAGGAGTGTACCAGTTAGTAGTTGTGTTGGTTCTGTCATTGGCAGCATTGGCGGGGCAAAAGCTGGTGCCAATGGCAGTGGCCTCTTGACAACACCCCTGGCACTTATTTGTTTACAAATTAAGCACTGTAGCTATTCCACGTTTATACACTGTGCTACATTGACAGAATGCTGGCAGCTCTACCCGGGCATGTTCATCCCCTGTTACATGCGCAGACCACTGGCAGGTATCTAATGTATTAGCACTCGGTGATTCCTCGGGCACTCTGCACGCAGTGCATATACAGAACACCTAACTTCGCCCACTACTCTGCATGAGCGGAGGCTGCGCCGGCTTTAGCACTGGTGGCGCCCGGTGCGACAATCATTTTCGGCGCCCCCACACCCAATGACCACCTCCTCGGATTCTCTCACTACCACCGGGCAAAAGTGCCCGTCATCTCTCCAATTATAAATTATTGCTAAACACAGCGCCCCCCCTGAGGTCAGTGCCCCCTCCACAGGTCAGCGCCCAGTGCGGCCGCACCAGTCGCACTGCCCTAAATCCGGCCCTGGGCAGAGCTCGGGCAGCCTTTCACACCTGTATCTAGTCCAGCCAATGCAGACCACAGGTATTCACACATTTCACTCGCTGAATGGAATACCTTTATACATCTCACCCTTTAACACTGCACTGGTACCGGCTGAATGGGGTATTAGATGGATGTATCTTCACCCTACAAATATATTTTGAGAAGACTAGGGGACAAAAATATGTCTACGTTAGGAGTTTTACAATGAAAATAGATCTTAGATCTAAGTATTGAAACACATTTATTGTACTGGATGGAGAGAGAGAGGGAAGCCTTATGGGGACCGATTTTAACACAAATTTTTAATGCGGC
The DNA here is from genome assembly GCA_963921515.1 of Calotriton arnoldi. NCBI lineage: Eukaryota > Metazoa > Chordata > Amphibia > Caudata > Salamandridae > Calotriton > Calotriton arnoldi. Next base: position 980,850 of record CAWUFW010005495.1, read on the forward strand.
GGCAAATGGAAATATCCTGAAATCCTGGAGTGACAGTGTGATTGTTCCTATTTTTAAAAAAAGGGAACAGGGCCAAACGCTAGATGCTATCACCGAATATCGCTTTTAGGGCCATATTATCAAGAACGGCAATAACATTATCGCCGATTTAGCGGCAGGAAACTGCCGCTAGAGCGGCGCTAAGGGGCTTGATAATATGCCCTATAGAATTCCAATAGAAGCCCAGGTTTGATGTCCTTCACACCAGAACCTGGGTTTCTATTGGAATTCTATAGGGCATATTATCAAGCCCCTTATCGCCGCTTTAGCAGCAGTTTCCTGCCGCTAAAGCGGCGACAATGTTATCGCCGTTCTTGATAATATGGCCCAAAGACTCTTCTGTGACAACCATGGAAAGAGTGATTTTAGCTAGACTGGAATCCTAGGCCCAGGAAAAATGTATTTTGACGGAATCACAATATAGGTTTAGGAAAGAAATAGGTACGGTGGAGCAGGGTATAAACATGCACTTCATTATCAGCAATAACACATTGGCACGGGAGGGGCACATTCACCTGTGTTTTGCAGGTTTGTCCGGTGCTTTTGACCTTGTGAATCACGCAAAACTATGGCAGGTTTCAATTGATATGTGTGCCCCCCACAGATATCATATGTCACCTCCCTCAGCTGCACGCAACTTTAACAACTTGTGTACGCTTTGGTAAAAATGGGGAGTATACTGAGAATTTCCGGGTAACATGTGATATTAGGCAGGGATGTGTACTTGCCCCATTCTTGTTCTCATTGTACATAAATGGGGTGGATGGCCTCTTGCAGAGTATAAAAGCTGACGCCCCTAGAGTGGGAAGCCACATTACCCCGATTTTACTTTACACAGATGATGCGGTGCTCTTATCCAGGACGGCAAGTGGTCTCCAGCAATTTATCAACAATTTTGTTCGTTTTATGGAGGGTAGAGACCTAATACTAAACCTAACTAAAACTTACACCATGGTTTGTGGGAAAAGAATCAAAAAGGGGAAAAGCCGTTTTGTACAGGGTCGCAAACTAGAAGAAGTAAAGACCTTTAGTTATCTAAGCATATTGTTTTCGCAGAGAGAAGATTGGACATCTCACTTGGAAATAGCTAAACTAAAATATATAAGGTCTACTGCTGCCATACTCAGTTTTGCCAAGAAAATAGGTAATAAACCTTTAGGAGAAATTATGAAACTATAAAGAAATAAATGTTTTCCAGTTCCCTTATGTGGATCCACAGTTTAGGATAAGGAAAAGCATAACCCGGTACAGGCACAAGGAAACTACTACCTATGCAGACTCCTGGCAGTTCCCAGCTCGACCCCTGTCAATATCATACATAAAGAATTGGATATAGCGTATGTGGAAGATACAATTAACCTTAACACACTAAAGAGATGACATAGTATCTGTCCAAAACAAGGCACTAAATTCAATAGGGATATTAATAGGGATTGCCTGGGGCTCGCTCACCATGATAAGATACTGTGGCTACAGTATGTAAATACTTTACTACAAGAACTGGGGGAAAACCTTACCACCTCAAGTCCACATAGTATCTTACAGTTTAGCAAAAAACGAAATAAGATCTATTTGGGTGGGTAAAAAAAGAGGAGAAAAGAGAGTCCCAGGGAACCCCAGCAATGGCGAGAAGATCTTGCTGTGTAAATATGTAATATACATTTGTCCAACCCTAATCGCTTGAACTTTTCTTAAAATGTAACCTTGAGTGAATTTGCAACTTTTATATATTTAACTCTAACCACTAGTATCTGTAGTAGACTTATGTACTTACTACTATTCTTATGTGAATTTAGAGTTTATCTGTTTGTATCTTTTATGTAACTCATGTACTCTGGAATCCTTATGTAATGTAACTGGTTCTATTGTAAAGGGCTCTGACACCTTTGGGTAAAGTTCACGCTATATAAAAACGCATAAATAATAAATAAGAAGGAAGCCCACAGTGGATGGACACTGTATGGGCTTATCCCAACAGGGGATTCAAGGATACCTGGTAAATGTCACAAATATCCAGGACAGATTCATTTTAATTAGATTACACCTAGAGCTGCTTCACCACTTAGTGGCTTTCCCTCAATCAGATTCGTGGTCCTTGAGCCTCCCAAGGTGCCCATGCGATGGAAAGGCTAAATAAAAGACAATCCATTTTATGTTGTTCTGCACATTTTATTGAAGAAACTAGATTCTGCACATTACACCCCTTGTTCTTAACACAGGGTTTTATCTATCACCAAGAGGCTTTTGATTTTTTTTAAAACCCATCTAATATGGATATGTTGTGTATTCCTTGTTTACATAAAGAAGACTATTCGAAGATGTAAACCTTTGGCATATTTAGATTGCCTTCTTTATGAGGAAATTTACAATGATTACTGAAATGTTTAATGATTGACCCTTGCTGTGTCCTATTGTCTAAGTACTATTCTTGCACTTTAGGTTCCTGAATACATGTGGAGGACTCTTTCCTCTTTTAAAGTAAATAAGAGCAGGAGGGTTGTGGCTTGTAAGCTGACAATGGCGGACGGGTGAGCCTGCTGTGCCGCGCCGGCCCGTACCAAATCCTGATTCTATGTAGCCCAGCCTCTGGGAAACACTCTTGGGCGTGCGGTCCTGGTCCGGATAGAGACCCGGAAGCAGTCCGGGAGCCCGGCGACGTGCCACAGGCAATGGTAAGGAGGACGGGCTGTACAGCGGGCCTGAAGCCATGATGGTGGCTCCTTGACGCAGAGGATGGAGGCCCAGACACGGACCGAAGATCTCTCGCTGAGCCTCTGAGAGTGAGGTCCCGAGGGTTGCTGAAGCCTGTAGGAGGCATTTCCCCCCACTGGGCTGACGATCCGAGACCCCAGAAGGCGGCGTGGGAGATCTGGGCTCAACGGCTGCTGCTCTACGGAGCTCTGCAGGAGGGGGGGCTTACTTGGCCACACGCCGAGGATCCCGATCTCCTGCGGGACCCAGACAGCGGCTGATAGGGGACCTGAGCCGGTCTGGAGGATGCCCCACAACTGAATGACGGGCCCAGTGCCGGGGCTCGAAAGGTGAGGGCTGCGCCTGGTGCGGAGACGCTTGCCCATTTAAGGATTCAGGACCCGAGTCAGGGTCTGGCGGCGCCTACTCAGTCCATACTAACGCCGGTGGGGCCAGTAGCGACCCCTCCTTACCCCTGCTGAATACGTGTCTAGTCGCCTGGGCACGTCCCCACACTGGGGTCTTGATCAGGGGTTGCACCCTCCACCCAGGACAACCTCCAGACCCAGGCAGAGTGCGAATGATTGAAAGGAAGCCCTGACACATAATAGGCCCGATTGGACAGCCGGGAAACGTCCTGCATTGCTGAATGGCCTTGGGGCAGGCCTGTGATCTTCTCTGCACCTGTATCACCATAAGCCCTGACCAGAGAGGAGGAACTGGCCCCTAGAATACTGTTGGGACCATTGTCTGATAGTTTGGCTGCAAACACCCAGTAAAGAGTACATACCTCCCTATTAATTCTATACCCTGCTGGCACCGGGAGAACGCTGACGGCACATTTGGGTCACGCTGAAATCCCAGTTAGTTTATGCCTTCTTGACAACCGCAACATACTATCCTGGAAGTTCCGCCTGGCCCACTTGTTGAACACTATACCCTTAAACACGGCACAAAATGGGCAAAGCTAGGGCAAAGACAACGAGAGGACCCTCGGAGCGGGGGGAGGAACCATTCGAACTCCAGCAGAAATCGCAGGTCCCATTGACAAGGACAGACCCTGTACAGCAACAGCTGACTAAAATCCTGGAAGCCATGGGGCTAGGCTTGTTGAGAACCGAGCATCACAAGCTGGCGGAAAGAGTGAAGGTAGCTGAGGCCTCAATTGTGGAGCTCCACCCCGCACAGCAAACCCTGCCTCGCCGGGTCACGGAACTCACAGACCGGCTTCAGACCCTTTGAACGCAGGGCCGAAGATGCGGAGGGGCAGAATAGGAGAAACAACATTAGAATTGTGGGTCTACTGAAAGGATCGGAAGGTGGGGACATGATCTCCTTCCTGGAGCCCTGGCTACGTGCGGTGGTGGCACCAGAGGGCCTTTCATCATTTTACACCCTGGAGAGGGCACATAGGGTGCCTGCCCGCCCCCCTGCACCGGGTCGCCCACCGCGCCCTGGAGTGGTGAAGCTCCTGCACTTTAAGGACAGAGATGTTCTCCTCCAAAAATCAAGGGCAGATGTCTTGTTCAAGATAGATAACAGCAGGGTTTCTATCTTCCCCGATTACACTGCTGAAGTGCAAAGGCGCTGGGCCTCGTTCCTTGAAGTAAAAAAGGCCCTGCGAGAAGAGAACCTGCAGTACTCCCTGATGTTTCCTGCCAGGCTCCGCATTCTGCTGGACAGAAAGACGCATTTCTGTGAAGACCCTGTGGGGCCTGGGAATGGCTTGAATCCTATAAATCTGGGGAGCCCTCCAAGAAGGCGACCACTGATTCCGCCCCTAGAGGCCAACGGACTGAGAAGAGAACGCAGACCAGACCAAGGCGGAGACCGTTCAAAAAACCGAGCCCCTCCTAAACAGGGAAGGAGAGGGCGGCTGATCTACAGGCGGTGGCTGACCTCATGAAAGGTAATGAAATGGCCTTATAACCCTGCTCTAGATCGGCTAAAGGCACAGGAGCCACTGACTCAGAGACCTCTCAAACAGATAGTATTGCTCTACCGGCCGTCACCCCAAGAACAGCTGACGACCTTTGAACTGGATGAGGCCACCCGCCGGGAAGATATGAAAAACTGAACCAGGCTTGAGGCGGCTGCTGACTGGGCCGATGAGAATCGCACTGTCTAACAATGAACTGCCCAATGGGCAACATTTAAAACGTGGCCCACCCCTGCTTGGAGGCCCACACCCGAATTTGGATGGAGTTTTCTGTTGACTATGATTGTCTGTCTGCAGTTTGGGCCGCTGGTCGTTGCCAGGCTGCTCTGGGGAAATGGGAGTTTTGGTTTTTCGGGGTGTTTATTGTTATGTTCTTGTTTTTTATGCAGATGGGGTCTTGGCTTTTTAATTTCTGCGGGTGTGGGGGGTGGGAGGGCGATGGGGTGGATGAGCCTGAATACCTGAATACTAGTAAATGGCGTCCAACTTTCACACATTAAAGCTCCTAACATGGAATATTAGCGGGATGGGTTCAGCCTTCAAATGGCATAACATACACAGATACTTACGCAGACAGGGGATACAGATTGCACTCCTAGAAGAGACACACCTCACCCACAGTGAGGAGGAGAAACTTCGCAGAAGGTGGAGAGGGCAAATATTTGCGACGTCCTACTCTGCATACGCGAGGGGGGCGCTTATCTGGATACGTGCGGGAGTCCCCTTTGAATCACTACATACCCTAGTGGATAAAGAAGGTAGATATGTACTATTGAAGGGTAGGCTCCTCGGCCGAGATATTTTACTGGGTAGCGTTTACGCGCCTAACCAAGACCAGGTATCCTTTCTACGGGCCCTTTCAACAACGTTAGCAGAGATACCGATGTCAGACATGCTGACAGGAGGTGACTTTAATTGTGTCGCCGATTTTACACTTTATCGTTCATATCCCCATTGCAAAATGCACAGGCACACCGTACGACTGCAGGATTTCAGGATTGGAGGGAGCATCGGGGGCTTGTGGACACATTCACCAATTACATATGAGGCTCGACCTTTTCCTGTGTACATCGGGACTGGGCAGTTCCATCACACACACCGAATATTTAGGACACACGCTCTCTGAACATAGCCCCCTCCTGCTGACCCTTCAGCCTTTTGGGAAACGCCCGCTAGTCCCATTGTGGCACCTTAACCCGTTAATATTGGAAGACACTTGTTGTAAAGAAACCATAGGCGCAGCCATTGACACTTACTTTGCCACCAACACGAATACAGCGTCCACGGTGCTGATGGAATTGGAGACGTTTAAGGTGGTGATGAGGGGACACTGTCTAGGGCAATCAATTGGGGCACAAAAAGAACTACATCGAGAATTGACGGAACTAGGGAGTAAACTACACGAATTAGATAATACACAAGGCACAGGTCCAGAAGCTCTGGAGAATTTAAAAGTGACGCGTATTCTGTATCGCCAGGCCCTAGAACGGCTGCGGTGGTATGACTATAAGGGTTACCTTACTCTGGTCCAGGGGGAGGAGGGGAAGCCTGGTAGACTGCTGGCCTGGCTCATTGAGCCTGAAATTCGGGGATCCCCGATCACACATGTCCGATCCCACAAAGGGGCCCCAATCCACCACCCCAAGGTGATAGATGACCAATTTTGCCTCTTCTATGAAGACCCCCCCCCCCAATCTCATCAGGCAAACAGGAGGGATTTCTGGGAGCGTTAACCCTTCAGACATTGGACCGTCAGGTGAGGGACAAGTTGGGAGCTCCGGTGACCGTACAAGAGATAAGTGTGGCAATCAAGAGTATGGCCACCGGGAAAACCCCAGGGTCGGATGGTCTCCCAGTAGAATATTACTTGTGTTATGTTACAGCACTGGCTCCCCACTTAGAGGTATTATATGCCTAATTACTGAGGTTAGGGCATCTCCCCGGCTCCACGTGGGATGCCTTAGTGGTCCCACTCCTTAAGAAAGCTACAGAAGTGCAGGTTAAGGACTTTCGAAGGCTCTCCATGCTTAACATGGACTTCAAAATCCTTAGCAAGATCCTAGCGCTTCGCTTATTACCATACATGCCTGCCTTAGTCCACGCAGACCAGAACGGGTTTATTCCGGCCCGAAATACATCATACAACCTACGTAGACTGTACTCAGTGATGTTCCACCCAAATGTAAAGCAATCATCACAGGCCGCCATCTTATCGATTGACCTTGAAAAGACTTTCGATACAGTTCGATGGGATCATCTACTCGAGACAATGAGACGGATGGGGCTGGGAGAGGGCTGGTTGAAATGGGTGTCCCTGCTTTATGAATGCCCCATGGGTAGAGTTAAAACCAGTAAAATAGTTTCCGCACAATATGAGATCGGAAGGGGCACAAGACAAGGATGCCCACTGTCGCCCCTCCTATTTGCGTTGGCGATCGAGCCACTGGCAGCATTGTTTAGACAGAGGGGGGCAGGGCTGGGGCTGACAGTAGGTAGGTACGCTCATATTATCTCCCTTTACGCCGATGACTTACTGATCTACCTTAAGGATGCAGCTGTGGGCACTGCTACAGCACTGACTACAATGGGACAATTTGAGGCTATATCAGGATAAAAAGTAACCGACACAAGACTTACCTGTTACCCATGTCGGCAGGATAGCCTTGCCCATCAGACCTTCGAGAGGACCTTAATTGGGCCCCCTCCACTTTATATATGGGAATCCAGGTCTTCCACTCCTTAGAAGATCTACGTGACGGAAACCTTGGGAAGACACTCAGATTAGATTGTGCGTCTCATTTTGGTGTTCCCTCCGACTGCTGACCATGGCCCGGATTTCTCTTGCAAAGATGGTTATGTTACCACGCCTGTTGTACTTTTTCAATAATCTCCCCACCACCATATCTACTTCATGGTTCCAAAAGTTGGATTCATTATTACAAGACCTTATATGGGAAAAGGGGCGGCGGAGGTGTCATTAGCAACTTTACAACGCCTCCTCGCCGAGGGTGGTTTGGGAGTACCGAATTTCGAACTCTACTTCTTGGCATCTCAACTCCAGTGGTTAGCACAATGGCTAGAAGGAACAGGTCCGGAGGGAATGGACTTGATGGACCTAGGGTCCCGCACTGATATGCTCATGGCCAAATTGCTTCATATGGAAGTAGCCATCCCGCACCAGTCTTTCTTACAGATTACAGCGTGATGGTGCTGGAAACGCTGCACAGCTAGTGTGGCGGGAATACCCTTATATACTCCGGTCCTACCATTGGCAGGTCTGCCGCATGGCACCCCCACGAAAGATACTGCCTTCGGAACAACTGAAAGTCTGGACCGAAGTCGGAATGGAAACTGTGGGGGACTGCAATCAGCAGTAGGTCCTGTCACATTTTGAGGAACTAGTTGAGGGTTTCGGCCTCCCATCTAGTCAATTTCTGTTATATGAAGCGATAATTCTGACCTTCTGGGAGTTATGGGGGTGGCCATGAGGAACCTAAAACACATGTGGTTCTGCATTCAGTGCTTACATTGGGGCGGCACGCCATCAGGTGAAATGGTTTTATTTCTCACTGACAGAGATGAGTCGCACACCTTTAACGAAACTAAGAAAGCGATGGGAGACCATTTTGGACAGGGACATCACGGGTAGGGGCAGAATTCTTACATACCCAAAAAAGGTTTCACGTAACACCAGACTGAAGTACACCCAGTTTAACTATACTCATATGACATATATGACTCCCCACAAACTTAAGATTGTATATGGCGGGGAGGAGCGCAAATGCCAGCGATGCAATCATAAAGATGCGTATTTCATACATATGACTTGGGGGTGTGCCGCTTTGCATGGGTTTTGGGAGGAAGTGTTGTGATCGGCGGGGATGGTAGTGCAGCGCACATTGGAGAACACAGTTGGGGTGTGCTTACTGGGGCTCTTCCCTTGGTCACATAAACGTAAAGTTGGGAATATTTTCCTAGACTTTGCCCTGGTCCTAGCTAGAAGACGAATAGCGCTGGCTTGGCAATCAGAGGCTGAGCCTGCAACTGACAAGTGGAGGCGAGATGTGACCTATTGGGCTGGGGCTGAGAGCAGGGTCCTGGTTCGGGACGAGTGGAGGGGGCTCAGAGAACGTCACATCGTAGAGTCATGGAGAGAGGTCCTGCAGACCTGGGAGAACCCGGATCAGTACCAGAGTGAAAGAGGGAGGGGAAGCGACAATTCACACTCAGATGGCGAACAACCCAGGTAGTTGAAAATCCAGACAATAGTTGAATTGCTGTTTGACGGTGGGGTAACCGAAGGAACTCAACATAGATACCCCAAAGAAATCGCACAGGCAGAGCCCACACATATACCCCCCTACTGACAAGCTAGAGCATTGTTGTGTGACTGTGATTATGTATCTGAGTGACAATGACCCGGGGTCTCCCTTGCCCCGTCTCTTTATGCACCAACCCCTAAACCTCCTACATAGCCACGAGTGGCACAGACACATAGACCAGACCCAATGCATAATAAGTTGGTTAATAGTTATTTTAGTTTTACTGTTTCACAATACTGAGTAATATCTATTCGCAGGCCCCCCCATACAGATATGTACACATGCAGACCATGTTCGATTCTCCTTTGATCACATATCGAGGAAGATATTGGAATGTTATAACCCTTGGAGAATTATCATTTATACTGGTCATAACTTACACACCAATAGTATGATTTTAGCGAACCAAGGTGGTTTTATGAGCAAATAATGACACACATATACAGATATAGCTTGATTTGCTCCATATTAATAGATATTATGTGTACTAATATGTATCCATGCTCCTTACTGTAATGAACCAAATGTCAAATAAAAAGATGTTTTTAAAAAATAAAGTAAATAAGAGCAGATTTATTAATATAACAGGAACTTGTGATTACACTGTAATATCTACTTCGCTCTTTTTGCACTATGACTTTGCACTGATTGACTTGGCTGTGGTTGTTCATTTTTAACTGTTTTAATGTAAATATGCTGTATTGTATAACTGATTTTATTTTAACCAATGTATGCGGATATATTATGTGATTTTTTAAAAATTATTTTATTTTGCTTTTATGGATTTGTTTATAAATCCAAATAAAGATTCTTGATTTGAGCGAGGGAAGATGGATTCCCGTAACACAGTACATGTTTTTTCTTTAAAATAAAACTTATTTAAATAAAGATTCTAAAAGATAGCAATCAAAATGTTTCTACTTAGAAGCACTCTATATTAAATTTTGCTAAAAGAGGAGTTGACTGTAATAAGCCTGGGCATGTTGGATCTTCCAGGTCTTCTCACTGTCTTGGTTAATCTTACAACATGAGGGCTCTACCTTCAGCATGATATAGTAAATTTAATGCCATATGTAACATGGATTTCCTGGTGATACATACATGTTACATACAAGTCAGGCATGATTATATGACATCATGGGCACACAACTACATTATTAGAGTGTGTGTGTATTAGATTTAAGCTATAAAATGGTTTGAATGGTAATGCTAATAAATGTGTGCGTAATCATCATGTTTCATTTTTCAAACTCAGTTTTGACAGGGTTCCTGTAAACAAGACAGAAGGAATTGTCCATCTTTCTGAGCTGCATGCGATACTTGCAGTCACGAGGTCATCTCGTCTTGTAAAAGTTAGCTTGGAAGAAGGCAAAGATGTTACATCCCTACATGCCGTGCAGTTCTGCAAAAATGCATTGTTTCCGTACAGAAGTAGCAACAAAAGTGCTGCAATGTGCGGAGCAGGAAAGTCTCCCCATACAAAATCATTTGAAGCTATGGTAAAAAGATAAGCCATAAAAAGAATGGGTTGGATACACGGACAAGATGCACAGGGGATCATGCTGAAAGATTGTGTTTCGACTGTATGCCCAGCAGCGATGTAAGGTACGGGGGGAAAAGTAACATAACTTGGCATGCTTTAAATTAGTTAATAATAATAATACCAGTATTTTTAAAGCGCAAACAATTACCCGAGGGTGTCAAGGCGCTGGGGGCTGTCGGGAAGATTAAACGAGCTATTGCCCAGAGTCACATGGTGCTGGGCTGATTTGCCTCCGGGGATCAAACCGTGAGCCCCGGGTTCCGCCGGGTTCCGGAGTCAGCCGCTCTGGCCGCTGCACCACACCTCTTCCCGGTCATAGGTCATCCAGCCAAGTAATTATATGGCTATATATTTATATATGTATAGCTCCCCTGCAGATAAGAGTTTTTCTTACAGGGTTGTCTAATTCATAACACTCTGAATCTGGATGAGACTAGATTGTCATAGAGAAGAGAGAAAGACAGCAAGTCCATTCTCCTTTTCTTTGAAGGGGTGCAACACATATTATGCCCCTGGGACTGAGGAGATCTCACTAGGTGTACCTTCACTGCCCCTACCCAAATTGGGAGGTTCAGAACATTAAGGTTTATGGTTTTATTTAAATAATGTACAAAAGTGTCCTCTCCTACTATGGAAAATAGGGCCTCATGTATAAGGAATGCATCAGGTAAAAGGGGTCACAATTTGCTTTCCGAATTTTACAGAATACATTTTTATTTTATAAACCAACCTATGTACTAATAGGTCAGTTCACAAAATACAGAATTGTAGTGGATGACAATTCGACCTACCTCATAAATATTAATGAGGTAGGTCACAAATTGCGACCCACTACGATTAGCTACAATCCCAGGCATGATGTTGTGCTGGGGTCAGCAGATCACCATGTCTGTGATTGCTTTTAAATAAAGCACTCTTTTTTCTTAAATGCAGCAGTCTTTCCTAAAAGGACAACATAATGTGTTTAAAAAACATAAAACGAAATATTTTCAAACTTTTTGTAAGATTAGGCAGTGGTTATTGGTAGCTTAGAATGTGAAATCTATACAGGGAAATTCCATTCTCATGATTTAGAAAGCATGGGTATAGCATTTTTGTGAATGTTGTAGTGAGCCACCTGGCCCCTATGTGGGAACCTCTGACCCCAAGGACCACGCATACAACCCTCAGAGCCGGGCGTGGCTGGAGAATATAAATAAATGGGTGTGACACAGCTCAGGGTCTCCAGCCAGCAGTGCGTAATCCTGTGTGTGTCTCCCATTTGCTCCCCCGACAGTGCTAGGCCGCAAACCTCGCACAGGCCCGTACTACACTGGCAATGAGGGTGCTGCCCACATGGCACTCCTCATCTTTCATGCCCTCTGATGATCTGCCCTCCACAGGTGACACCCGCTCTAGGCACCGCCGCCTCCATGGCCCTCCGCAGCGGTCCCGCTCAGCGGCCATGCCCACCAGCGAGTGGCTAGGACCTCACATGCACACTGCGTTTTTGTACTCTATCTCCAGAGCACCTCTTCTGGGGCATCCACCCTTCGTGCCAGGTCTACTGAGCTGCTTACTCCAGCCCTTGGCACCTTCACCTATCCCAGGCCTGCCCGTGCAGCTGCAACCGCTGATGCTAGGAATGAACCTCGCCATGCACCTACGGCATATGACAACTCGCACTACCTGTGAGCGAGTCTCTCTCTCTCCACTCTCCAGCCTGTCGCCCTCCAGTATCGCGAGCGTAGCACTCCACTGGACCCAGCCACGCCATGCATCATGGGCGCTGGATACCGCACCCTTCCTGGTCCGTATTTAGGCGCCTCCCCATTCAAACGTCATGACTGATTACACCAACACGGTACAGCACACTGCGCCTAAGCTGCTGTCGCAACATGCTCCTGGCGCACACCCTCATGCCCCAGTTGCTGCCCTGCAGCCATTTAGTGAGCTCACAGACCCTGCCACCGCTGCCCCCGATGGAAGACCTGGGTGGGCCACCTGAATAACTACTTCAGGGCCACTCGGAAGACAGATAGTGTTGTGAAGAGATCCCTGCTACCTCACTACGCAGGGTAGAAATTTACAAAGTGTTTGGACACCCTCCGGCGACTGGTGACGATGACAATTATGAAGCGACAATCAGGGCCCTTAACGCCCACCTTAACCCCGAGCTCAACCCCGACTTTAATCAAGTACACCAACATGAAAGGGAGTCCTTTGACATCTTTTATGTGCGCCTCCGGGAGCTGGCTAACACCTGTACTGACGACGATCAATCAAATGAAATGGTAATTCAGGGGAGCAGGTCAAAGACACTCAAAGATCTGACCCTACGACAACCAGGCATCAGCTTGGAGGACATTCTCATACTCGCCAAGTCCCATGACCGCTCTTTAGAACCGGCAAGAGCGTGACTGATCGATCTGCCATCTGGCACCCACTGCTGCAACTGCGGAAGGGAGGATCCCCCCATCGACAATTGCCCAGTGCAAGGCAAGACATGCTCCACCTGTGGAGAACCGAACCACTTTGCCAAAGTATGTAGGAGTGGGACAAGAAACTGATGGAGCAGGGTAAACGAAAAAATTTTAACCTCCTAATATTTACGTTGAATAAATAACACACATGTTCGTCTTAGTAAATAACCAACCATGTATGTTACATGTAAAGGGTTAAAGGTAACACGCTATATATGTGCAAACTAATTTACTTACAATTGTTAACGTGGATAACATAAGTCTAATATTTGCGTACTAATTAGAATAATAAATGCATGATTTGTGCTTGGAAATAAATTGTGGAGTTTTAAAGTAAAGCGCTGGTAAGTAAGGGATGGCTTTATATGTCGCTTTTGCTAGGTAATACCTAATTGGGGTACGTAGAATGACGGGAGGGAAACGAAAAGGCTTATATTCTTTATTCTTAACTATGTTTTGTTTATCTTTATAATAGTGCGCTTAGGCCTGTTGAGCCGCGATATAAAATGGCTGCCATGAGCTAGAATACGCATGCGCGAAGGGAGTTCAGAAAGCAAGAAAGGCCGTGAACAAGAGGGATCATGTGACCGTTCCAAAGCCTAGGATGGAAGCGTGGTCAAGGCTGTGATGACCTTATCATACTAACGTGTGCCCAAGAAGGACATAGCGAAAAGCGTGAGAAGTCGCAGTGAATAAGTGAATGAACAATGAACTGAAAAGTATCAGAAAAGGATACAGATTGAAACCTAAGAACGGATGGGTAATGTCATGAACCCGTGAGAAATGACAAAAGTATGAACTTTCCACAAAGAACTGGTTGGAACTAGGATATTCATAATGAGATGTATGCTGACCCCAAATGGACCAATTAGAGAGAATCTCGCCCATAAAGATGTAACATTTTCACTTAGTAAGCTAGTATTAGGGTATAAGAAGGCCTACTCTGGGGGGGGCGGGAGCTGATGAGGAGATCTGATGAGGATGCAGAGCTGACGATAGAAATGCTGATGGAGAGCTGCTATTTTATATGTTTGATTGAGCACGAGACGCTGCTGTTGGAGAACCTTTTTGCTTTTGATAGATTTTCCATTTAATACTATTAGACCTTTTATTCTTAAGATACTAAAGGGGAAAGGAACGAGAAGGCCTGTTTTTCCAGGACAGATAGATAGTTTTCGGGAGTTCCATGCTGTGATCTGAATTCATTGCTATGACGAACTTTATTTTTCCATCTAATATGTTATGTTATGTTATGTTACGAGCATTTATAACGCGCACGGATACTCAGGAGTGTCCCGGCTCGGGGACCTTGCTAATGGGGGTGAGTCAGATCGAGGAGTATTCTTAAGCAAAAAGCAGAGTTTTCAGCCGTCTCCTGAACGGCTTAGCGTCTTGGATGCACCGAAGTTCAAAAGGGAGTGCGTTCCAAGCCGCAGCAGCTCTATAGGCCAAAGAGCTACCGCCCAATCTCGCACGGCGAAAACGAGGAATCACTGCCAGGCACTGTGTCCTGGAACGCAGGTTTCTGGAGGGCATGTGAAATTTAAAACGCTTCCTAAGATAGCTCGGGCCGTACTGGTACAGAGCTGCATGTACCGTGGTGAGAGCTTTAAATCTCACTCTGTCCGCGTCCGGCAGCCAATGTAGATCACGCAGGTGCTGTTGAATGCCTGATCTACGAGGGATATTCAATAAAACCCTGGCTGCAGCATTTTGAATGGACTGGAGTTTTTTCAGCTGGTACCCAGGAACACCGACATAGATCGCGTTCGCGTAATCAATACGTGACAGTATCAGTGCACGGGTAACCATCTCTTTAGCAGGTCGAGGAAGAAGTGGCAGGAACTTCTTGAGGGATCTTAGTATACCAAAACATTGTCCTGCTAACTTTTTAATCTGAGTGATAAACCTAAGATCCTCATTAAACCAAATCCTAAGGTTCTTAACCGGTTGACCATCAGAGTTGGGAAGAGGGAAATCAGCCAGCCAGAGAGATTCTTTGAACTGAGGGGGAAAGGAGCCGTACAGGAGGATTTCGGATTTATCCTCGTTGCACTTAAGCTCCGCTGTATGGAGCCATCTGAAGACGGCCGACAGGCAGGCCGTGGCCCAGGCAGGAGGGGAGCCATCTTTGCCCCATGTAAAGAGGAGCTGGGTGTCATCAGCGTAAGCGATGATCTTAGCACCCAGCTCCTCTGCCAGATAGATCAGTGGGGTCATATATATGTTAAAGAGAAGTGGGCTTAGAGTAGAGCCCTGAGGGACTCCCGTGGACACAGCTTGTGGTGCGGAGGCAAACGGGGGCATCCAAACTTGTTGTGAACGTTGGTCCAAGAATGAACTCACCCAGCGCAACACCGCACCTGTCACCCCAATGTCAGATAGGCGGGCCAGAAGCAGCGAGTGAGGGACGGTATCAAATGCCGCGGAGAGGTCTAATAAAATCAGAGCTGCTCTACCGCCAGCGTCCAAACATTCTCTGATGGCCTCTGTAACTTCCACCAAAGCTGATTCAGTGCTATAACTGACCCTGAAACCAGATTGTGCTGGATGAAGCAAACCTGCACCCTCCACATAGGCGGTCAGTTGCTTGTTGACTGCCTTCTCACAGACTTTAGCCACAGCTGGAAGAAGCGAAATTGGTCTATAGCTTGTAGGGATCTGGGGATCAAGAGAAGGCTTTTTGAGCAGAGGTATGCATTGCAATTTCAATGTATTCTTATAATGATACTAAATGTAATAATCTGAATAATAACTTTGAAACTTATTCATGCTTCTAAAAATTATATAAACTTTATTATCTTTAAAACAATGAGTCAGTGGTTTTTTAGCTCAATGATAAATGTAAATGTTTAAAGGTTTATAGTGATTGAGCTGGTCTTAATCACCATCAACTGATTCCTACTAGTTGGTCCATCGACCAATGAGCGGAATACCTTAAAGCTTGAGAAGTATTATGTCGTTTTAAAAGGTATCCCGTCTCCTTCCAGCAAATCATTGACTGTTCTTCTCCTAGGTAAGAACGGATGAAATCCAGGGAATATATGAGAGAGTGACTGTATATGCGGTGTTATGGGCCCCACCGTCATATGGATATAGTTTGTGTTTGAGAGGGATATTTGTTCCAGGACGTCCAAAAAGCATATAGGAGAAGAAATTTTATTGATAGCGCTGGAACAGATTTCTTGGTAGCAGAGTTATGGTTACTATAGATTAGTTTGGTGATTATTGATAATTGATTATTGATTATTTTATATCTAACACTTTATGTTGAGTTGCGTTATGTTATATGTAAGTCAAGATTTTAACGCTTCCGGGAAGTAGGAAGTGGAACACGTGTGGCAAGAGAAGTCACATGGAATAGTGCATTGTCTGAGTTCATATTGGTGATAACACAGGTTGTGTTATGATAGGGACATTTTCTGTATAAAAGGTGTGTGAGTGAAATAGCAACCGGTTTTCTTGTGAAACTCTGGCCTTAATTCTCAGGAGCAGTGTAGTCTCCACATGTGTTTTATCCCCAGAGAAACGGGTTTACCCCTTGCTTGTAAGAAGGATAAGGTAGAGGGAAGTGCTACTTTATTGGCGAAACGGGAAAATTCTGTGGTAGGGTAGAGGTAAGCGCTGCCTACTGGAAAATACAGGATTCCTGTGTAAATGGGCAAAGCTATCTCTTTGGTTTAGCGAATCAGACAATGGAAATGTGTTTTTAATGTTGTAACTAACAAAGAACTGTTGAAAAGTAAATTGCCGATAAATTTTGTAAAGGAGGGGTCAGGAGCAGAACTGACGTAGACAAAAGCCGCGCTGGGATTGGACAGTGCGCTAGTTATACAGAGTCAGGAGCAGAACTGACGTAGACAAAAGCCGCGCTGGGATTGGACAGTGCGCTGTCATACAGAAGCCGCTCTGATTGGAGCGTTGGTGTGAGTCGCGCTAGGATTGGTCGGATAAACCAGTGACGTTGAAGCTTAGGATTGGAGCGTTGGTGTGAGTCGCGCTGGGATAGGTCCGAATAACGCATAGAGAACAGTGTTGAATTACGGACTTTTGAGAAGGGAAAGAAATTGTGAATTATGGCTTATTATGAATATGGTAGAGAGAAAATGTCGTGGAGAAAGACAAAAAGGTAGTGACTAGGGAAGGACAAGTAATTCCTCCGCCGAAATCACCAGCTTCGCATATGATGCTGAAGTACGGATATCATACCTGCATATGGTTAGAAAATTGGACTAAATATACTAGAAATGATGGAGCATTAGCGTTTCCTGAGAATGGTTCATTTAGTGTAGCTGTACTTCGGAATCTGAGGGAAAAGATGACGATGCTTGAACCTAAACCTAGACCGACACAGTTTGAAGCTTTAAGTGAATGGGAAGATGAGATGTATGAACGAGAAAGATTCAGAGGATTAAAGAATCATGATTTTGTGCCCGGAAGGTTGTGGGGAGTGAATCATGAGGACAGAATAAAGCGTTGGAGATATGGTAATATGACAGGAGGTTTGTTTCCAGCTTTTACAGTTGAGGAGGAAGCAAAGAGAAAGTGTACAGAGAAAAAGAAACATGTGGTTACTGAAAAGTATGGGTATGGTGGTAGTGAGACGGAAGATGAATTGCTGGAAGATATTTTAAACAGAAACCCACCTCCGTACCAACAGAATTCTGCGGTGGTGACACCTAATGCACCGCCAATGGAAACTGGGAGGAATAAAAATCCCGAACGGGGACGTGAGATAAATAGGTCACAAGATCAATTGAAAACCCCACAAAACGAGAAGATAGAAAGTGACAATACAACTGAATTAGCAAAAACCACAAGAGAATTGACTGAAAAGATAAGAGAATTAACAATGAATATGGAAGCTGTAACTGTACCAGTAACGATAGGTCCAGTAATACCAGTTTTTGAGAATCAGAAAATCGAAGAGCATTCCTTAGTTATTCCTATGAATTCACACTTGCAAAGAAGGAAAGAAGGGATGGAATTAGACAATGAAAGTGCAAGAAATTTGGTTAGTTCATATAGACCAAGCCCACCTACTAATTTGACGGTAAATGAGAATGAGTTTAGGAGAATACCTATGGTAACTGAGTCTGCATCAGAGACACCAGAAAGAAGTAAAAATTGGATAGAATTAAATAGTACGCCTGTAGGTCCAACTCCGGATGAATTGAATGAATGGATGAAAACTTTAAAAACGAAAGAGACAGAATCAAAACCATTAGATGTAATTAGGTTAAAAATAGACATGGAAGAATTGATCTTAGGGACAATTGGCACAGAAAAACTGAAAACTTATCAGGATGACGAGATTATGTTCTTATGTAAGAGTATTACATGGAGAGCTAGAAATTTACATGCCAAACTAGAAGAAACAGCAAATGAACTAGGAGTAGAATTTGTAAAAGTGAGAAGTTTGCAGAAACCGTATAGAGTAGATTTTTGATAGAAAGATATAGAAAATTTGAACACATCAGGACGGTTAACCCAAATAAAAGAATTAATTGTTTTGCTGAGAAAATGGGGTGATGTGGATAGATGGAGAAGCAGATGGACTAAAAGGAATGAGAAAATAACAGATAAAGCGTCTTTGGCTTTTGCGGTGACAGACAAGGAATCAATTGTAAGGGAGTACCCGATGAGAGAAACTCCAGGAGGTAGTTATGTGCATGTTCCATGGTCTAGACAGGATATACTGTCATTTACAAATGACTTCCCAAAATTGAGAGAGAAACCAGTAGAATGGTACAGACAAGTGGAGAGGTTTGTTAAAGTTTCGAAGGTGTTATGGATAGATTTGGATGGATTGTTTGATATAGTAGTACCAGCTGATTTGTGGACAGAATGTAAGATTACTATTGATTGGCCAACTGTAGAATATCCAAGAGATGCTAAAACAGGAGCGCCTGGACCAGAAGTGATGAGGAAGTATGATCAAGTAATTACCTTTTTGAAAAATAAGATTCCACCCAAAGAAACGGATTGGGTAAAAATAGACAGAACCACACAGGAAAGTAAAGAATCAGTACACGCATACTATGAAAGGCTACTGTTAGTTTTTAAACAGTATAGTGGTTATGAGACGCTAAATGAGAAGGATATGAGTCATTTTGTATATAGATTAGTTTATGGTTTGAAACCAGAGATAAGTGAAATGATTAAACAGCATATGATTTGCTGGCAGAACAGCACGGTAGACGAAGTTTTGAGATATGCTAAATACTGCAGTGATGACATTGAGAGTAGACAGCGTAAATTGAAAGAGAAAGCAATGTGGGCACAAGTGAAAGTTGCAGAGAAGCAAGAAGCTCAATTGAATAATAATGTCCTGCCTCAAGTTAATGAGGCAGGACAGACTAGATCTAGACCAAATATAGGTAAAGGAAGAGGTCAAATGACCCTAGAAGAGGCAAAGAGGCAACTGCGGAAAGTTAGGACATTGGAGAAACGAGTGTAAATTTCCTCCAAAACTTAATACGGAAAATCAATCATTAAATCCACAGGTGCAGAGTGAGGTAGTTACCCAACAAAGTCAGGTGCCTCAACCACCACTTCCCAAGAGTGTTAATCAACAGAAATACAGTGCAGAAACAGGATTCTACGGAGGAGAGCAGGTAACCCAATTGCCGCGCGCAGCTGCCATATCTCAATACAGGTTACGACAGGATGGTGATGAGTCGGATGAAAGTTTATGACGGTGCCTAGGAGAGGAAAAAGAGTGCGTGCTTGGCGCAACTCTAGAGGTAGATCAAGTAGGTCCATTTGTGGATGGAGAAGTGAATGGTGCAAATGTAACATTCCTTGTGGACACTGGAGCTACCCGTTCTACTGTTAGGTCAGTGGAAATTCCAAACCTTCCTCTCTCAGGTGAACATATCCAAGTAGTGGGTGTTTCAAATCAGCAAATTAAGGCGCCTCTTACCAAATTAGTGGAGGTAAAAATTGGACCATTTAGTGAAATGCACCGATTTGTGGTGTGTGATTGCAGTCCTGTGAACCTATTAGGACGCGATCTACTATGCAAGATGAATTGCACCATCTATTGTTCTCCAGATGGAATTGCATTTCAAACCCCAGATGAAGATGTATTATATAAAATGACAATGGTAAATTTAGAACCAGAAGTGAATGATTTATTTCCCATTTTTGACGTAGAGAAAATCCCAATTGAACTGAAAGAAACAGTGAAACAGGAAGTGTGGGACTTTACGGGAGAAGATATAGGGTTAATGAAAGGAGTAGACCCTGTTAAAATCTCTGTTAAAGAAGGAACAAGTTACCCAAATACCCCACAGTATAAATTGACACCAGAAATAATTGAAGGAATAACACCAGTAATAAACAAAATGATTGAACAAGGGATTCTGAGAGAAATAATGAGCAGTCCATGTAATTCACCGATAATGGGACTGAAAAAGCCGAATTAAACATATAGAATTGTACAGGATTTGAGAAAGGTAAACAGAATTGTTGTGCCTTGCTGCCCAATAGTACCAAACCCTGCTGTAATTCTACACCAGATTCCACGCGAAGCAGAATGGTACACAGTTATTGATTTGTGCCATGCATTTTTCTCTATTCCATTACATCCAGATAGCCAGCCATTATTTGCGTTCAGATTCGGAGAGCGTATTTTGGCATGGTGCCGAATTCCTCAGGGGTATACAGAAAGCCCCTCGATCTTTAATCAAATTTTAAAGAAATCATTGGAAGATTTGAAAATGCCAGAAAAGTCAGTGATGGTTCAGTATATTGATGACCTACTGGTGGCATCAAAAACAAAGGAAGCATGTGTTAATGATATAATTGCTTTGCTGAATCATTTAGCAAAAAGAGGACATAAGGTGTCCCCATCAATATTGCAGTTTTGTCAACAAGAGGTCCAATATCTAGGGCATAAGATTGAAAAGGGAGTGCGAAAAGTAACGACTGAAAGAATAAAAATGATTCAAGGAATGAGAGCTCCAATGACACAGAGAGAAGTAAGAATGTTCCTAGGAATGGTTGAATATTGTCGACAATGGATAAGTGGATTTTCATTAATTGCAAAACCATTACAGAAATTGACAAAGAAGGATGTTAAGGATCCTTTTGAAATGAATGATGAGGAAATGAAAGCATTCAGAGAACTAAAAAGGAAACTGTGTGAAGCTCCGGCATTGGGAATGCCTGACTATGAAAAAGATTTTGAGTTGTATTGTAGTGAAAGAGATGGGTGTGCGTTTTCAGTTCTGGTGCAGAGACATGGAGACATGAAAAGACCCATTGCATATTTTTCTGCTGTGTTAGACCCAGTAGCGAAAGCGTTGCCCGGATGTTTGAAAGCAGTTGCTGCTACTTGTGTAAGTCTGGAACAAAGTGAAGGCATAGTGATGGGATATCCACTGAGAGTATATGTCACACATTCTGTGGAAATTCTTTTGACAAGAACCAAAACCCAATATATGACACATAGTCGGCTGACTAGGTATGAAAAAGTAATTTTGAGTGCAGACAATGTCACCATTGACAGATGCATGAATGTGAATCCTTCAACATCATTGCCAGATGAAGAGAGTGTGATAGAAATGGATGAGGTTGATCATGATTGTCTGAATGTACTCGAATATTGTACCAAACCGAGACCCGATATAAAGGATGAGCCTTTAAAGGAATCGGATTATATTCTGTTCGTGGATGGCTCATGTTTGAGAACGGATGATGGAGTGTTGAGTGCAGCATATGCAGTTTGTACAGTAGCTGCTGTAATGGAAGCATCTTGTTTGAAAGGGATACGTTCTGCCCAAGTAGCAGAGTTGATAGCTCTAATTCAAGCATGCAAATTGGGAAAGAATGTCCGAATCACAGTAATTACGGATAGCCAATATGGCTTTGGAGTGGTTCATGATTTTGGGCAGATCTGGTCTCACAGAGGTTTCTTGACGTCTGCAGGAACACCGATAAGAAATGGTGATTTTGTGAAAAAGTTGCTTGAGGCGATACAGCTGCCTAAACAGATTGCGGTGGTAAAGTGCAATGCACATAAAAATGGGGAAGACTACATAACTGTCGGCAATAAGTTTGCTGATGAAATAGCACAGTATTGTGCCAAAAATGTAGTCTCATTGAACCGAAACCGAGAACGAGAGCATATTTCATGTCCTTTGCTTTTTACTAACCCTGTTGAGACATGGGATGAGGTGAGACAATTACAGGAAGCAGCAGATGATGAGGAAAAAGATAGCTGGATAAAAGCAGGATGCAGAAAACATGAGGAAAATGATGTTTGGGTTTACAGGGATGAAAGACCAGTTATGCCTGATAGCATGATTTCTGACATGGCACGGATGTACCATGGACAAGCTCATATTGGGAGAGACTCAATGATCAGACTTTTTAGACAAACATGGTATAATCCAAAATTCAGAGCCATAGCTGAGAGTCTTTGTCAAAGATGTCTTATTTGTCAACAGCTGAATCCAGGAAGAAAGACAGTAGTGAGTCTAGGAACAATAGGACGAGAGGGAGGTCCTTTCACGAGAATGCAAATGGATTTTATAGAAATGCCTCCGAGCAATAGACTAAGGTATGTCCTTGTAGTCGTCTGTTTGTTTTCCCGTTGGGTGGAAGCATACCCGACCAGAAGGAATGATGGAATTACAGTAGCAAAACTTATGCTGCGAGAATTCATTCCAAGGTATGGTTTTCCAGTAACGATTGAAACAGATAGAGGAACACATTTTCAAAACGAATTGATTCAACTTATTTGTGAAGCACTTAGTATTAAACAGAAACTGCACTGTGCATACAGACCAGAGGCTTCTGGAATAGTAGAGCAAGTGAATGGAACAATTAAGAACAGGCTAGGAAAAAAGTGTCAAGCCACAGGACTCAAATGACCAGATGCCTTGCCATTGGTCTTAATGACTATGAGAAGTATACCGGAAAGAAAGACAGGACTCAGTCCCCATGAAATAATTATGGGACGAGCAATGAGACAAGCACATGTACCTGTCAACAAACTACTGACTATAACTGATGATCTGGTGCTGGATTATTGCAAAGGATTGGCTGATGTGGTACGTTCTGTGTTTCATCAGGTTGGACCGGATGCGACCACTCTTGAAAGAAAACCGGCTCACGATTTGAATCCAGGAGATTGGGTCCGCATAAAAGTCCACCGAAGAAGAAACTGTTTGGTTCCTCGCTGGGACCAACCACGACAAGTGATCCTGGTGACAACAACTGCAGTCAAATGTGCAGGAGTAAAGCACTGGGTGCATGCCAGTCACACCATCAAAGTTCCAGAACCTGAAGATCGACATGTGAGTCGACATCTGGAAGTATTGGATACCAGTTCAGCATCTGACGCAGAGGAAGAGAGGAACAGGGCTCCAGAATCTGAAGATCGACCTGTAAGTCGACATCTGGAAGACCCAATTACAAATGCAACGACAGGAGGAGTGGAGGAAATAGCAGAAGTTCCAGAATCTGAAGATCGACATGTGAGTCGACATCTGGAAATATCAGACACCAGTTCAGCATCTGATACAGAGCATTCGGATTGTGAGGAAAATCTGAAAAGAAATTGGAAATTTGGTAGCATAAAAGAAGAAATTGAGCATAAAGACAGTAACAGTGAGCAACCAAGTACAAGTTGTGGTGAAAATCCTTCAGAGATAATATTAATAGACGAAGAAGGGAGAGTTTCAAATAGAAAGATAGAAGAATTGGAAGATCCCCGAGGAGCAATAGGGACAGATCGGCGAACAAAAGAACAGGAAATTTAGAAACAGATAGAGACATTGACACAAATTCGGAAGAACCTCGAGGAGGGACAGAAGTAGGTGATCGAAGGAAAACACGAGAGAAACCAAAAATAGATGAAGGAAGTGAAATTATAAAATTTAAGATAAGAGACAATAAAGAAAGGATTGAAACAGAGTCATAAGAAAGTGGAGAAGAAAGAAACCAGAAACTAGAGTCAAGAAAGAGAACTTGGAGAACAGAAAGAGAGGAAAAAGAAAGTGAACCGAAAAGGCCGAGAAAAGGAGACAATTGGCCCAACGAAGTTAGAAGATTGAGATACAAGATCATAAGGCTAGATGGAAAAAGTGCCGAACAAGTAAATGAGATAACAAGCCAAAAAGAACAAGAAAAACAAGGTGGAAAACACTTGCAGAAAACAAAAAGAGTAAAGAAAGCAAATCTGAAGTATAAATCGCCTGAATGGTTATACATTGCGTTGACTGATATCAAAGAAGAAGAGATCACTCACGAAAACCCAGAACAAAGCTGCAACCTAATGGGTGAAAGTGAAGTGCAACAAACTTGAAGAAATTTGAATAAAATTCTATCGGATTTGACAAAACACTGGATTTGACAAAGAAAGAGTTTGTGAAAAGAATTAAAAGAAAGTACCAAACAAAGACAAAGTGTAGAGTGGCTAAGAGGTCATTCCTGAGGTGTGGTGACACAATTTTCTGTACATATTATAAATAGGTAATAGAACAAAATGGTAGATACTAAAGATAGAAAATGTAGATGTGAGTTCTTAAGTAAATGGTGTAAGATGTGCTTCTTTTGTACAGGATTATTAATGACAGTATGGGTTATTTTAGCAATAACCATTCCAATTAGACTAGCTGTAGAAGAAACGTCTATATTAAAGAATAACACAGAGAAAGAAAAAGGAGCTAACATACAAGAAACAGCTATATTAAAAAGAAGTGCAGAATTACATAAAGATAAATCAATAACAGATTTTTCAAAAAATGTTTTTACTAAATTATTGTATGAGTATGTAGAAACAATGGATGTAAAAGATTGTTATGTTTGTATGCAATTGCCTGCGTCTGTTGCAGAAGGTGTGACCTATCATCACCTTCCTTTGACGTATGGAATAACATGTAGTGTTTTAGCAAGTTTATTTTACAAGACAGGAAGATTAGAATATTATTACACTGATATAGATAAGATTTTTGCAAAGATGCCTATAGTTTCTGAACTAAACAAAGTAAAAGAGGGAAGAACATTTGGTGAATTTTTCATAGAAAATAAAATTCTAACGTTAGATGATATAGTTAAAAACAACCTTACCTGTGAGTTAAGGAATGAAGAAAAGGTATTTTTAGAAATGGTCGAGGATAGAAGAGTGAAATTTCAAAGAAAAGTGATTGAAGAGACAAAAACAACTCTTTGGGCGTTTGAGGAAGAAAATCATGACAAGAAAAAGACAAATGCAGCTATGACTCTGGATTGGCCCCAACAGGGAAGGTTGTGCATTAGAAGAAATAGAACAAGATATGACAATTATTTCGTGGGTTCCAGTGATTGCCATGACAATTATAAAATTTTAGGCGGATGGGGATTCAAAGGGGGAAAAGATCCAATATTTCCTGGGATCTATTAGATTTGCGGTAACAGAGCTTATTACAGGTTGCCGGACCATTGGTATGGATCATGTTACTTAGGCCTGGTCTTTCCAAAGATTTTTCATGTAGATAGAGCAGAAAAGGGAACACACGAAATAATAAAGACATTTACACGTGGAAAAAGGGAAAGTTTTTCAGAAATAGTAGGTGATATTTTTGGAGCATTGATACCAGCAGTGGGAATATCTTTGAATGCATTTAAAATTCGGAAATTATCCACAGTAGTAGATCGTTTATCTACAGATACTGCTGGAGGGTTCTTGATGGTAAATACCGAAATGGTTGCCATGAGAGCTATGGTGATGCAAAATCGACTTGCCCTTGACATTCTGTTGGCAAAAGAGGGTGGAGTCTGTGGAATACTGAAAGTCCAACATAGTTGCACTTACATTCCAGATAAAAGTGAAAATATACAAAGGTATATAAAGAATATTACAAATTTGCATAAAGAACTTGTTCCAATGGAGGTTGAAAATGCATTTGGAAAACTTGGTATGAGTTTTTCCTCAGTAATAAATTGGTTTACTAGAATGAGTGGATTAATAATAGGGAAAGTAATAATAGTAGCAACCATAATAATCATAATAGTTTTAGTACTGAAGCTAATTATTTCATGCATAAAGAGAAGAAAAAGACAGAATAAAATAGAAAAAGAAAACAAGATCAATAAAGAAAGAGAAAGAGAAATGGGTGAAATAGAGCTAGAAGAAATAAAAGAAAACATGTATAAGAAAACAAAGAGACAAGTTGAAAGGGATACAGTTGTGTAAACTAACAAAAGCAAACGGAACAAAGAAATATGCTATCTGATAGAATTGTGTAACATGGGTTTTTGTGGTGATATTAAAAATCACCAAAGGGGGGAATTGATGGAGCAGGGTAAACGAAAAATGTTTAACCTCCTAATATTTACGTTGAATAAATAACACACATGTTCGTCTTAGTAAATAACCAACCATGTATGTTACATGTAAAGGGTTAAAGGTAACACGCTATATATGTGCAAACTAATTTACTTACAATTGTTAACGTGGATAACATAAGTCTAATATTTGCGTACTAATTAGAATAATAAATGCATGATTTGTGCTTGGAAATAAATTGTGTTGTGGCAAAGTAAAGCGCTGGTAAGTAAGGGATGGCCTTATATGTCGCTTTTGCTAGGTAATACCTAATTGGGGTACGTAGAATGACGGGAGGGAAACGAAAAGGCTTATATTCTTTATTCTTAACTATGTTTTGTTTATCTTTATAATAGTGCGCTTAGGCCTGTTGAGCCGCGATATAAAATGGCTGCCATGAGCTAGAATACGCATGCGCGAAGGAGTTCAGAAAGCAAGAAAGGCCGTGAACAAGAGGGATCATGTGACCGTTCCAAAGCCTAGGATGGAAGCGTGGTCAAGGCTGTGATGACCTTATCATACTAACGTGTGCCAAAGAAGGACATAGCGAAAAGCGTGAGAAGTCGCAATGAATAAGTGAATGAACAATGAACTGTTCAACTTAAAAGTATCAGAAAAGGATACAGATTGAAACCTAAGAACGGATGGGTAATGTCATGAACCTGTGAGAAATGACAAAAGTATGAACTTTCCACAAAGAACTGGTTGGAACAAGGATATTCATAATGAGATGTATGCTGACCCCAAATGGACCAATTAGAGAGAATCTCGCCCATAAAGATGTAACATTTTCACTTAGTAAGCTAGTATTAGGGTATAAGAAGGCCTACTCTGGGGGGGGCGGGAGCTGATGAGGAGATCTGATGAGGATGCAGAGCTGACGATAGAAATGCTGATGGAGAGCTGCTGTTTTATATTTTTGATTGAGCACGAGACGCTGCTGTTGGAGAACCTTTTTGCTTTTGATAGATTTTCCATTTAATACTATTAGACCTTTTATTCTTAAGATACTAAAGGGGAAAGGAACGAGAAGGCCTGTTTTTCCAGGACAGATAGATAGTTTTCGGGAGTTCCATGCTGTGATCTGAATTCATTGCTGTGACGAACTTTATTTTTCCATATAATAGGTATGCATTGCAATTTCAATGTATTGTTATAATGATACTAAATGTAATAATCTGAAAAATAACTTTGAAACTTATTCATGCTTCTAAAAATTATATAAACTTTATTATCTTTAAAACAATGAGTCAGTGGTTCTTTAGCTCAATGATAAATGTAAATGTTTAAAGGTTTATAGTGATTGAGCTGGTCTTAATCACCATCAACTGATTCCTACTAGTTGGTCCATCGACCAATGAGCGGAATACCTTAAAGCTTGAGAAGTATTATGTTGTTTTAAAAGGTATCCCGTCTCCTTCCAGCAAATCATTGACTGTTCTTCTCCTAGGTAAGAACGGATGAAATCCAGGGAATATATGAGAGAGTGAATGTATATGCGGTGTTATGGGCCCCACCGTCATATGGATATAGTTTGTGTTTGAGAGGGATATTTGTACCTGGTCGTCCAAAAAGCATATAGGAGAAGAAATTTTATTGATAGCGCTGGATCAAAGCCAAGGATCTAGGAGAAGAGCACCACCCACAAAGGCAGTTAGGCACCTCACGCTCAATGAGTCCAAGCGGCAGCATCAAGCCCCACAACAACTATGGGCAGGCAGCCATCACACAAAAGGTAGTGTGATGTCACTTTTTTGCAGTTTTATATAGCACAAACTTGAAAGTATTGGAGCGCTTTACATGAGCACCTGTTACATTACACACGGTCAAATTCGCTTTTTTAGGCATGCGATCTGATGTCTTGAAATGTGCTAAATAGTTCTCAAAAATCTTAAATAAAAGTGAATAGAAACTCAGGTCCTAACCCCCAAATTGTTTGGGATGCCCTGAAATCCACCATATGAGGTTGTGTGATGAAACTAATGTCCTGGAAGAACAAACAGGACAACTCCAACTTAAATGAATTAGAACAGCAAATAAAAACGATAGAGAATGACCTTAAACTAAAGCCAGATAAATCACGATTAAATCAACTAACTAAAAATATGAATTCAACAAAATTCTAGCAACAAGGCACAATTATCGTACAAAAAAACAAAGGTATCTCCTTCAGCGGATGTAACAAAGCAGGGAGAATTCTAGCATCTTCTCTTAAACAAAATTACCTTTGGTTCAAGATAACCTCCATTACTCAAAACACGATCACAAGAGCAATCAAATTACTCAAACCTGGGAAAGCATCAAGGCCTGACAGTTTCCCCGCCTCCTTCTACCAAACCTAGGGACCATCCCGTATTACTTGCCTGAAAGACCTCTTCTCTCACTTCTCAACAACAGGAATGGTCACACGGACCGCTGCGGAAGCCACAATAATTGTCATTCTCAAAGAAGTTAAAGATCCCTCTATTCCCAAGAACTGCTGCCCAGTTTCCCTAATATACATTGACGGCAAAACATACCCAAAAATCCTAGCCCTTAGACTGGAACCAATCCTATGAACAATAATACACCTCTACAAAGGGGATTCATTAACGGTAGATTCAGGGCGGACAATATCAGACTCTGCACACTTTCCCAACCAACCAGCCTGTGCGATTGCACTTGATGCCAAAAAGTCCTTCGACAAGGTCTTGTGGTCTTTCCTGCAAGCTACCCTTGCAGCATTTAATCGTGGTCCTAATTTGTCTGAAATGATTTTGGCACTATACAAGGAACATAAAGCCAGAATTAACACCAACGGAAACCTGACAAATAGCTTCAGCCTGCAACAAGGTCCTAGGCAAGGTTGCCCCTTCACCTCTTCCTACTTACACTGGAACCACTTCTCATAAAACTTAGAGAGAATCCTTACGTCCCGATATCCTGTTCCCAGCAGGACCACACAAACTGGCAGCATATGCAGATGACATTCTCCTCTTCACAACTAAGGCTGATTCTGCCGTTCCCAACATCATGTCAACCATCAGGGATTATGCCACTGTTTCAGGATACACCCTTAATAAGGACAAAACTAAGGTTCTGCCCCTGAACATACATTGCAACAGCTCAATTATAGGGGACTAATGAATTCACGAAAACAGTGTAATCTTGAAAGTATATTTATTCACCAGAAGAAACCACCGACAGGTCAGCTCGCCAGCCCCTCACGGAATGAATCGCTCATGACATTCCCATGAGATCATTCCATTCCATGTCACGAGCTAACATTCTAAGATCAGTAAGAACAAGCTAAGTACAACACATCCCCCTTACAACAAAACAAAAAACAAAAACAATAATAATAAAGAAAACAAGCATCTCAAACACTCATAAATATGTAACAAGTATTGAGAACAGTACTGAAATGAGAACTATACTGATGCACTAGTAAAGAACATAATCATTGAACTTTGCAGGTATTTTCCTGCACCTGCTTGAGGAAGAAATACTTACGTCATCCCTCCAACAACTAGTGTCCGGAGGAACATTGCCATCAGGAAAACCAGTAACGACACCAGGAGACTTTCCAGTAAATCTCACAAGTCTAGACATGCTCCAGGTACAACCAGTGTCAACAGTCACAACATTTTTCCTGTTGGCTGTGATGGTGAAAGGACCCAAAAAAACTGAAATTCCTTTGCAACCATACCTCGCCTTTTTCACCAGAACTTGGTCCCCAAGACACCACTTCTTCCTTTTAGCACACATCTTAGAATCATATCTCACTTTATATTTTTGTTGATAATCCACAAGCCTGGACCTTATTGACTCACCAGAAATGCCTGCTCTGTCACACTCAGGTAACCATACAGGATTCAACTTAGAATTGGCCAATCTTCCCCTCAAAGCCTCAAAGGGAGATCTTTGAATGACCAAATTAGGAACGGTGCGATGAGCCCACCACGTTTCTCTCAAAACACTCCCAAAAGACAGCCTTGAGTCTAATGCCTGCTAAGCACAGCTTTTAACCACCCTATTCATCCTTTCCGTTAAGCCATTGGCCTGTGGTGGCTACAAGGCCATTTTTTGATGAACAATCCCAAAGTCTTTGAGAAAGGTTTGCATCTCATGAGACGCAAATTGCACTCCATTATCCGTGACTAAGTATTTTGGCACACCCTCACTTACAAACACATCCTTCAGAAATTCAATCACTGTTCTGGTGTTGACAACACCCACATACTTGGTCACAACCCACTTAGAAGTGTAATCCACCAGAAGAAGAACAAATCTTTCATAAGAAGGCAATAGTTCGAATGGACCAATTATGTCCAACCCCAATTTGGACCACACAATCTCTGGAATTCCGACTGGAGACAAAGGGGTGTAGTTCATGACGTGAGATTTATCATTGGTGGCACACAGTTGACAATCTTTGACCACACCTTCAATCATGCGGTCCATACCAGGCCACCAGTATCTCTCTCTTGCACGAGTTTTAGTGAGGCTCCTGCCAAGATGCCCCTCATGAGCAAGATTGACAATTTTATCTCTTAGATCAGATGGCGGGGCAACTCTATCTCCCCTCATGAGATTACCTTGGCAAAAAGTTAAATCATCCCTCACAGCCCAGAAGGGTCTCAAGTCTGGATCATGATTCTTGTAATCTGGCCATCCCTTGGTGATGATAAGCTTGAGGGAAGAAAACACCTTGTCTTTACTGACACTATTCGACCATTCTTCTTTAGACAAGGTAGGTTCAGCCACCCAGTTCACACTCTCAACCTCTTCCACACACTGCTCACACCCTAAGGGTAGACGTGACAAGCAGTCAGCAGACTTGTTGCTCAGGCCAGGAATGTACTGAATACGAAAATGGTATTCTTGGAGTCCTTCACTCCAACGCTTGAGTCTGGGAGTCATGTGATCACTATGGTGACAGGAAAACACTTGCACAAGAGGTCGATGATCAGACCTGACCAGGAAAGGAATACCCCAAAGATAGAATTTGTAATGTCTCACTGCCCAAAACACACTCAAAGCTTCCCTCTCTATGCAAGAGTAATTAGCTTCAGCATCCCTAAGTGCCATGGAAGCAAAGGCAACAACTCTTTCCTCACCCCCAACAACTTGAGAAAGTACCGCCCCTAGCCCCTTGAGACTAGCATCTGTGCTCAAAATTGTCTTAAGTTTAACATCAAAATGCCCCAGTGTTGGCATACTAACAATCTCAGACTTGATTGCCTCAAAAGCTTTTCCACAGTCAGAAGACCATTAAAAATGCACTCCTTTCTTTAACAATGCCTGATAGGCTCAACCACACTTGCAAGTCCCTGACAAATTTGGAGTAAAACTCTGCCAGTCCAAGAAAGGACCTAACTTGCTCCTTATCCACAGGCGCAGGAGCCTTCACAATACTCTCAGCAAGCTCCAACTTAGGCTGAATCCCCTCTCCTGAAATGACATGACCAAGGTAAGTAACAGATCTCAAACCAATGCAACACTTCTGTCTTTTGACAGTAAGACCTTTCTCCTTCAAACTTCCCAACACTCTCCTCAGAGTCGATCCATGCTCCGTCTCGTCTCTTCCATAAACCAAGATATTGTTTTGGAAGAACAGGACATTTTTCAGATCACCCAGAACCACCTTCATAACCCTTTGAAAACACATTGCCACTGAGGCTAATCCAAAGGGCATCCTTAAAAAACAGTAAGCCCCAAAGGAGTCACAAAGGAGGTTAGGTGTCTGGAATCACTATGGAGCACAACTTGATGGTACGCAGACGAAAGGTCTAAAACACTGAAAATCTTCGCACCCTTCAACAGACTAATAGACTCAGAAATATTCGGGAGAGACTGACGATCCACCCAAATCCATTCATTCAATCCTCGCAAGTCCACTCACATCCTGACACTGGCACCACCATCCTTAGGTGCCAAAACAACTGGGGCCAACCACTCTGAGGCCTCTAATTCTTCAATGACTCCTAAGTCCAACAACCTCTTGAGTTCCATTTTTAGGGGCTCCATCATGTTAGGTACCCTACGCACTTTATGTACACGTGGCTTGGCTCCCTTGTTCAAATCCCTTGAGACATCCCAACGTATCTCCAAACACTTCAGGAAAATCTCTAAAATACTCCTCTCCTAAACTCACATCATCAACCAACATAACTTGATCCTCTGGATTACTGGCACCAGGGTTCAAAATTATACCCAATTCACTCTGGTGTCTCCATCCTAATAAATTGTCACCCCTTTCAGCCACATACACCTTCCCAACAGTGTTCCTCCCCTTAATTCAATTCTCGCTACCACATACCCAATAACATTGATACGTGAGCCTCCATAACTAACCGGATTGATATCAGGAGGAAGCAGTGTCACGTTACTTAATCCCACTTTCTCATCCCACTGCTTGTTACCAATCATAGTAAAAAATGAACCTGAGTCAGCCCACATCCCAAAATCACATCCATCCACACAAGGTTACACTCTGGCATGATCACCTTCCCTGAGTCAACCTCACCATCACCACCACTGACATTCAAAACGATGGTACGTACTGCCTTGGGAGTGCCCTCAGCCGGACGATTTTTCCCAGAGGATCTACATACTCGAGCATAATGTCCTTTAATCCCACATTTCTTGCACACCGACCCCCTGGCATAACAGTTAGGATTATTCGATAGGTGTAAAAAACTCCCACACCTACAACATCTTGCTCTTTGAGCATCATTGGTACTCCTCTCACGAAAGTCACGGTCAGAATATCGCTATTGTACGTCACGTTCAGGACGCAACTGACCATCCTTGTCAGAGCTGCGCCCAGCAGGCGTGTCTTTCTCAGTCCCTTTACCTTTACCACTAGAAGAAACTTTAGCAACATTATCAGAAGACCCTTGATAATTGTCGGTGTCTGACAGAGCATGAACGTCACCTTGGGCTTCCCTCTTGTCTTCAAGATTTTTCTTCATTTCTTTTACCCAAGTTGAAGTATTTTCAACACCTTCAACAATGGCTATAGCTTCGGCCAACGATGGGTTTTTAGATAAAAGTTTCTCTTGCACTCTGGTGCTGTTGGTGCATCTCACCAACTGATCTCTCACCAAGAAATCAGAAAGTTCACCAAATTCACTGGTTCGTGCAAGAGTCTTTAGTGAAGCTACATAACTACCCACACGTTCCACTGGCCCTTGTACCCTTGTGAAAAACCTGTGACGCTCTAAAACTACATTGATGCAAGGTCCAAAATATCGTTCCAACATTGTCATTGACATTTCAAAAACATCAGCAGGTTCCCCATCTCCTTTGCCAACAGGTATCAAATCCATGCTGTCATACATGTTCCTCCCTTCCACTACTAAATTGTGTAAGAGGATAGCTTGCTTCCTAAAGGCAGAAAACTTTTCTCTACCAATTGCCACAATATAAGAATCGAAAAGGTTCCTCCATCTCTTCCATGGAAGAATCGGTTCCCCCTTTTCTGACAAAAATGCAGGGGGTTGTGAGATTCTGGTTTTTGTGGCCATGGTAACAAACGTGTGGTAATAATAATAAACGTTAATAAATTTTAATAAAATGAAAACTTGTTGAAACCAGGAATAAATGTAATAATTCTTTGTTCAAAAATGAGAATTGTAAAACCGTTTGTGAGTCTCACCGTTTGTTTGTAATGCCGAAAATTGCTTTGCTTTAGTGACCGAAATGCTTGCTGAGTCTCCGTTCAACCGATTGCCATTCAACAGTTGCACTCGGGGTCAATCAGCCTTAACCAAAATGGCTGCACGTTGCACGTCGCACGTTGTGCGGCGTGACACGTACATCAAGTGTCCGCGCAGACGTGATGACGTGTTGCAACAGATGGAGTGGTGAGGAAGAAACTGGCATGAGAATGGAATCAGCAGGCATGAGAGGCAGGCGCGTGAGGTCGCAGGTTGGAGCCCTTAGAAATACAAGGTGAGGCTCGCGCAAGGCAAAATAAACGGTTTACTCACAATTTGCGTAGTTTGTAATTAAAGTTGCAAACTCCTGTGTGTTTAGTCCGATGACTATCCAGGTCGAATTCAACTGATTTGCCGCTCAGATGTGGACAATTAATTCCAGAATTGTCCAGACAAGTTCCGCTTTCACTCTGAGGCTCCAAAGATGAGCAGGGGAGTCAGGTGGTCAGGTTGTCTGTCCCCAATCAGACAAGGTCGCTCGTCGCCAGTATTAAATTCACAAAAACAGTGTAATCTTGAAAGCATATTTATTCTCCAGAAGAAGCCACCGACAGGTCAGCTCGCCAGCCGCTCACGGAATGAATCTCTCATGACATTCCCATGAGATCATTCCATTCCATGTCACGAGCTAACATTCTAAGATCAGTAAGAACAAGCTCATTACAACAGGGACCTTCGCCTCAAATGAGCCCCAGCCAAAATAAAATACCTAAGCATCTTGTTCAAGCAAAATTTGAGGGAATCCTTTGACCACAATGAAAAAATTACCCTAACCAAAATAAAAGACATACTTGATAAATGGTCGGCTAGTTTCATCACTTGGTGGGGTCGTATTGAACAATCAAAATGATGATCTCCCATCTCATCAACTTCTAAATCAGCATGTCACCAATATATCTGTCGGACATCTTATTCACTAAGCCAGATCTCATACTCAATAAATTTTTATGGCAAACCAAAAGACCAAGAATAGCCCTCAATAAACTACGCCTTTCAAAGAAATTCAGAGGCCTAAATCTCCTCGATTTTCTCAGATTCCAAACTGCATACCTTGCGAGTGATGCAGCGCGTACAATAAAAACTATTCTCCTCCTAGGTTATTTATAGGTCATCCAGGGGCAAACTATATTTCTCATATCCACATGACGATGGGGCCCATAAACATCGTCTAACACACACGCACACTCCTGGATTTTCCTTTTACACCTTTATGAAATTCTGTACTCCTAGGAGAAACATGAGAACTAAATGGAGAACACCATTTTATGTACCGCTGGAAGAGCAAGGATATCTATTTACCTTAATTTGTCACTTTCTTTTAGTTATTTCTTAAGATATTCCTGCTCATTGTTTTGTCGATGAATCATTCATTTAAGAAATTAGTTCATAGTGATTAAGACCAGCTGAATCACAATCAACCAATTACTCAGGTCACAATCATTTAGGAAAATAACCACTGAGTCATTTTGGGTTTAAAGAATCTTAAATTTTATATAAATTTAAAAGCATGGAAAGAATTTTAATACTTTATTCAATTATTCATTCTTAAATTCACAATTTTATTAAGCATAATCAATTTATTGCAGAAAAGGAAATTTTGTCATGAAGCCAAAACCCTAGTTACCTGCCTAGCTTCCTAATTTAGCCTAATGTTTTCTAACCTAACTTTGGGATTAGAAATAGCCTGATTCTCATACTCAACTGTAAAGTTAAGACAGCAACAGCAACTTCAGCTCGTCAGCATCAGCTACCTGCAACCCGTCTCCTCTAACAGCCTTTCAGCATCTCCCACTCAGTAAGGGATCGATCAGGACCACCCAGCACTGGAAGCCACCAACACGAATCTTCTACTCCTCTCCTGACTGTGACTGCAACCACGACTGACATCAACTGCCCCCTCCCACTAAGAGTAGGCCCTCTTATACCCTAATTCTAACTTTGCTAACTAACTGTTGCAACATTAATATCACGCTTTTCTTTCATTGGTCCATGCATGTCAGCTTATTCATTCTTTTAATCAAGTTCTCTTGGATTCAAGGGTCCTTGGATCATTTCCTTTCCCATACGCTTAAACATTTCCATCCGATTCGATCAGTCCATTTGTATCTTCTTTTGACACATTCAAGAACTCCGCAGTCATTGTCCTTTCTCTTGGGCTCCTTTCCCACGGACTCTCTCCTGATCATCACAGCACACTATCAGTTCAATTAGGTCACACCAGCCTTGACCATTTCTTGCATCCTAGCCTCTCAGAGACATCACGAGGCTCCAGATTTCTTCAATCTCATCCCGTACCACGTGTCCCCTTGCGCCTGCGCACATCTTCCCACTGGCGGCCATTTTATCTCGCCACTCGGTTCTACTTTAGAAGCACTAATTTGAGGCAAATAAAACATAATTAAAATAGAGAAAAATATCCCTTTCGTTTCCCTCCCGTCTACGTACCCCAATTAGTTGTTACCTAGCAAAAGCGACATTTAAGCTGCTCCTTACTTACCATCACTATTGTTTTTGCAACGACACATTTTATTTCTATGAAGCACAAACATGCATTTATTTTATTTAGTACGCTTTTTATTCTTACGTTATGATTAGACACACGGACATTCATTAGTAGATTATTTAGCACGTACATTAGCATATTACCATTCCCACATATACAATGTTGATTAATACATTTAAACGAACATTTTTAATTAATTAATTATATAATTTGTTAGGGGTTAAATTTTTTATTTTTACTGCTCCATCACGAGACAGAGGTTCTACTGGTTTCATCAACCTAATATAGCTCCTCCAGCTTGGCTCAATATCAAAAAGTCTGATCCAGCGCTACACTTTATCAGGGATCGATACTCATCAATATTTCATACAAATGGCCCATACACATTCACCCAACTCACAAATCCCTGTTGCGCTGGATGGTCAAGTTTCAATTTCGTGGAAAATTATTCCCTTCACAAATTCACATTAATATCTCTAAATACATAACTAGACCTATATATAACTCTCTTTCCTCTCAGTCGACGGACCAATTAGTTGAGTAGTTGATGGTAATAATAGAACTAACTAGCTATCTAACCAGCTAAATAATCATAGACTCTCAGTAAGATAATAAAGTTTATCTCAGATAAATGTAATTGATAAATGCTCATCGCATACAGGTTGCAATGCAAACAATGAATCCCACAAAAGGAGAGAAATCAATTAACAAACTGCAAACAGTGTCATGCTCATCATCCATGTACGATATGCATATGAAGGAGTGGATAGATGAAGAGACATAAGTTTCAGCAAAATAATGCGAAACAATATACTTATGACGGAGTGGATAGATGAAGAGACATAAGTTTCAGAAACAAAAATATTATTTGCAAATAATTATGCAAATTACAAGTCAGAAGATAATACAAACCCAAAGATCAATGAAATACTACCCCCCTGGCCAAGGAAGTAGTGGGGTCTCCTGAAATAGAATCAGGAAACAAAGTTTTCAGGAACAGGACAGGACAAGGACAGGAACAGCTAGGCCTCTCTGCAAACCGACGGACTGCGACGCATCTCCCCTCTCAATCTCTTGCCACCGCTACGCTCTAACCACACCCCCAAAGGCACCCCAGTTATACCCTAAAACCTACATGTCCAACCCACATTAATTGAAACATTGCTTAGAATTTGACTGCTCATTGGATGCTTGGGGAGGTGGTGTATCACACCACCGTGATTTCATTCAAAATTCTTCATGCTCATTGTTCTACCCCCTTTCCCATTACATATTGGTTGACCAGTCTATACAATTTTGTTCTTGCTACATTTCATTAATTTCTCAGCCACGTCTGCGGAAGAAGTCGTGAGTCCCACGGCCAGTCTCATCTTTTGGCAGGCAAACAATGTTCTCTGAGCGGATCAACCTTGAATCTTTTATTCATCATCCACAGCGCTCAGCAATTTTGTCTGTCTTGTCAGGTCATTTCTGCTCATTTTCCAGCCCCTCATCTATCCGGTTATTTAAAAAAATTACAGGCCCATTCGCCTCCCTATGATGAAATAAACACATACATTCATTAATTACATGGAAATGCATCCTTCACTGTTTACCACCCACCTTTACACTATTCCCTGTTAATATATTCTTAGCATAAGCTTCATGCAAGGCGGCATTATTTATTATCGTTTTTAAAAGCAAGATGCAAAATGCGGCCTAAATGTACATTAATCTCGTTTCTTTTGAAACGCAATGTAAAATGCGGCCTAGTTCTTTCATGCATTAGTTCACATTAGTGCATGTATGCGCAAAGCGGTTTCCCATGTAGCTCGTGTGATTTGCGTGTTAGTTTTCACTGCACACTGTTACTAAGTATTATGGGGGAGTTAATTCGAGCAGGTTTCTTTTTGCAAAACCCTGATCCATCAATTCCCCCTCTGATGGCTACCTGGAGCAATCATAAAATACCCACCATACCAAGTGCCATCTTTATCTATCTAAAGATCAGCATTCCTTTCTCTTTTCATCAACTTCTCATCTAGCTCCTTCATCTCATCATAGTAATCTCCTTTCATATCTTCTAGTTCTATTTCATCTCTTTTTCTCTTTCTTGCTTTTCGTTTGTTATTTGATTCTGTCATCTCTTTTCTTCCACATTGACACTTACAATATTTGTATATCGTTATTATCACTAAGGCTACTCCAGCTACTGAAATGATTGGCATTATTATTTTCCCTAATAAACTACTTCCAAAGGTAGAAAACCATTTACTTACAGAAGAGAAACTCTTACCAAGTCTCTCCCAGACACCGTCAACCTCCAGTTGGGTCAAGTCTTCATGTAATTTCGTAATATTCTTAATATATCCCTCAATACCTTTACTTTTGTCAGGGATATAAGTACAGCAGTGTTGAATTTTCAACATGCCACAGACTCCACCCTCTTTTGCCAATAAGATATCAAGGGCAAGTCGATTTTGCAAAACCATTGATCTGATTGCAACCATTTCGGTGTCAATCATCAAGAACCCACCAGCAGTATTTGTCGATAAAAGATCAACCACTGTGGACATTTTCGAATTTTATGCGAATTCAGAACGACTGCAACTGATGGTATCAGTGCACCAAAAATATCACCTACTATTTCTGAGAAACTAGCTCTCTTCTTACGTGTTAGTCCTTGTTTTATTTCATTGATTCTGTTATTACTTTTGTCTACATGGTAGACCTTTGGGAAAACAATTGCAAAATAACAACTACCATACCAATGTGCAGGTAACCTGTAGTAGGCTTTCTTACCACACACATAATAGACTCCTGGGAAAACAGGATCAGTTCCACCCTTCAATCCCAAACCTCCAGTAATTTGGTAAGTATGCTCACATTCACTAGAACCAATGAAATAATTATTATAGTTAGTTTTCATTCTAAGCAAGCAGATTTTCCCCTTTTTATACCAGTCCAGGGACATTGCAGCATATGTTTCGCCTTTCTCATAATTTCCTTCTCTAAACGCCCATGGCGGTACCTGTGACTTCTGTTCAGCAGCTTTCCTTTGGAAACTTTCTATTCTATATTCTACCATATTTATGAACACTTTTTCTTCAACCCGCAAACTACATGTTAGCTTGTTTTTGTAAGCATATCCTATATCTAGTGTCTTAGTAATATGGAAGAATTCTCCCATATAACG
Source organism: Calotriton arnoldi (assembly GCA_963921515.1). Lineage (NCBI taxonomy): Eukaryota > Metazoa > Chordata > Amphibia > Caudata > Salamandridae > Calotriton > Calotriton arnoldi. The sequence goes on from CAWUFW010005495.1 coordinate 1,020,545, forward strand.
TGCATTTTTACTACATAAAAAAAACCTTGTTTAGTTCCTTTATAATAGGTATTTCTGAAAATACTAAATCTATATTGGAATAATGATACCCCAGCTTCCCCGTCACGTAGAATAGGCTGGTTAAAACACTGCAAGACACACCGTATGTTAAAGGTAGGTGATGATTGGTCACCCCCTCTGAGACAGACGAAGGTAATTGCATACAGACATAACAATCACTCACATTCATCGTATTAACATACTCGTACAATAATTTTGTAAAAACATTTAACAAAAAATCACTAATTGATTTATCATGATGGAAAATACTTCCATCTATCTGTTTTATGTTAGTATTAGGGGTTTCTTTAGTAACATCACTCACTCTTTCGCTTATTACATCATTAGTATTGTTTCCATTATTAGTTACCATTAGAATAGGTACAATGACAGTTAATAGTATCCACATAAATGTCAGTAATAAGACACTACATAAGCAAGCTTTAATACACCTACGTTTTAGGCTAGATTTTGGATGTTCAGTCACTTTTGCTTCAGCCATTTTTGTATTCCACTAAAAATAAATATCTTAAATCTATAAAAAAAACCTCTAAATTTACTTTAAAAAAAATACTTTTCTGGAAAATAGTGTAATCCTACACTTTAAGGCTTTCTCCTTTTACCCCTTTCTTTTATTTCTTTTTCTTTAAATCTTCTGAGTCTTTCTATTTATTTAGTCTGGCAAGGTTTCACCTTAATTTTTCACAGTTCTTTTAAGGTGGTTTTAATTTGCTTTCATCCACTTGTTCAGTGCCAGTACCGTCTTTTTCTTCACTTGGATCTGAGCTTTCAATTTCTTCCAAGATCACGTACGTCCATTCCGGTGCTGTGTATTTCTTGCTTGGAATTCTTACTCTCCTTGTTTTTCGTACTAAATCTTCTCCTGACTCTTCTTGTTCTGCTTGACTTGAGACCTCATTAATTTGCTCTGGTCTTCTTTTTGTCTTTTTACTCCACTTGGCCAATTGTCACCTTTTCTCGGTCTTTTAGTTTGAACTACTTTCTCACGTTCTTCATCTGGTTCATAGGTTCTTTTATTTGGCCTTTCTCCTATCTGTTCTTCTTCTTGACTTTCAGTAACTTCCCTTTTTTCTGGTTCTACAGCAGTCTCATGAGACCCAGTAACTGGTGCCCCCTCTACTTGAATTGTGCTTGGCTGTTCGTCATCGGTTAGTTCTTCAGAATCTGTTACTCTAGATTCTTCAGCTTCACACACTTCAGCCTTTGGTCTTTGGCTTTGGTTGGCCAGTTGCTGCTCTTCTTGTTTTTCAAGTGGACTTGGGACTCGTCTGGTATGGCTCGCATGGATCCAATTTGGCAAACCACGACACTTCACTGCTGTCGTCGTCACCAGAATCACCTGATAGGGTCCGTTCCACCTGGGTTCTAAACACGATTTTCTCACGTATTTCTTCACGAAAACCCACTCTCCAGGACTCAGATCGTGAGCTTGATTCGGCTGTGTCGTAGTGGCATTTTCTCCAACCTGGTGAGACACAGAACGCACCAGATCAGCCAATCCTCTGCAATAGTCAAGCACTAGATCATCAGATATATTCATCAGTTTGTTCGCTGGTATAAATGCTTGGCTCATTGCTCTTCCCATAAGAATCTTGTGAGGACTCAATCCCGTCTTTTTGTCAGGAATGCTTCTAAGACTCATCAATACAAGGGGTAAAGCATCAGGCCATCTCAGTGTCATGGATTCACACACCTTTCCTAATCTAGATTTTATGGTGCCATTTATCTGCTCAACCACTCCAGATGCTTCGGGTCGATAGGCACAATGCAGCTTCTGCTCAATCTGTAATGCTGCACAAATCATCCGAATTATCTCATTGTTAAAATGGGTTCCTCTATCTGTTTCTAAAGTGACTGGAAATCCGAATCTAGGTATCAGTTATCTTAGAAGTAGCTTCGCGACTGTTAAACTGTCATTCCTTCTCGTTGGACAAGCTTCCACCCAGCGAGAAAACAAACAGACAACAACCAACACATATTTCAGCCCATTGCACGGGGGGAGCTCAATAAAATCCAACTGGAATCGGGTGAATGGTCCTGCTGCCTTTCCAATTCCAACTAACAACTGTCTTTCTGCATGGATTTTGCTGCTGACAGGTGACACACCTCTGGCAGAGACTCTCTGCAATGGCCCTGAACTTTGGGTTACACCATGATTGCTTGAAGAGCCTGATCATAGCATCTCTTCCAACATGTGCAATTCCATGGTATACCCTTGCCATTTGGGATAGTAAACTGTCTGGCATGACTGGTCTTTCGTCTATATAGACCCACACTTCGTCCTCTGCTCTCTTTCTGCAGCCTGAATTTATCTAAATTCCCTTTTCCTCATCACTTACTTCTTCCTGTAACTGTCTAATTTCGTCCCAAGTTTCAAATGAAGAAGAAAACATAAGATGGCAATTGGTATTTTCTTTTTCCATCCCTTTGTTTAGAGCAATTAAATTTCGTGCACAGAAACGCGCTACTTGATCCGCGTATCTGTTGCCCTTCGTTACATAATCATCTCCTGATTTACGTGCGGAACATTTGACCACTGCAATCCTTTTGGGCAATTGTAAAGCATCCAATAAATCTTTTACAATTTTGCTGTTTCTTATAGGGGAACCTGAAGAAGTCAGAAATCCCCTTTGCATCCATAGCTGACCGAAGTCGTGGACAACCCCAAAACCATATTGACTATCAGTAAATATGGTTACCCTCAGGCTTTTGGAAATTTTGCACGCTCTAATCAGAGCTATCAATTCAGCAATTTTGGGCGGAGTTTACCCCTTTTAAACAGGATGCTTCTAGAACTCCCGATATGGTGCAAACAGCATAGGCAGAACACAATTCTCCTTTCTCATTTCTTAAACATGATCCATCAACAAACATCTCACAGTCTGGTTCTTCTAATGGAACATCCTCAATATCGGGCCTGGGTTTCATGCACAACTCTGTCACATCCAAACAATCATGATCCGCCTCTTCTCTTACTTCCTCACAATATGAATTCGGCAACAGGGTTGCCGGATTTACGGTTGTGCATCTTACCACAGTCACATTTTCAGCACCCAAAATCACTCTTTCGTACTTAGTCAGCCGACTGGAGGTCATATACTGTGTCCTTGTACGTGTCAAAAGGATCTCAACTGAATGTGGCACATACACCTTGACTGGATGTCCAATCACAATTGCTTCACTCTGTTCCAGACTCACACAAGTAGCTGCTACTGCTTTTAAACAGCCTGGCAACGCTGCGGCCACTGAATCCAAAGTGGCAGAAAAGTATGCTATGGGACGTAGTGCCATTCCATGTTTTTGAGTTAAAACTGAAAGTGCACACCCATCTCTTTCACAACAATACAATGCAAAATCCTTTGCATAATCTGGCATTCCCAATGCAGGTGCTCGACGAAGACTGTTTCGCAATTTAGTAAAAGCTTCCATACTTTCATCATCCAACACAATCGGATCTTTCACATCGTTTCGTGTCAACCTCTGTGGAAGTTTTGCAATCAGTGAGAACCCACTGATCCACTGCCTGCAGTATCCAACCATTCCCAAAAACATTTGAACTTCTCTCTGAGTTTTTGGTGGACTCATTTGTTTAATTACACTAATTCTTTCTGGTGTCACCTTTCTGACTCCTTTTTCTATTTTGTGTCCTAGGTACTGGACTTCCTGTTTACAAAATTGCAATTTTGCTGGTGACACTTTGTGTCCTCCTTCTGCTAAATGGTTCATTAAGGCAATGGTATCTGTCACACATGCCTCTCGTGTCTTTGATGCCACTAGTAGGTCATCAATATACTGAACCAAAACTGAATTTCCTGGCATGACTAAAGTCTCCAAACATCTTTTCAGGATCTGATTAAAAATTGAAGGACTCTCTGTGTACCCTTGAGGAACTCGGCACCATGCCAAAACACGGTCTCCGAACCGGAATGCAAACAAATACTGGCTTTCCGGATATAAAGAAATCGAGAAAAATGCTTGGCACAGATCAATCCCTGTGTACCATTCAGAATCACATGGGATTTGGTAAAGGATTACTGCTGGATTCGGCACTACTGGACAACAGGGTACTACAATTTTATTAATTTTTCTTAAATCCTGCACTATTCTATATTTTCCACTGGGCTTTTTAATTCCTATAATAGGTGAATTACAAGGACTACTCATTATTTCTTTCAGAATTCCCTGTTCAACCATTTGGTCAAAAACAGGAGTGACTCCTGCAATTACTTCCGGACTCATTTTGTACTGAGAAGTGTTTGGATATATGGCACCCTCTTTTACCGTAATCTGAATCGGATCTACATTTGACACTAGGCCAATCTCTTTTCCTGTAAAATCCCATACATCCATCCTTACTGCACATTTTAATTCAGGCAAACTCTCTTCTGTGAGAAGTGAAAACAACTCATCCACTTCTGTCCCTTCCTTCGCCAACATCATCTTGAATTCGACATCCTCATAGATGGTACAATTCATTTTACACAATAAGTCTCTTCCCAAGAGATTTACTGGACTCGAGTCACATACCACGAAACGATGCATGTCTCTGAAACTTCCAATATGAACTTCTATCGGATTTGTGACTGGCGTTCTAATTTGCTTGTTTGAGACTCCTACAACTTGGATAGTTTCTCCCAAGAGGGGTAGGTTCGGAATTTCTGCTGCTCTCACAGTAGAACGGCTAGCGCCAGTGTCCATCAGGAATGTAATATCATTACCTTCCACCTTTCCGTCAACAAATGGACCTGACTGATCTACCACCAAGGATGCGCCAAGCATGCACTCTTCCTTCCCCCTCAGGCACCGTCATTGAGATGAGTCTGAATCACTCTCATTGCACTGCAACCAATATTGCGGAACTATTTGCACACTTTGATTCTTACCAATTTGATCACCTCCGTGAAATCCAGTGTTCGCACTGCACCTCTGCACTTGAGCATTCACATTATTGGGCATAGGAGCTTGTGGCACCTGTAACTGTGGAGCAATTACCTGCTGTTCCTGCTGTTGATTCACACCCACCTCATTCTGCATCTGTGGATTTAAATTTTGAGTTACCCCATTATTCTTTTGAACAGATCTACACTCGTTCTTCCAATGTCCATACTTTCCGCACGCATGACAAGGAAATTTCTTCTTAGCTTCTTCTTTGCTCAATTTACCTCTACCTCTACCTCCACTGTATACCTGACCAATTTGATTCTGACCATTCATTTGATTACCTGTTTGAGAACCACTGTTTACTTCTTGCTGCTCTGCTATCTTCACTTGTGCCCACATAATTTTCTCCTTTAGTTTTTTATTGATTCAATGTCATCACTACAATACTTCGCATACCTCAAAATTTCGTCAATTGTTTTGATCTGCCAACAAATCAAGTGCTGCTGAATCATATTACTAATCTCCGGTTTCAAACCAAACACAAAACGATACACAAAATGTCCCATATCTTTGTCTCCAATATTCTCAAATCCGCTGTACTGTTTAAATACCTGCAACAACCTTTCATAATACAAAAAGAACAATTGATGGACAGAATGCAGAACAATGTCATACATTCACCCCAGTACAGAGATCTGGGCCTAAATCCATCGTTTTTTTGCTCACCATGCCATTCCAGTTTGGACCCAGCCATATGCAAATCAGTCTTGACCCTGCACCCAATGGGAACAGTCCAGCCCGAACTGCCAGGCCAGGTCCTCCCTGGACTGGAAACAAGCATCCTAGGACCGGTTTTGGGCTTTCAGCCCTCATCAGCCAGGATAGCTTGACTCCAGTGGCATGGAGAGCACGGGACCCACGTCTGGGCATACCCGTCCCACTCGGGGTGACAAATGCAAAAAGAACAATCGATGGACAGAAAGCAGAACAATGTCATACATTCACCCCAGTACAGAGATCTGGGCCTAAATCCATCGTTTTTTTGCTCACCATGCCATTCCAGTTTGGACCCAGCCATATGCAAATCAGTCTTGACCCTGCGCCCAATGCCAGGCCAGGTCCTCCCTGTACTGGAAACAAGCATCCTAGGACCGGTTTCGGGCTGGGTCCAAACTGGGGTGGTGTAGTGGGCAAAAGAACGATGGATTTAACCCAGATCTTTTGACTGGGGGAGAATGTTTGCATTGTCAGCATTCCGTCCATCATTTGTTTGCTGTAACACTTTTTGTCCTAAGTGGGATGGGTATGCCCAGACGTGGGTTCCTTGCTCACTGTGCCGCTGGATTCAAGCTAGCCTGGCTGAAGAAGGGTGACATACCCTGAAACCGGTCCCAGGATGCTTGTTTCCGGTCCAGGGAGGACCTGGCCTGGCAGTTCGGTCTGGACTGTTCCCATGGGGCACAGGGTCAAGACTGATTTGCATATGGCTCGGTCCAAACTGGGGTGGCGTAGTGGGCAAAAGAACGATGGATTTAACCCAGATCTTTTGACTGGGGGAGAATGTTTGCATTGTCAGCATTCCGTCCATCATTTGTTTGCTGTAACACTTTTCACCCTAAGTGGGATGGGTATGCCCAGACGTGGGTCCCTTGCTCACTGTGCCACTGGATTCAAGCTAGCCTGGCTGAAGAAGGGTGACATACCCTGAAACCGGTCCCAGGATGCTTGTTTCCGGTCCAGGGAGGACCTGGCCTGGAAGTTCGGTCTGGACTGTTCCCATGGGGCACAGGGTCAAGACTGATTTGCATATGGCTGAGTCCAAATGGGGTGGCGTAGTGGGCAAAAGAACGATGGATTTAACCCAGATCTTTTGACTGGGGGAGAACGTTTGCATTGTCAGCATTCCGTCCATCATTTGTTTGCTGTAACACTTTTCGCCCTAAGTGGGATGGGTATGCCCAGATGTGGGTCCCTTGCTCACTGTGCCACTGGATTCAAGCTAGCCTGGCTGAAGAAGGGTGACATACCCTGAAACCGGTCCCAGGATGCTTGTTTCCGGTCCAGGGAGGACCTGCCTGGCAGTTCGGTCTGGACTGTTCCCATGGGGCACAGGGTCAAGACTGATTTGCATATGGCTGGGTCCAAACTGGGGTGGCGTAGTGGGCAAAAGAACGATGGATTTAACCCAGATCTTTTGACTGGGGGAGAATGTTTGCATTGTCAGCATTCCGTCCATCATTTGTTTGCTGTAACCTTTCATAATAGGCATGTACTGACTCTTTCGATTCTTGGGTCATCCTGTGTATCTTAACCCAATCTGTTTCCTTTGGAGAAATTTTCCCTTTCAAAAAAGTGATTACCTGATTATACTTTCTCATCACCTCATCAGATGGTGCACCTGTTTTAGGATCTCTAGAATATTCTTCTTTTGGCCAATCGATAGTAATTTTACATTCTGTCCACAAATGGGCTGGTACGACAATTTCAAACAAACCATCTAAATATTTTAACAAAACGTTTGAAACTTTCACAAATCTCTCTACCTGTTTCTACCACTCTACTGGTTTCTCTCTTAATCTGGGAAAATCATTCGTAAAGGACAATATATCCTGTCTTGTCCAGGGAACGTGCACATATCCACCACCTGGGACTTCTCTCTTCGGACACGCCCTTTCAACCTGTTCTGTCTCTCTTAATGGAAACATTGACGTTCCTTTGCCAGCTGCCTCTTCTTTCTTTTTCGTCCATCTACCTTTCCACCGGTCTACATCTCCCCATTTTTTCAGAATATTCATCAACTCTTTTACCTGTAATCTTTTCCCTGACGCATTAAAACTCTCCAAATTTTTTTCGGTAAAGGCCAATCTGTACGATTTCTGCAGCACCTTTGACTTCTCTATATCTATTCCATATTCACTAGCAGCCTCTGCTATTTTCTCATGAAGATTCCTCGCTCTCCAAGTGATACTTTTACACAAGAAAAACAGCTCTTCATCTCGGTAAGTCCCTAGTCTATCTGGACTTATCGTACCAATAATAATTTCTTCCAAATCTACTATCAATTGGCTCACATTTATACTCTTTGGTTGAGGTTTTTGCTTTTCCATTCCCTTTATCCAATCATTCAATTCCTCTGGTGAAGGACCTGTTGAACTCCCTGTCGTTGGAATGACGTTTGTCCCTGTTCTTCTCGGATCTATTTGTATACCTCTTCTAGGGGTTTCTGTTATCATCTCACAAACCGGAAGATCTAACAATGTAGTATTCGTGTCAGCTTGTCCATCCTCATCTACTACCGTCACCATTCCACTCCTGTCGCTACTCCTTGGAACTGCCAATGTATGTACTTTTGATATATTCTGTTTTTCTCCATACAATGGAACTACAGGACCAATTGTTACCGGTACCGTCAATGCTTCTGCATTTAGACTCAACTGATTTATTTTCTGGATCTGCTCTACTCTTGCCTTATTTAATATGTCCAATTCTTTTTCTCGCACTACTCTAGCCATGTCCGTAATCTGTGGAGTTAGTGGTGCACTCAGAGTCACCTCAACTGAATTTTCTTGATATGGCGGAGGTCTTTTGGTCATAATGTCTTCTAACAACTCATCATCAGACTCGTTCAGGTCCTGTCTTAAACTCGAAATTTCGATATTTTTCCTTTTCTCTTTACTCTTGCCTCCTGTCTGATCTTCAGCAACTAAAACTGGGCACAAACCCTCATTTACCACAGCTCTCCTCCATCTTTTCATTGTATCTTCTCTTCTCTCAAAAGGATATCTAGTCATTAAATTTCTATATCTCCTACCACCTCGATATTTCTCTCTTGCGAATGCTTCTACTTCCCATTCCTCTAGCGCTTCATACTGGGTAGGTCTGGGAATTGGCTCTAATGAATTCATCCGATTTCTCAAATTCTGCAGAATCCTTACATTAAACGAACCATGCTGTGGGAAAGCTATAACACCATCATCCTTGGTGTATTCCACCCAATTTTCTAACCAAGTACATATATGGTATCCTCGCTCTAACATCATATAGGAAGCAGGCGTTCTCGGCGGTGGAATAGGAATTCCCTCTCTAGTCACTATTGGTTTGTCCTTTTTAAAGAAATTCTTTATTTTCATAAGCAGCTTCATTTTTCTGACACTTTACGCTAATGTCTCTCAGTTAAAACAACAAGGAAACCTTTCCGTAATTCTACTTATTCTATTTGTCAGTTATTGTCCAATACCAGCGCGACTCACACCAACCGTCCAATCACAGCTCTCTACGTATCTGCTGTCTCAACCAATACCAGCGTGGCTCACACCAACCGTCCAATCACAACTCTCTACGTATCTGCTATCTCAACCAATACCAGCGCGGCTCACACCCACCGGCCAATCAGAGCTTACTTCACGTTCCCCGCCTGACCAATACCAGCGCGGCCTTTTTGTGACGTCAGTATTACTCCTTCTACTGACCCTCCCTTTACAAAATAGTACGGCGATGTATTTCTAAGTTTTTCTTAATCAAAATTCTTGTTAGTAACAACACAAAACAATGCTACCTTGTCTGTTCCTCTAAATAAAGAGATAGTTCTTCACTTCAAAACGAGAAATTCTTTCACTTCCAGTAAAACAACGACCAGCGTTATTTTACACCAAAACAAGCTACAGGTGGACTTGGTACTCCTCTAGGGATAAGGCCAAAGTTTCGCAAGAGGACTTTTTGGTGTAAAAGAGGTCTTGGTACTCCCCTGGGGATAAGGCCAGAGTTTCGGAAGTGGACCCTTCGCTATTTTCAGACACTCTACTCATATACGAAAATTTTCCCTAAATATAACACCTACAGCCTTCCGCCGTACAGTATTATAACAACAGATAAAGTACTTCTGCAGTGTGATATCTTATCCACACTCTTCTTCTGCCTACTTCAGGCTAAATTTCCATCCCGGGATTCCCCAGGTACCTCCGTACCTGTACTTCTAGACAACATAGAACAAGACACTAACTTTTTCTTGTTAAAACATATAATCAATAATTATTACCAAACTAATCAATAATTAAACCGTCCTCTGCTACCAGAAAACCTGATCCAGCGCTACACTTTATCAGGGATCGATACTCATCAATATTTCATACAAATGGCCCATACACATTCACCCAACTCACAAATCCCTGTTGCGCTGGATGGTCAAGTTTGAATGTCATGGAAAATTATTTCCTTCACAAATTCACGTTAATATTTCTAAATACATAACTAGACCTATATATCAACTCTCTTTCCTCTCGGTCGACGGACCAATTAGTTGAGTAGTTTATGGTAATAATAGAACTAACTAGCCATCTAACCAGCTAAATAATCACAGACTCTCAGTAAGATAATAAAGTTTATCTCAGATAAATGTAATTGATAAATGCTCATCGCATACAGGTTGCAATGCAAACAATGAATCCCACAAAAGGAGAGAAATCAATTAACAAACTGCAAAAAGTGTCATACTCCTCATCCATGTACGATATGCATATGAAGGAGTGGATAGATGAAGAGACATAAGTTTCAGCAAAATAATGCGAAACAATATACTTTTTACGGAGTGGATAGATGAAGAGACATAAGTTTCAAAAACAAAAATATCATTTGCAAATAATTATGCAAATTACAAGTCAGAAGATAATACAAACCCAAAGATCAATGAAATACCACCCCCTGGCCAAGGGAGTAATGGGGGTCTCCTGAAATAGAATCAGGAAACAAAGATTTCAGGAACAGGACAGGACAAGGACAGGAACAGCTAGGGCTCTCTGCAAACCGATGGACTGCGACGCATCTCCCCTCTCAATCTCTTGCCACCGCTACGCTCTAACCACACCCCCAAAGGCACCCCAGTTATACCCTAAAACCTACATGTCCAACCCACATTAATTGAAACATTGCACAGAATTCGACTGCTCATTGGATGCTTGGGGAGGTGGTGTATCACACCACCGTGATTTCATTCAAAATTCTTCATGCTCATTGTTCTATCCCCTTTCTCATTACATATTGGTTGACCAGTCTATACAATTTTGTTCTTGCTACATTTCATTAAATAATTTCTCAGCCACGTCTGCGGAAGAAGTCGTGAGTTCCACGGCCAGTCTCATCTTTTGGCAGGCAAACAATGTTCTCTGAGCTGATCAACCTTGAATCTTTTATTCATCATCCGCAGCGCTCAGCACTTCTGTCTGTCTTGTCAGGTCATTTCTGCTCATTTTCCAGCCCCTCATCTATCCGGTTAATTTAGGAAATTACAGGCCCATTCGGCTCACTATGATGAAATAAACACATACATTCATTAATTACATGGAAATGCATCCTTCACTGTTTACCACCCACCTTTACACTATTCCCTGTTAATATATTCTTAGCAAAAGCTTCATGCAAGGCGGCATTATTTATTATCGTTTTTAAAAGCAAGATGCAAGATGAGAAATGCGGCCTAAATGTGCATTAATCTCGTTTCTTTTGCAACGCAATGTAAAATGCGGCCTAGTTCTTTCATGCATTAGTTCACATTAGTGCATGTATGCCCAAAGCGGTTTTCACTGCACACTGTTAATAAGTATTATGGGGGAGTTAATTCGAGCACGTTTCTTTTTGCGAAACCCTGCTCCATCAATTCTCTAGCCCTACCACTATCCCTCACAGCCCTTATTACCACCAAGAGAATAAAGACAGAACACTAGGCAAGTATTCTCTCTCACACAGTACAAACTCTACGGAAAATTGACAATAAACTACCTAACAAAATATGCTACTCTACACTCACGTCAATATGGCACAACAATTACCTCAAATCAGAGGGCAAAACACTCTCCGTAGAGAAATGGGCACACAAAAAAGTTATCCTTTTAATAGGAGATCTAGGTTCTCCCACAGACCCCATACCCTTCTCATAGGTCAAATTCAAATTTGAACTTGACGAAATTTATTTTCAGACCTATTTAAAGATTAAAGCTATTATCACCAAACACAAACCCCTGAGAACACCTGACCTTCCTTCCATACTGAAGCGCATTGCCAAGGGAGGGCACATAGCTTATAAACTCTATTCCATACTGACTCCCATGATCTCTTCCCTAACCAATCCAATCCAAGTTAAATGGGAATCCATCTTAAACAAAATGAACGCCAAACAGAACTTGCCCCTGAACTGGCCATCCATTTGGTCCAACCTAACATCTAATAAGATCACAACCTCGTTAGCTCAGTACTGACTATGGACCACGTACATGACCCACTGGGTCTCTCAGACAAATGTTGGAGTTGCAATAATGCAATGGCTGACTTACCCCATATGCTACTCGAATGTACCTATGCCAAAAAATGTGGTCTGAACTTGGGCCCATTATATTAAAGATCCTTCAGATAGGCTGGACCCCTGACCTCGCCTCTATCGCACTGGGTAGTCTACCTCCTGAACTCCCCAAATGCCTAGACTATGATGGTTGTATCTTATGGGAGATACTAATATCAATTTGTCTTAAAGCCATCATCTCTGAATGGAAAGACCTCTCCAAACTCTCTACCCACATTTGGTGGGAATGAGTCCTATTCACCAGGGTTGCCTACAACTCACTAAACGCCTTCCTAAAATGTCCCTCGAAGAAAAAGTAAAAAATCTGGTTGAAATTAGACTCATACATCGCCAACACCACATCTTCATAGATGCCACCCCTCCCTTCTTCTTTATCTTTCCCTCCTCCCCCCTTCCCCAATCCCCATCCAGCCCCCTCACTCACCCCTCCCGCGCTCTACCCCCCTTCTCTACTACGTCCTCCGCTTTCTACAATCCTCCCTCTCTCTATATCTACTTCTCTCCTCTGTCTCCTTTCTCTATCCCCTCTCCCCTCCCAAGCCGAAATACTACCTGGGGGTATCCCATATCACAAAATGCCAACTAAAACTTTATAGTTCCTCTATTACCTCTAGTACTCAGAACAACACAGCTCTATGCTCCAAAGATACCATGATTTGTCATAACTTTATGCCTCCTTGACGCCATATCTCCTTAGATAATTCATTTTGTAACCATTGTCACTCATCATATCCCAATATGCGATGTCTTTATTTCTTCTCTTTGCATAGCTGCTAAGGTTTGATTGAGACTCCATATATTCAGTCTTCTTATGTGTGACATATTGATGGAGCAAAGATTTGAGAAAATGAAACTTGCTCGAAGAAATCCTCCATTAACTTTTACTAATCATTAAAACTGTAGATAAGACGAAACCAATATGCACCAGACACCGACACATGGGAGAGAAGCTTACGCATGCTTAAACTAATGAAGAATAAGAAGCAGCGCGACTAAAACCCACTTTAATTTGCAAAAAGGCTTTGCGCATGTGCGAAACTGAATTACGTAGACATAACGTGACTAACTCGCTTTGAGAGGGAAAACCTCGAGCATGCGCAAGAAAAGCTAACACGTGGTCTTAAGGTACCGCGTGCCCGGCATCTGCTTGCTTGAATTTAAAAGAAAGCTGCTGTTGTTAACGCTTTTGCCTAAAAGAGATAATAACAACATGGGATAGAGTAGAAGTGGGTGGTGAACAGTGAGAATTATATGTTTAAGAAAATAACATCTGTTTATGATTCCTTTATTAATAGTGTGCATTCGGGCCTGCTAAGAGCTTGACAGAAAAAGAAAATGGCGATGGATGACCAAAAGTGGCGCATGCTCAGAGAGTCCATGATGTGACCCGATGACCGAAAGAGCTGAATGACTGCCAAGAATCAAGGACAGAGGACATGAGAAAAAGAAGACATGTATCATTCGTCTATGTAGTCTGTATTGAATAAATTATTGCAGATGGCAACAATATATGCATGGGAAGAGGATAATATGAATGAGCTAAAGGGGAAGGGCTAGCTAACAATAAAAGTCTTAATAGAAATGAATATGTCAGCTTGGTGTGATGAAAACTCCCCTACCCCCGTCCAATCATATTCCGTATTTTAGTGAAATTTGCAACTCTTGAGGGTGGGACATGTAGAAATAAAGACTATAACTAGAGTAAGTTGAGGTCAGTTAGTATGATGGATGATTGATCGATAGCTCCTCGACGCTGAGAGAGAGACGGGTATGCTGCATCGGGAGAGAGCATCATAGAGAGAGAGGCGAGAGCAGACTGGGAGATTCAGATCTGAAATGACAGCCTGGTTAGATTCGAAGATTTGCGGAAGAATATCGAGGCGGGAGAGAGTGTGAGAGAGGGAATCGCCCTGGTGCGTCGGGTTATAGAAGAGTCTAGTAAGTATTGGTCCTGTCCTGATCCTGTCCTTTAGTCTTTGTCTCCTGATCCTAAGTCAGGAGACCTCCACCATTCCTTTGGCCAGGGCTTTGGTTTTCCGGTCATCTCTTATTAGGTAAATGATATTCTATCTCAAATATTTCTTTGCAAATGTACATTAATATGTGTCTTTTGTCTCTACATCTATCCACTCTTATGCATTGATTTTTGTTGAATGAGGTTGTGTAATTGAATGTATTTTGCTAAATGAAATCTCTTTCTCCCATTGAAGAATAATGGAATTTGCACTGTAAATCTGTAATGATGAGCGTTCAACTTTATGACTGAAAATTTAGATAAAGCTTATAAATCTTACTGAGAGTCTGTGGTCATTTCACTAAGAGCTGTGCATTAGTTAAGAAGTTGTTAATATCACCATCAACTAACTCAACTAATGGTCCATCGACCAGAGGAAGATTGTTGATTCGTGAAGATTAGTTAGGCATTGAAATGTCAATTTGACCTGATTTGTGGTTACAGGGACATAACTAATCAGAACTTAAGTGAATTATAAAAACTAGCCCCCAGCGGAGCGTCCAGGGAGTGTGGATGAACATTTTGCATGAAATGTATTATGGGCCCATTGTTGTGAAATATTCAACCCTGTGGGAGTTTTTCTGGTAGCAGAGTTATAGTTATTATTGATTAGTTTGGTGATTATTGATTTTAACTACATGTTTAACACAAAATGTTAGTGTTGCGTTTTATGTTGTCTAGAAGTACAGGTACAGAGATACCTGGGAATCCCGGGAATGGAATTTAGAAGAGTGTGGTAAGGAAATCACACTGCAGAAGGTTACTCGTATGTCGTCATAATACCTAAAAGCTATTGAGGGCTGTAGGTGTTAAATTAGGGACTATATCGTATAAGAGTCGAGTGTGAGTAATAGTGAAGGGTTCACCTGTGTAACTTTGGCCTTACCCGAAGGAGGAGTATCCCTAGAGGAGTAATAGGTCCTCCCCGAGCTTAAGTGAAGGGTAAACAGTGGTTTTTACTTGTAGTGTAAGGAAGTACTTTCTCTTTGAAGCAAGTGAATAAACTATCTTTGGATTAGTGGGGCAGACAGAGTAGCGTTGTTTTTACATTGTAACTAGCAGAAAATTATAAAGAAAAACTAGAAAGAAATATTGTTGTATTACCTTGTGAAGGGAGGGTCAGTAGCAGGAGCCATACTGACGTCACAAAGAGCCGTGCTGGTATTGGTTGAGACAGCGGGTGTGTAACAAGTGCAGATTGTAAAGGGAGGGTCAGTAGCAGGAGTCATACTGACGTCACAAAGAGCCGCGCTGGCATTGGTCAAACAAGTGGGTGTGTTGAAAACCCTGATTGGTTGGTAGACAAGAACTGCGCTGGTATTGGTTGCGGAAGAGAATACGTAGTGAGCCCTTATTGGTCTGTTGGTGTGAGTCGCGCTGGTATAGGACGAGTGTTGGGAAACAGGATACGGAAGCATACGGAAGAATTTCTAGTTTTAGCCTGCTGAAAATAATTAGTCACAGGGATCGGAAGAATGAAGTGGATTAATAAAATCAAAAATTTCTTTAAAAAAGATAAGCGTGTAGTAACTAGAGAAGGAATTCTTATGCCACCCCTAACACGCCTGCTTTCTTTATGATGTTGGAATGAGGATATCATACTTGTGTCTTGTTGGAAAATTGGGAAGAGTATACGAAAGGTGATGGTGTTCTAGCTTTCCCTGAACATGGTACGTTTAATGTAAGGATTCTTCAGAATTTGAGAAATCGGATGAATTCATTAAAACCAACTCCTAGGTTAACGCAGTATGAAGCTTTGGAGGAATGGGAAGTTGAGGCATTTGAACGAGAAAAATACAGAGGAGGTAGAAGAATAAATAGAGGGTTTTTACCCAGATATCCGTTTGACACTTGAGGAGATCAGATGAAAAGATGGAGAAGAGCTGTAGTAACGGAAGGCTTGTATCCAGTGTTGATGGCTGAGGATCAAGTAGGGAGTAAAAGTAAAGAGAAAGTGAAACATATAGGTATGACAGGAACAGGATGTGAAGAATCTGATGATGAGTTATTAGAAGACCTTTTAGTTAAAAGACCTCCACCTTATCAAGAAAATGCTAGAGATACAACTCCAAGTGCACCAATGATGGGAACTCCATTAGTTCCACAAGTTTTATATGATCCAACAGTCAGCCGAGTATTACAGGAAAAAGAAAGGAATGAGTTGAATAAGACAAAAGAAGAGATAATTCAGAAAATAAATCAGTTAGGTTTGAATGCTGAAGCCTTGACAGTACCAGTAACAATTGGTCCTGTTATTCCATTGTATGGTGATAAGCCAGATACCCCGAGATGAAAAACAGTGACAGTTCCACAGAATAGTGCTAGAAAAGAGGCAGAAATGTTAGAAGATCAAATTAGTGAGTGTGATTCAAATATCTCGTTACTAGATCTCCCTAATCTTGAAACTGTGACTGAGACCCCGAAGAGAGTTACACCAGTAAATACAAGGAGAAAAGAACCGAATGTCACTCCAGTAGCAGGGAACTCAAAAGGATTTTCACCAGAAGACCAGAGGAATGGGCAAACGGATTAGACAAGAAAAAACCCCAAACACCAAATATAGATGTAGGCAAGTTGAAAGTGGATTTAGAAGAAATGATTATTGGTACTATAAGCTCAGACAGATTAGGTTCATATGGAGATGATGAATTGTTGTTTTTGTGCAAAAGTATAACCTGGAAAGCAAAGAATCTTCATGAGAGGATAGTAGAAGTGGCTTCAGAATTTGGAATAGATGTAGAAAAGTCGAAAATATTACAGAAACCATATAGGGCAGAATTTACTGAAAAGGATTTAGAAAGTTTGAATGCGTCAGGAAGGAGATTACAGATAAAAGAATGAATGTATATTTTGAAGAAATGGGGAGATGTAGACTGATGGAGAGGTAGATGGACAAGAAAAAGGGATGAGGCAGCTACAAAGGAAACATCTGCATTCCCATTAAGAGAGACAGAACAGGTTGAAAAGGTGTGTCCAATGAGAGAAGTTCCTGGTGGTGGATATGTTCATGTTCCTTGGTCAAGACAGGATATTTTGTCTTTTACTAATGATTTCCCCAGATTGAGAGAGAAACCAATCAAATGGTACAAGCAGGTAGAAAGATTTGTGAAAGTTTCAAAGGTATTATTAAAGGATTTGGATGGCCTGTTTGACATAGTGGTACCAACTGATTTGTGGATAGAATGTAAAATTACGATTGATTGGCCAACTGAAGAGTATCCCAGAGACGCAAGGACAGGTGCACCTTCAGATGAAGTGATGAAAAAGTATCAACAGGTGATTACTTTCTTGAAAGGGAAAATTCCTCCAAAAGAAACAGATTGGGTTAAAATAGATAGAACAACTCAAGAACCAAAAGAGTCAGTACACGCGTACTACGAAAGGCTGTTGCAAGTATTTAAGCAGTATAGTGGATTTGAAAATATTGATGACAAGGATATGGGACATTTTGTGTATAGGTTTGTGTATGGATTGAGAACAGAAATTAGCCAGATGATTCAGCAGCATATGCTTTGCTGGCAGAGCAAGCTCATTGATGATATCTTGAATTATGCAAAGTATTGTAGTGAAGATATTGATGCAAAACACAAGAAACTGAAAGAAAAGATGATGTGAGCACAAGTAAAGCTAGCAGAACACCAAGAGGCACATTCTGGTTCTCAAAATGACAATCAGATGAACGATCAGAATCAGAATAGTCAAGGATCAAATGGAAATAAAGGAAAAGGGCGAATGAGTAGAGAGGAAGCGAAAAAGAAGTTTCCTTGTCATGCGTGCGGAAAGCATGGACATTGGAAGAATGAGTGTAGAAATGTTCAACAGAATAATGGGGTAAATCAAAATTTAAATCCACAGATGCAGAATGAGGTGGGTGTGAACCAGCAGCAACAGCAACAGGTAGTTACTCCGCAATTACAGGTGCCACAAGTCCCTATGCCCAACCATGTGAACGCTCAAGTGCAGAGATACAGTGTGAACACCGGATTTTGTGGAGAGAGTGGTAAGAATACGCAAACGGTTCAACAATATTGGATGCAAAGTAATGAGAGTGATTCAGATGCTTTCCAATGACGGTATGGTTTGTTGGAGGTTCGTACCCTCTTAGTCATACAAGGATTCATATGTAAATGATGTTTCAAATGCTAATTCGTTGGACAATAAGTAATCCTTTTATTGTCATGTATAAGCGACTTAGTGAAGAAAGAGGACAAAGAAAAACAGCCGACATGTGTTTCGCCCAAAGGCCAATCGGCCAGGGGCTTTTTCAAGGCAGAATATCCTGTCTCGTCAAAAGCATGAGGCTGATATAGCGAAGACAATCAATCACGTCTCCTGGTGAAGTTAGTCTCTGCGGTCCTTGTATGACTAAGAGGGTACGAACCTCCAACAAACCATTACGTGATTTCTCCCCTAATGGCCTTTGGGTGTAGCCATTTGTGAGGGATGTACCAACACCAATTTGGGTTCTAGAAAAAGTGCGTGAATCCCAATAGCACACCCTGTTTCTCTTGAATAAAGCTTTCCAATGACGGTGCCTGAGGGGGGAGGAAGAATGCGTGCTTGGCGCATCCTTGGCGGTAGATCAGTCAGGTCAATTTGTTGATGGGAAAGTGGAAGGTAATGACATCACTTTTCTAGTGGATACTGGTGCTACCCGTTCTACTGTGAGAGCAGCAGAAATTCCAAACCTACCCCTCTCGAGAGAAACTATCCAAGTTGTAGGAGTCTCAAATAAGCAAATAAAAACCCCACTCACTAAACCAATAGAAGTGAATATTGGAAATTTCAAAGACATGCATCGGTTTGTGGTATGTGATTCAAGTCCAGTGAATTTGTTAGGGAGGGAATTGTTGTGCAAAATGAACTGCACCATCTATTGTACACCTGATGGTATTGCTTTTCAAACACCTGATGAAGATATTGCTTTCAAAATGATGCTAGCAAAACAAGGAACAGAAGTGGATGAGATGTTTTCACTTCTTGCTGAAGATGGTTTACCTGATGAGCTGAAAAACACAGTAAAATCAGATGTGTGGGATTTTACAGGCAAGGAAATTGGTCTGATGGCAATGTAGACCCAATTAAAATAATGGTGAAAGAAGGTGCAATTTATCCGAACACACCACAGAACAGAATGAGCCCTGAAGTAAAAGCAGGATTGCTCCAGTAATTGATCAAATGATTGAACAAGGTATTTTGAGAGAGATAATGGGCAGTCCTTGTAATTCACCAATCATGGGGCTTGAGAAGCCTAGTGGCAAGTATGGAATAGTTCAAGATTTAAGGAAAATTAATAAAATAGTAGTACCCTGTTGTCCAGTAGTACCAAATCCAGCAGTGATCCTTTATCAGATACCTTGGGATGCACAGTGGTACATGGTGATTGATTTGTGCCAAGCATTCTTTTTGATTCCTTTACACTGGGATAGCCAATACCCTTTCGCGTTCCGGTTTGGAGACCGCGTTTTGGCATGGTGTCGGGTTCCTCAAGGGTACACAGAGAGTCCCTCAATTTTCAATCAGATCCTGAAAAAATGTTTGGAAACATTGGTTATGCCAGAAAATTCAGTTTTGGTTCAGTACATTGATGACCTATTAGTGGCATCAAAGACACGAGAGGCTTGTGTCACTGACACAATTGCCTTACTGAACCATTTGGCACAAGGTGGACACAAGGTGTCACCAGAAAAATTACAGTTTTGTCAACAAGAAGTCCAATATTTGGGACACAAGATAGAAAAGGGAGTCAGGAAAGTGACACCAGAGAGAATAAAAGTGATTCGACAAATGAGTCTGCCTAAAACTAAGAAAGAAGTACGAATGTTTTTGGGAGTGATTGGATACTGCCGTCAGTGGATCAGTGGATTTTCATTGCTTTCAAAGCCTTTACTAAAATTGACACGAAAGGATGTGACAGACCCATTTGAATGGGATGATGAAAGTGAGGATGCATTCATAAAATTGAGAGATTGTCTGTGTCAAGCACCAGCGTTAGGAATGCCTGATTATACGTAAGAATTTGTTTTGTTCTGTTGTGAGAGAGAAGGATGTGCACTTTCAATGTTAACACAAAGACATGGATTGTCACGGCGTCCAGTGACATATTTTTCTGCCACTCTGGATCCAGTGGCTGCGGCATTGCCTGGCTGCTTAAAAGCAGTAGCTGCTACCTGTGTGAGTCTGGAGCAGAGTGAATCAATTGTGATGGGACATCCCTTAAAGGTGTATGTGCCACATTCAGTCGAGATCCTTTTAACAAGGACTTGTACTCAGCACTTGACCCCTAGTCGGCTGACTAAGTATGAAAGAGTGATCCTGGGGGCTGAAAATGTAAGTGTGATAAGATGCACCACAGTGAATCCAGCAACCTTGCTGCCGGATCCATACTGTGAAGAAATAAAAGAGGAGGCTGATCATGATTGCTTGGATGTGACAGAATTGTGTACAAAGCCCAGACCGGATATCTTTGATGTTCCATTGGAAGAATCAGACTATGTATTGTTTGTCGATGGGTCATGCTTGCGAAAACAAAGTGGAGAACTGAGTTCTGCCTATGCTGTATGTACTGTATCTGCTATTCTAGAAGCATCTTGTCTAAAAGGAGTCAAGTCTGCACAAATAGCCGAATTGATAGCTTTAACAAAAGCATGCAAAATTGGGAAAAAATTGAGAGTAACCATATTCACGGATAGTCAATATGGTTTTGGGGTTGTGCACGACTTTGGCCAATTATGGATGCAAAGGGGATTTCTGACTTCTTCAGGTTCTCCTATCAGAAATAGTAAAAATGCCAAAGAACTTTTGGAAGCAATACAATTGCCAAAAGAAATTGCAGTGGTCAAATGTGCCGCACATAAGTCAGGAAATGATTATGTGACACAAGGCATCAAATATGCTGACCAAGTTGCACAATTTTGTGCTTGAAATACAATGTCTTTAAACAGAGGGTTGGAAAAAGAAGTTACCAATTCCCAACTAATGTTTTTCTCTGCTTTTGAAACATGGGATGAAGTTAGACAGTTACAGGATGAGGCAGATGTAAAAGAAAAGGAATCCTGGATCAATACAGGTTGCACAAGAAGAGCAGATGATGAAGTATGGGTGTGTTCAGATGGTAGACCGGTAACGCCAGACAGTTTACTATCACAAATGGCAAGAGTATATCATGGAGCTACACACATTGGGAGAGATGCTATGATTAGGCACTTCAGGCAGACATGGTACAATCCCAAGTTTAGGCTAATTGCAGAGAGTCTCTGCCAGCGATGCTTGACATGTCAACAGCAGAACCCAGGTAGAAAAACATTTGTCAGTTGGGGAAAAATTGGAAAGGCAGAGGGACTATTTACAAGACTGTAGCTTGATTTCATAGAGCTGCCACCATGCAACGGTTTGAAGTATGTCCTTGTCATTGTGTGTCTGTTTTCTCGTTGGGTGGAAGCTTATCCAACGAGGAGGAATGACAGTCTCACAGTTGCCAAACTACTGTTGAGAGAACTCATTTCCAGATTTGGATTTCCAGTCACTTTGGAATCAGATAGAGGACCTCATTTTAACAATGAGATAATTCGATTAATTTGTACAGCTTTCAAAGTTGAGCAGAAACTGGATTGTGCCTATGGACCAGAAGCCTCTGGAGTGGTTGAGCAGCTAAATGGCACAATAAAATCCAGGTTAGGGAAGGTGTGTGCATCCACTTCACTGAAATGGCCTGATGCTTTGCCCCTTGTATTGATGAGCCTTAGAAGCATCCCTGACAGAAGGACTGGATTGAGTCCTCATGAAATTCTCATGGGAAGAGCAATGAGACAAGCATTTGTACCTGGAAACAA
Source organism: Calotriton arnoldi (assembly GCA_963921515.1). NCBI lineage: Eukaryota > Metazoa > Chordata > Amphibia > Caudata > Salamandridae > Calotriton > Calotriton arnoldi. Next base: position 1,042,680 of record CAWUFW010005495.1, read on the forward strand.
ACTGATGACTATAACTGATGATCTAGTGTTGGACTATTGTAATGGACTAGCTGATCTGGTACGTTCTGTGTCTCACCAGGTTGGAGAAGATGCAACCGCAGCACAGCCGAATCAAGCTCATGATTTGTGTCCAGGAGACTGGGTTGTGGTAAAGAAGCACACGAGAAAATCGTGCTTAGAACCCAGGTGGAAAGGACCTCATCAAGTTATATTGGTCACGACGACAGCAGTAAAGTGTGCTGGCTTACCAAACTGGATCCATGCCAGTCATACCAAAAGAGTCCCAAGTCCACTTGAACGACAAGAGCAGCAACTGGTAGAACAAAGAAAAGAACCAGAAGCTGAAAGTTGTGAAGTCGAAGAAATCAGAGAAACAGACTCTGAAGAATGCATTGATGATGAACAACCAAGTACAAGTCAAGTAGAGTGGGCACCAGTTACTGGGTCTCAAGAGGCTGTTGTAGAGGCCGAGGAAGAGCAAGAGATTGAGAGACCAGAACAAACTGAAACAGAAGATCCAGATCAAGCTCAATCAGAATTAGAAAAAGAAGGATTCAAAGATCAAGAATAAAATCAAACAACAGAAAGAGAAAGATCAGAAAGTCCAGAACAAGCTCAGTTAAAAGAAAGAGAAAACAAAAGAACGTTAGAAATTGGCGAAGAAGGTGAAAAGGCAGTGCAAACAAAGAGGATCAGAAAAGGTGATCACTGGCCAAGTGGAGTGAAAGGACTGAGATATGTTTTGAGAAGAAAAACAGGGAAAGAACTAGAACAAGTAAACGAAATATCAAGTCAAACTGAAGAAGAACATCCAAGAAGAAAATCTTTACGAAAGTCAAAAAGAGTGAGAGTTCCAAGCAGAAAATATAAGGCTCCTGAATGGACATATATCATCCTCGAGGACTTTGAGAATCTTGATCTGAATGAAGAACAAGAAGATGTTGCTATTGAAGGAATTGCTGAAAGCAAATTGAGACCACCTTAAAAAAAAAGACTTTGACACAAAGGGTGAAAATTGACAAATAAATAAAGAAAAGAATAAAGAAACCAAAGAAGAAAAGAAGATAAAGACAAAGGGGAACAAAGACAGAAAGTTTTTGAAGTGTGGGATCACACAAAGATTTTATATTTTTTAGAAATTTTTGGAATTTAGAAGAAATAATTTAGATATTGATCAATTTAGAATACTAAAAATGGCAGAAACGAAAGTGACTGAACATTCGAAATCTAGTTTAAAACGAAGATGTGTCAAATGTTGTTTGTGCAGTGTTTTAACACTAATGTTAATGTGGTTGTTGCTAACTGTTGTGATACCTATTTTGATGGTAAATAATAACAGAAATAACACTAATACGAGTGATCGAGTGAATGCAGTTACTAAAAGAACTACCACAAATTTAGAGCAAATGGATGAGAGCATGTATCATCATGACAAGTCAAATAGTGATTCGTCATTAAATGTATTTACTAAACTTCTTTATGAATACATAGATACTATGGATGTGAGTGATTGTTATGTTTGCATGAAATTACCTTTGTCTGTCTCGGAGGGGGTGACATATCACCATCTTCCTTTAACATATGGTGTCTCATGTAGTGTTGTGTCCAGTTTGTTCTATGTAACAGGCAAGTTGCAGTATTATTATTCGAATATGGATTTAGTATTTTCAGAGATCCCTATTCGAAGAAACCTGAATCCAGTGCTTAGTGCTAAAGATGCAGAATTCATGGGTGAGTTTTTCTTAACAACAAACCCAATAGACATAACATATGCTCATAAGAATAATCTAACATGTATTATGCCTGATGAAGAAAAAGAATTTCTAAATTTAGTAGAAGAAAGAAGGCAGGATTTTCAAAAGAAGGCTGTTGAACAGAAGTCACATGTACCTCCATGGACTAATAAGGAAGGGGACTATAAGAAAGGCGAGACTCATGCTGCAATGTCCCTAGATTTGTCAAAATTGGGAAAATTCTGTCTGCATAGACTAAAAACTGACTATAACAACATTTTCATTGGATCTAGTGAATGTGAACATACCTTCCTAATAATGGGGGGATGGGGACTAAAAGGTGGAACTGATCCTGTTTTTCCAGGGATTTATTACGTGTGTGGTAAAAATGCCTATTATAGGTTGCCCACACGATGGTATGGTAGTTGTTATATTGGAATAGTATTTCCAAAAGTGTATCACATTACTAAGAACAATGAAATGAATGTAGTAAGTCAAGGACTAAAACGAACTAAAAGAACAAGCTTTTCAGAAATAGTAGGTGATATATTTGGTGCACTGATACCTACAGTTGGAGTCATACTGAATTCACATAAAATACGAAAGTTGTCAACGATAGTTGATCGTCTGTCAACAGATACTGCTGGGGGATTCTTAATGATTAATACCGAAATGGTTGCAATTAGATCTATGGTTTTGCAAAATCGACTTGCTCTTGATATATTATTGGCAAAAGAGGGCGGAGTGTGGGGCATGTTGAAAGTCCAACATTGCTGTACATATATCCCTGACAAAAGTAAAGGTATTGAGGGCTATATTAAGAACATTACAAAGATTCATGAAGATTTGACCCAACTAGAGGTTGACGGTGTCTGGGAAAGACTTAGTAAAAGTATTTCTACTATAGGTAGTTGGTTGTCCACTGTAGGGAGTAGTCTATTAGGAAAGATCCTAATACCTGTAATTTCGATAGCAATAATAGCCTTAATAATAATGATGACATATAGATGTTGCAAGAGCAAAACAAGAGAAAGAAAGTTGGCAGAAATAAAGAATAAGAGAATGGGAAGAAAGAGAAGAAAGAGAAGAAAGAGAAAAAGGGAAGAGATTGAGTTAGAAGGAGTGAAAGGAAGTTTATATGATAAAATGAAAGAATTAGACGTGAAAAAGAAACCCGAAGAATTAGTAGAAAGAGAAAAAGACACTAAAATTTAATGAATGAAAGTTGGCACTTGGTAATGATGTGTATTTTATGATGGCTCAAAAATGCCATCAGAGGGGGGATTGATGGAGCAAGGATTCGAGAAAATGAAACTTGCTCGAAGAAATCCTCCATTAACTTTTACTCATCATTAAAACTGTAGATAAGACGAAACCAATATGCACCAGACACCGACACATGGGAGAGAAGCTTACGCATGCTTAAACTAATGAAGAATAAAAAGCAACGTGACTAAAACCCGCTTTAATTTGCGAAAACGCTGTGCGCATGTGCGAAACTGAATTACGTAGACATAACGTGACTAACTCGCTTTGAGAGGGAAAACCTTGCTCATGCGCAAGAAAAGCTAATACGTGGTCTTAAGGTACCGCGTGCCCGGCATCTGCTTGCTTGAATTTAAAAGAAAGCTGCTGTTGTTAACGCTTTTGCCTAAAAGAGATAATAACAACATGGGATAGAGTAGAAGTGGGTGGTGAACAGTGAGAATTATATGTTTAAGAAAATAACATCTGTTTATGATTCCTTTATTAATAGTGTGCATTTGGGCCTGCTAAGAGCTTGACAGAAAAAGAAAATGGCGATGGATGACCAAAAGTGGCGCATGCTCGGAGAGTCCATGATGTGACCCGATGACCGAAAGAGCTGAATGACTGCCAAGAATCAAGGACAGAAGACATGAGAAAAAGAAGACATGTATCATTCGTCTATGTAGTTTGTATTGAATAAATTATTGCAGATGGCAACAATATATGCATGGGAAGAGGATAATATGAATGAGCTAAAGGGGAAGGGCTAGCTAACAATAGAAGTCTTAATAGAAATGAATATGTCAGCATGGTGTGATGAAAACTCCCCTACCCCTGTCCAATCATATTCCGTATTTTAGTGAAATTTGCAACTCTTGAGGGTGGGACATGTAGAAATAAAGACTATAACTAGAGTAAGTTGAGGTCAGTTAGTATGATGGATGATTGATCGATCGCTCATCGACGCTGAGAGAGAGACGGGTATGCTGCATCGGGAGAGAGCATCATAGAGAGAGAGGCGAGAGCAGACTGGGAGATTCAGATCCGAAACGACAGCCTGATTAGATTCGAAGATTTGCGGAAGAATATCGAGGAGGGAGAGAGTATGAGAGAGGGAATCGCCCTGGTGCGTCGGGTTATAGAAGAGTCTAGTAAGTATTGGTCCTGTCCTGATCCTGTCCTTTAGTCTTTGTCTCCTGATCCTAAGTCAGGGGACCTCCACCATTCTTTTGGCCAGGGGTTTGGTTTTCCGGTCATCTCTTATTAGGTAAATGATATTCTATCTCAAATTTGCATGTTTCTTTGCAAATGTACGTTAATATGTGTCTTTTGTCTCTACATCTATCCACTCTTATGCATTGATTTTTGTTGAATGAGGTTGTGTAATTGAATGTATTTTGCTAAATGAAATCTCTCTCTCCCATTGAAGAATGATGGAATTTGCACTGTAAATCTGTAATGATGAGCGTTCGACTTTATGACGGAAAATTTAGATAAAGCTTATAAATCTTACTCAGAGTCTGTGGTCATTGCACTAAGAGCTGTGCATTAGTTAAGAAGTTGTTAATATCACCATCAACTAACTCAACTAATGGTCCATCGACCAGAGGAAGAGTGTTGATTTGTGAAGATTAGTTAGGCATTGAAATGTCAATTTGACCTGATTTGTGGTTACAGGGACATAACTAATCAGAACTTAAGTGAATTATAAAAAATACCCCCCAGCTGAGCATCCAGGGAGTGTGGATGAACATTTTTGTATGAAATGTATTATGGGCCCATTGTTGTGAAATATTCAACCCTGTGGGGGCTTCCGCTGGATCAATATAACTGTCTTATGTGTGGCACTTTTAGTGATGCATAATGGAAAACCGAGAACTGAATAGAGAACAACAGTTATGCCTATGTATTAAGATAGATTTAATAAATGAGCCCATGTTGTGGTATGAAAACTGCCTCAAAACTGCCCAATGTTCCTAAAGTGCCTACACAAGATCACTAACGTGCTTTCTTTTGCTAACAGGGTCACCTTGCAGATATATTTGGCATCGTAATAATTAATAAAATACATATTTTGAGAGTGATCCAGCGCGGCTAATATAAATTTCTCCTTAGGACACGAATCCAGGTAAAACCTTTCTTCAACCTATTGTCTATTAAACCTTATGTCGGTGGGGCCCATGACACCGCATATCATACATTCATTCATTCACTGGATTTCACACCAAGGAGAAATGTGCTGCTGGACGAACGGGATACCTTATTAAATTTGACAGAATAATACCTCAAACATTATATACATTAACCTTTTGATCCTGTCAGTTCTAAACATCAAGGTACTCCGCTCTTTGATCGATGGACCAACTAGTAGAATAAGTTGATGGTGATTAAGACCAGCTCAATCACAATTAAAACCTTTTAACATTTATAACTCATAACTGTACTAAAGAACCACAGACTCATTTTAAGTTAGAATATAATTTTATCTAAATTCTCAATTGCATGGATAAGTTTCTTTGTTTATTAATCACATTTAATATATCAATCACATTTAAGTAAGGTTTTAATGAAGGAAAGAAATTATGCATTACCCATAGTTGAAGATGCGGACAGGAAAGGTTCACCCAAAAGAAGATAAATTGCAGATCACAGAATAGAACTCCCAAAGCTGACTGACTATCCCGCTAACCTCCTCGAACGTACCTCCCAAGCAGAATTCCCGCAACAATCTCGTTCCTTCCCCAGTCAAGTTCAGAGTCCAAAAATGACAAAGTCTTTTCGTAGTATTGAGGTGGAAAAGTGGAAAATAAAAAGACGGTATGGCAGGAAAACACCCACAGCAGCAGTAGCATCAGCAGCAGCCATAGCAACAGCCCACATAAGAGTAGACCCTCTTATACCCTATTTTCTAGCTTACTACACAAAAAGTTACAATCCTTAGGGGCAAGAATCACGGTAATTGATCCATTTGAGGGGTGGTGATGGTCACCTCATCGCCCTCCTTGTTCAAACTGGTTTGGGGACAGTAAAACATAAAATGAGTCTCATGACTTCGGGGTTAAAAGCAGTCCAACTTGTCCATTCATTTTGTTGCGATCTTGATGGTCACAATTTTGTTAGTCCATTGTTGCTCAGTACTTTCTCATCCTTTCCCACGAATACATGCTGAATCTTTCTTGGCACCCTCTTTATTGTAGGTCGGTTCGACTTTGACATCTCTCACTCCATGCACAGGCCGCGTCCACGTGACCTGATCCCTCTATTTCTTCTGGGCAGAGGCCATCTTTGGCTTTTCACGTGACCTCATCCGTTTCAGCAGCCATTTTCGCAGCATGGCCTAACAGGCCCGAACAAACTATCATAAGAACAAACACAACCATAATTAAAACAAAGAAAATAAGCCTTTCTGTTTACCACCCGCCATTCTAAAGACCTGTATTAGGTGTTACCTAGCAGAAGCGATATTTAAAGCCATTTTACTTACCATCTGCATTCTTTGCCACAATACAAATCAACTACGTAGCATAAATCATGCAATTTCACTCTAATTAGTACGCAAATCACAATACTAAGATTATTTAACTTCACAATTATAAATAAATTAGATTTTTGCCCAAATTTGCATGTTACCTTTATGTATAGTGTTTACTAACAAGGTGCATTTGTTGGTTAATACATGCTTCTTTAAACAGTTAGTATTATTAATTAATTATGAATTCATTAGTTTCCAAGGGGGTACAAAATTATTTTATTTACCCTGCTCCATCAATTCCCCCCTTTGGTGATTTTTAACATCACCACAAAACTTATCCTTCAACTTATCCGATAAATGTTTCTTGTGCACTTGCTTTTTGTTAGTTCATACAACTGTGTTTTTCTCATCTTGTCTTTTAGACCGTTTGTACATGTTCTCTTTTAACTCTTCTAATTCTATCTCTCCCATCTCCCGTTCTTTCTTTATTTTTCTCATTTTCTCTTTTTACTTTATTTTGTCTTTTTCTTCTTTTAATACACACATATGCTAATTTGTTTCACTACTAACATTACCATTATTATCACTGTGACTGGTATTAGTATTTTCCCAATAAGAGAACTACCTATTTCTGTGAACCATTTTTTCATTGAGGAAAAACTCTTACCAAGTCTCTCCCAAACACCTTCAACCTCCAGTGGGGCAATTTCTTTGTGCAAATCAGTAATATTCTTTATATACTTCTGTATATTCTCACTTTTGTCTGGAATGTAAGTGCAACAATGTTGGACTTTCAGCATTCCACAGACTCCACCCTCTTTTGCCAAAAGAATGTCAAGGGCAAGTCGATTTTGCATTACCATAGCTCTCATGGCAACCATTTCGGTGTTTACCATCAAGAACCCTCCAGCAGTATTCGTTGATAAACGATCTACTACTGTAGACAATTTCAGAATCTTGTATGCATTCAAAGATATACCCACTGCTGCTCCAAAAATATCACCTACTATTTCTGAGAAGCTTTCCCTTCTCCTACGTGTTAATATTTTACCTATCTTGTGTATTCCTTTCGTTCCTCTCTCTACATGAAAAATCTTTGGAAAGACCAGGCCTAGATAACAAGTTCCATACCAATGGCCCGGCAACCTATAATAAGCTCTATTTCCGCAAATATAATAGATCCCTGGAAATACTGGATCTTTTCCTCCTTTAAATCCCCATCCCCCTAGAATTTTATATGTATCTCGGCACTCACTAGAACCCACGAAATAGTTATCATACATAGTGTTACTTCTACTAATACACAATTTTCCCTGTTGGGGCCAATCCAGAACCATAGCTGCATTTGTTTCTCCTTTGTCGTAATTTCTCTCTTCAAACGCCCAAGGTGGTGTTTTTATCTTTTCTTCTGCTACCTTTCTTTGAAACTTAACTCTTCTGTCCTCTACCATGTCCAAGAAAATCTTTTCTTCTTTCTTTAATTCACAAGTAAGATTGTGTCTAAATATATACTCTAACGTTAAATCTTTATTTTCTAAGAAAAATTCTCCCAAACTTTTTGCGACTTTTACCTTATTTAATTCAGGGATTACGGAAACTTTAGCAAAAACAGTGTATATATCAGTGTAATAATATTCTAATCTACCTGTTTTGTAAAATAAACTAGCTAGGACGCTACAAGTTATCCCATACGTCAAAGGAAGGTGATGATAGGTCACACCTTCTGTGACAGACGCAGGTAACTGCATACAGACATAGCAATCTCTCACATCCATTGTCTCCAAATATTCATATAATAGTTTCGTGAAGACATTTTTGGAGAAATCAGTTATGGACTTATCCCTATGTAAATCAGTACTATCTACTAATGCTGCAGTGTTCTTTATGATAGCTTCCTTATCATTATTTGTGTCATTCACTATTACAGATGTGTTTTCTACAGCTAATATAAGTGGAATTATTATTGCTAAAATAAACCAGATAAGCATTAGCAATCCTGTACAATAAAAACACATTCTACACCATCTACGTAAAAACTCACATCTAGATCTTCTATTCTCAGTGTCTACCATGTTGTACTACTATTTAGCTATATAAATGTTTGTAGAGAAAATGTGTCTCCACACCTCAAAATGACTTTCCAGCCACTCTACCCTTTAATTAGTCTCTTTTGGTGCTTTCTTCAGCTCTTTTCAGAACTTTTTCTCGTCTTATTCAGTTTTGGTGTCCAGTCCGGTTTTCTTTCTTTGTCTTTCAGGTTTGGTGAAATTCACTCTCACCCATTTGTTCACAGCCTTCGTCTGGGCTTTCGGGACTGCTATCCACTTCTTTAATGTCGGTCAATGCTATGTATAGCCATTCAGGTGACTTATATTTCAAGTTAGGTCTCTTCACTCTTTTTGGTCTCTGTAATTGTCTTTCACTTTGTTTTCCTTGTCCTTTCTGACTTGTTATTTCATTTACTTGTTCCGCATTATCTTTGTTCACATTTATTATCTTATATCTCAGTCTTTTAATCTGGTTGGGCCAATTGTCTCCTTTTCTTGGCCTTTCAGTTCGTTTTCCTTTTCTTCTCGTTCTGTTCTCCAAGTTCTCTTTCTTGGTCCTATTCTTTGCTTTCTTTCTTCTTCACTTTCTTCTGATTCTGTCTCAGACCTCACTTCACTTCCTCTAACTTTGAACCTTATGATCTCAGTTTCTTTGTCTGAATCCGAACCTTCTTGTGACTCTTCTGTTTGGACATTTGATTCTAACCCTCCTCGTTTGTCTTCCGCATTTTTCTCAATCTTTCTGTCTGAATCTAAATTTCCCTGTGTTTCTTCTGTTTGTAGTTCTGACCCTACTACTCCTCGGGTTTCTTCCGCACTTTCCTCTATCTCTCTATCTGAATCTAAGTTTTCTTCAGTTACCTCAACTATCTCTGGAGGAATTTTTCCATAACTTGTACTTGGCTGTTCACTGTCACTGTCCCTTGGTTCGGTTTCTTCGTTTATAATATCAGTTCTTTTGTTTCCTGTTTTTCTCTTTTGTCTTTCACCAGATTCAGGTTGGTCTGTTTCAGATGCTGAACTGGTATCCGATATTTCCAGATGTCGACTTACAGGTCGAGCTTCAAGATCTGGAACTCTGATCGTTTCAGTTTCTTCTTCAGTTGTAAAACTGGTACCTGATTCTTCCAGATGTCGACTTACAGGTCGAGCTTCAAGATCTGGAACTCTGTTTGTTTCAGCTTCTGCTTCGGATGCTGAGCTGGTATCCGATATCTCCAGATGTCGACTTACAGGTCGAGCTTCAGGATCTGGAACTCTGATGGTATGGCTGGCATGAACCCAATTTTTCACACCTGCACACTTTACAGCAGTTGTTGTCACCAGGATCACTTGACGTGGCTTATCCCAGCGAGGAACCAAGCAGTTTCTTCTTCTGTGGACTTTGATGCGGACCCAGTCTCCTGGACTCAAATCATGAGCTGATTTTCTTTCAAGAGTGGTCGCATCCGGTCCAACCTGATGAAACACAGAATGCACCACATCAGCCAATCCTTTGCAATAGTCCAATACGAGATCATCAGTTATAGTCAGCAGTTTGTTGACAGGTACATGTGCTTGTCTCATTGCTCGTCCCATGATTATTTCATGAGGACTCAGACCTGTTTTTCTGTCAGGTATGCTTCTGATGCTCATCAGCACCAATGGCAGGGCATCGGGCCATTTGAGTCCTGTGGCTTGACACATTTTCCCTAACCTATTCTTTATTGTTCCATTTACTTGCTCTACCACTCCAGAAGCCTCTGGTCTGTAGGCACAGTGCAATTTTTGTTGAATGTCAAGTGCTTCACATATCAGTTGGATTATTTCATTCTGGAAATGTGTTCCTCTATCTGTTTCGATCGTTACTGGAAAGCCATATCTAGGAATGAATTCTCTCAGTAGGAGCTTAGCCACAGTAACTCCATCATTCCTTCTTGTCGGATAGGCTTCCACCCAACGAGAAAACAAACAAACGACCACAAGGACATATCTCAATCTATTGCTTGGGGGCATTTCAATAAAATCTAGTTGCATTCTGGTAAAAGGACCTCCTTCACGTCCTATTGTTCCCAAACTCACTACCGTTTTCCTTCCAGGATTTATCTGTTGGCATGTAATACATCTTTGACAAAGGCTTTCAGCTATAGCCCTAAATTTTGGGTTGTACCAGGTCTGTCTGAAAAGTCTAATCATGGCATCCCTACCGATGTGTCCTTGTCCATGGTACATCCGTGCCATATTAGAGATCATGCTATCAGGCATAACTGGTCTTTCGTCTCTATAAACCCAAACTTCATCTTCCTCTCTTTGTCTGTAGCCTGCTTTTATCCAACCATCTTTCTCCTCTTCATCTGCTACTTCCTGCAATTGCCTTACCTCATCCCAGGTTTCAACTGTGTTAGTAAACAGCAAGGGACATGAAACATTCTCTTTTTCTCTTCTCCTATTCAGTGAGACCACATTTCGGGCACAATATTGAGCTATTTCATCTGCGAATTGATTTCCCACAGTAATATAATCAGTTCCATTTTTGTGTGCAGCGCATTTTACCACTGCAATCTGTTTAGGTAGCTGTATCGCCTCAAGCAATTTCTTCACAAACTCACCATTCCTAATAGGAGTTCCTGCAAAAGTCAGGAAACCCCTCTGGGACCAGATCTGTCCAAAGTCGTGGACCACTCCGATGCCATACTGGCTATCCGTGATCACCGTAATTCGGAAATTCTTTCCCAGTTTGCATGCTCGAATCAAAGCAATCAGCTCAGCCACTTGGGCTGAACGTATTCCTCTCAAACAGGATGCTTCCATTATGGTTGCCACCGTACACACAGCATACGCAGCACTTAAAACTCCTTCACTTGTTCTCAGGCATGACCCGTCCACAAACATCACATAATCTGATTCTTTTAAGGGCTCATCTTTAATATCTGGGCGAGGCTTTGTGCAAAATTCAAGCACATCCAAACACTTATGGTCAACATCATCTTTGACTTCTACGTTTACTTCATCTGGCAATGAAGTTGAGGGATTCACGCTCGTGCATCTTTCAATGGTTACATTGTCTGCACCCAAAATTACTTTTTCATACCTAGTCAGCCGACTATGTGTCATGAATTGGGTCTTGGTTCGGGTCAGAAGGATTTCAACAGAGTGTGGGACATATACTCTCAGAGGATACCCCATCACAATGCCTTCGCTCTGTTCCAGACTCACACAAGTAGCAGCTACTGCTTTCAGACATCCAGGCAACGCTTTTGCTACCGGGTCTAAGACAGCTGAAAAATAAGCGATTGGTCTTTTCATTTTTCCATGCCTTTGTACTAACACTGAAAGTGCACATCCATCTCTCTCACTACAATACAGCTCAAATTCTTTTTCATAATCAGGCATCCCCAATGCTGGTGCCTCACACAAACTTGTTTTCAGTTCCTTGAAAGCCTTCATTTCCTCCTCATTCAACTCAATCGGATCTTTGACATCCCTCTTTGTCAATTGCTGTAAAGGTTTTTGCAATTAATGAAAATCCACTTATCCACTGTCGACAATAACCAACCATCCCAAGAAACATTCTCACCTCTCTCTGTGTCATCGGGGCTCTCATTCCTTGGATAATCCTTATTCTTTCTGTCGTCACCTTTCGCATCCCTTTCTCTATCTTATGACCTAGATACTGTACCTCCTGTTGACAAAATTGCAGTTTTGACGGAGACACCTTGTGTCCTCCTTCTGCCAAATGATTTAATAAAGCAATGGTGTCCGTAACACATGCTTCTTTGGTCCTTGATGCCACCAATAGGTCATCGATATACTGGACCATCACAGATTTTTCAGGCATTTTTAAATTTTCCAATGATTTTTTTAGGATCTGATTAAAGATTGAGGGGCTTTCAGTATACCCTTGAGGAATTCGGCACCATGCCAAAATACGCTCTCCGAACCGGAACGCAAATAATGGCTGGCTGTCAGGGTGCAATGGAATGGAAAAGAATGCATGGCATAAATCAATGACCGTGTACCATTCTGCATCATGTGGAATCTGATACAGTATTACAGCGGGGTTTGGCACAATTGGGCAACAAGGAATAACGATCTTATTTACCTTTCTCAAGTCCTTTACTATCCTATATGTTCCATTCGGCTTTTTCAATCCCATTATAGGAGAATTACATGGGCTACTCATTATTTCTCTCAAAATTCCTTGTTCAATCATCTTATTAACTACAGGTGTTATTCCTTCAATAATTTCTGGCGTTAATTTGTACTGTGGAGTATTTGGGTAATTTGTTCCTTCCCTTACAGTAATTTTTACAGGGTCAACTCCTCTCATTAGTCCAATGTCTTCGCCTGTGAAATCCCATACATCGGATCTGACTACTCCTTTCAATTCAATCGGGATTTTCTCTGCATCAAACACAGGAAACATGTCATTCACTCCTGGTTCTAGTTCTGCCATTGTCATTTTATACAGGACATCCTCATCTGGTGTCTGGAAAGCAATACCATCTGGGGTACAATAGATGGTGCAATTCATTTTACGAAGTAGATCGCGTCCTAACAAATTTACAGGACTGCAATCACATACCACAAAACGATGCCTCTCTTTGAATGGTCCAACTTTCACCTCTACTGGTTTAGTAAGAGGCGTTTTAATCTGCCTGTTTGAAACACCTACAACTTGGATATATTCTCCTGAGAAAGGAAGGTTTGGAATTTCCACTGATCTAACAGTAGAACGGGTAGCTCCAGTGTCCACAAGGAATGTAACATTTACACCATTCACTTGTCCATCCACAAATGGACCTGACTGATCTACCTCTAGAGTTGCGCCAAGCACTCACTCTTCTTCCTCTCCTAGGCACCGTCATAAACTTTCATCCGATTCATTTCCATCCTGCCGTAACCAATACTGCGACACTGCAGCTGCGCGCGGCAATTTTGTTACCTGCTCTCCTCCGTAGAATCCTGCCTCTGTACTGTATCTCTGGGGGTTTACACTCTTTGGAAGAGGTGGTTGCGGCACCTGACACTGTTGAGTAACTACCTGCGGCTGCTGCAGCTGTTGGTAACTCACCTCATTCTGCACCTGTGGATTTAATGGTTGATTTTCTGTATTAGCTTTTGGAGGAAATTTACACTCGTTTCTCCAATGTCCTAATTTTCCGCAATTGTGACAGGGCCATTTCTTTTTGGCCTCTTCTATACTCATTTGACCTTTTCCTTTACCTATATTCGGTTTGAATTTAGTTTGTCCTGCATTACTAGACTGATTATTCACCTGAGCTTCTTGTTTTTCTGCAACTTTTACTTGTGCCCACATCGCCTTTTCTTTTAGTTTACGCTGTCTACACTCAATATCGTCACTACAATATTTTGCATACCTTAATACTTCATCTACAGTGCTATTCTGCCAACACAACATATGTTGCTTAATCGTTTCACTTATTTCAGGTTTTAAGCCATATACAAATCTATACACAAAATGACTCATGTCCTTTTCACTCAAATTCTCATAACCACTGTACTGTTTAAAGACCAAAAGCAGTTTCTCATAGTAGGCGTGTACAGATTCCTTACTCTCCTGAGTTGTTCTATCAATCTTTACCCAATCTGTCTCTTTTGGTGGGATTTTATTTTTCAAAAACGTGATGGCTTGTTCATACTTTCTCATTACTTCTGGACCTGGGGCTCCAGTTTTTGCATCTCTAGGATATTCTTCCTTCGGCCAGTCAATTGTAATCTTACATTCTGTCCATAAATCTGCTGGTACTACAATTTCAAACAATCCATCCAAATCTTCCCACAACACCTTTGATACCTTTACAAATCTTTCTACCTGTCTATACCATTCTACGGGTTTCTCTCTCAATCTTGGAAAGTCATTTGTAAATGACAATATATCTTGTCTGGACCAGGGGACATGTACATAGCTTCCTCCTGGAGTTTCCCTCATTGGATATTCCATTACTATTGGTTCTTTCTCTTTTACCGGAAAAGCCAATGAAGCTTTATCGGTCGTTCTCTCCTTTCTTCTTATCCACCTGCTTCTCCATCTGTCCACGTCTCCCCATTTTCTCAATAACACAATCAGTTCCTTTATCTGTGTTAATCGTCCTCAAGTGTTCAGATTTTCTATATCCTTTTCACTAAAGTCTACCTTGTACGGTTTCTGCAATCCTCTGATTTTTCCAAACTCTACTCCTAGTTCATTCGCTGTCTCTTCCAATTTCTCATGCAAATTCCTAGCTCTCCAAGTAACACTTTTACACATGAACATGAGCTCGTCATCTTGGTAGGACTTTAATCGATCTGTACCAATGGTCCCTAAAATCAACTCTTCCATATCTATTTTTAATCTGATTACATCCAAAGGTTGTGGTTCAGCATCTTTCTTCTGTAAATTCCTCATCCACTCATTTAAGTCTTCTGGAGTCGGACCCACAGGGGCATTATTTATCTCTGCCCAATTTGCACTTCTCTCTGGGGTCTCAGTTGCTGACTCGGTTCCCATAGGAATCCTATTTATCCGACTCTCATTAATCGTCAAATTTGTAGGTGGACTCGACCTACATGAGCCGACTGATTCTCTTGTCTCTCTAGTTTCGGGAATTATCCCTTCTCTCACTCTTTGCATACTCGAGTTCAATGGAATTGTCAAGGAATGCTCATCTATTCTTTGATTTTCAAATACCGGAATTACTGGCCCTATCGTCACTGGCACAGTCACAGCTTCCATGTTCTTGGTTAGTTCTCTTATCTTCTCAGTCAATTCTCTTGTGGTTCTGGCTAACTCAGCTGTATTACCATTATCAGGCTTCGCATTCTGTGGAGTTTCTAATTTTTCATAAGACCTATTTATTTCATCATTTCGTTCAGGGCTTTGATTTCTTACAGTTTCCATTGGTGGTGCATTTGGAGTCACCACCGCAGAATTCTGTTGATATGGAGGGGGTTTTCTATTTAAAATGTCTTCCAGCAACTCATCCTCTGTGTCGCTAGCTCCATACCCATATCTCTCTGTTACTGCATGCTTCTTTTTCTCCGTACACTTTCTCCCTGTAACTTCTTCAACTGTTCTGACAGGAAACAAACCATTTGTCATATTAGCATACCTCCATCGTCTCATCCTGTCTTCATGATTCACTCCCCATACTCTTCCATGGACTAAACTATAATTCTTTGCACCTCTGTGTCTTTCTCTTTCATACATCTCATCTTCCCATTCACCTAACACTTCGAACTGTGTTGGTCTAGGTCTCGGTTCAAGTTTCATCTTCTCTCTCAAATTTCGAAGTACAGCTGTGCTAAACGAACCATTTTCTGGAAATGCCAATACTCCATCGCTTTGGGTATATTTTGCCCAATTTTCCAACCAAATGCAAGTATGATAGCCATATTTCAACATCATATGAGAAGCTGGCGTTTTCGGCGGAGGAAGTACTTCTCCTTCCCTAGTCACAACCTTCTTGTCTTTCTTGAAAAAGTTTTTAATCTTCGCAAACCATGACGGTTTCTCTCTATCATACTCATAATAAGCCATGTTACTCTGTTCTTTTTCTCAAAACAAACACACGAAAAAAATTTCACCACTCTGCCCTTTCTACTGCTCAGCTATTCGGACCTATCCCAGCGCGTCTCACACCAACGCACCAATCCGACAGCTTTACGTCACTTTCGCACTAACCAATCCCAGCGCGTCTTTACACTAATGCACCAATCAAGAAACTTTTCACTCCCCCACAACTGGCCAATACCAGCGCGGTCTTTGTTGACGTCAGTTCTACTTCTGTCTTTACTGACCCCTCCTTTACAAAAATTATCGGCAATTGTTCTTACCTTCTATTTCCAACGAAATTCGTTAGTTACAACGTAAAACACATTACCATTGTCTGTTTCACTAAACAAAAGAAATAGTTTGCTCTATCTTGCAAGAATACTGTTTCGCTCGATAAGTGTAGCACTTCTCTCTACCTTACCCTTCTCTCAAGCAAGGGGTAAACCCGTTTCTCTGGGGATAAAACACATGTGGAGACTACACTGCTCCTGAGAATTAAGGCCAGAGTTTCACAAGAAAACCTGTTGCTATTTCACTCATGCATTTTCATACAAGAAATGTCCCTAACATAACACAATCCTGTGTTATCACCAATTTGAAAATCAGACAATGCACAATTCCGTATGACTTCTCTTTGCCACACGTGTCCACTTCCTACTTCCCGGAAGCTTCAAAGTTTCGACTTACACATAACATAATACAATTCAACACAAAGTATTAGACATGAAAAATCAATAATCAATAATCACCAAACTAATCTATAGAAACCATAACTCTGCTACCAATATAAATTTCTCCTTAGGACACGAATCCAGGTAAAACCTTTCTTCAACCTATTGTCTATTAAACCTTATGTCGGTGGGGCCCATGACACCGCATATCATACATTCATTCATTCACTGGATTTCACACCAAGGAGAAATGTGCTGCTGGACGAACGGGATACCTTATTAAATTTGACAGAATAATACCTCAAACATTATATACATTAACCTTTTGATCCTGTCAGTTCTAAACATCAAGGTACTCCGCTCTTTGGTCGATGGACCAACTAGTAGAATAAGTTGATGGTGATTAAGACCAGCTCTATCACAATTAAAACCTTTTAACATTTATAACTCGTAACTGTACTAAAGAACCACAGACTCATTTTAAGTTAGAATATAATTTTATCTAAATTCTCAATTGCATGGATAAGTTTCTTTGTTTATTAATCACATTTAATATATCAATCACATTTAAGTAAGGTTTTAATGAAGGAAAGAAATTATGCATTACCCATAGTTGAAGATGCGGACAGGAATGGTTCACCCAAAAGAAGATAAATTGCACATCACAGAATAAAACTCCCAAAGCTGACTGACTATCCCGCTAACCTCCTCGAACGTACCTCCCAAGCAGAATTCCCGCAACGATCTCGTTCCTTCCCCAGTCAAGTTCAGAGTCCAAAAATGACAAAGTCTTTTCGTAGTATTGAGGTGGAAAAGTGGAAAATAAAAAGACGGTATGGCAGGAAAACACCCACAGCAGCAGTAGCATCAGCAGCAGCCATAGCAACAGCCCATATAAGAGTAGACCCTCTTATACCCTATTTTCTAGCTTACTACACAAAAAGTTGCAATCCTTAGGGGCAAGAATCACGCTAATTGGTCCATTTGAGGGGTGGTGATGGTCACCTCATCGCCCTCCTTGTTCAAACTGGTTTGGGGACAGTAAAACATACGAGTCTCATGACTTCGGGGTTAAAAGCAGTCCAACTTGTCCATTCATTTTTTTGCGATCTTGATGGTCACAATTTTGTTAGTCCATTGTTGCTCAGTACTTTCTCATCCATTCCCACGAATACATGCTGAATCTTTCTTGGCACCCTCTTTATTGTAGGTCGGTTCGACCTTGACATCTCTCACTCCATGCACAGGCCGCGTCCATGTGACCTGATCCCTCTATTTCTTCTGGGCAGAGGCCATCTTTGGCTTTTCACGTGACCTCGTCCGTTTCAGCAGCCATTTTCGCAGCATGGCCTAACAGGCCCGAACGAACTATCATAAGAACAAACACAACCATAATTAAAACAAAGAAAATAAGCCTTTCTGTTTACCACTCGCCATTCTAAAGACCTGTGTTAGGTGTTACCTAGCAGAAGCGACATTTAAAGCCATTTTACTTACCATCTGCATTCTTTGCCACAATACAAATCTACTACGTAGCATAAATCATGCAATTTCACTCAAATTAGTACGCAAATCACAATACTAAGATTATTTAACTTCACAATTATAAATAAATTAGATTTTTGCACAAATTTCCATGTTACCTTTATGTATAGTGTTTACTAACAAGGTGCAATTGTTGGTTAATACATGCTTCTTCAAACAGTTAGTATTATTAATTAATTATGAATTCCTTAGTTTCCAAGGGGGTACAAAATTATTTTATTTACCCTGCTCCATCAAGAGCATGGCCACTATTTAATAGAGTTGAATGTTATGCCTAGTACACATTTCAGGTAAAACAAATGGTTTGTTAAGCCATAACAGTTAATCAGTGACAACTCATGGTAATCTCAGACAGCCGCCCCCAAAAAAACTCGGAATCCTTGAGCCACTTTCAAGAAAGCATCATCTGGTCCATCGCCACCGTGCTAAACTGAACCAGGTTTCAACAACATAAGTATTTTTAAATGGTAACGATTAACATGGAAAACGAAATTTAAAAGCTTCCTTCTAGAATATATGTGCGTTCGCCAGAATCAAGAGAAAACAATCTGAAGGTGGCGCTGTGGACTGCTTAAATGCCAAAATGCACCTGTCCCAGTCTTCTAAACACGCGCACGTGTTTTTTCAAGATTTAATTAAAGCCAGCATGTGAGACTAAAGGAACTGTCACAGATGACTAAGCGGATGTGTTGCTCCGCACACCGACGAGAAGAGACGCCATCTTATAAAGAGAAGTTTTCTATTGCGGTATACGCAAACGTTCAGAAGAAAAATACCAATGATAACATAGAATCATATTCAATTTACCAAGAGACTCCTTCCCTTCCTGGAATATATTTCCAGGGGGATACTGTATATGTCCGATAAAAATACACTGAATGCAAATGCCCGATCGTTATTGTAGTCTTCCTTATAACAGAGGTTGTAGTTTTAATTATAATGGAACTATCGTAATAGATTGAAGATCTGCCACTCCGTTAGTGCCAGATGGCATTCAAAGGCAGATATTTCCTGAAGCGACCGCTCATAAAAGGCACTGGATAAGCATTTTCTCCAGCATTAGTCAGCACTTCAATATCGTCTCTTGACTGACGGTGAAGCTGACCAATAGGATTTCAGTTTGGGTCGCATCACAATGGATTACTGTCCAATGGGTGAGCCGATGCGCCGTGGTGTAGCAGCAGGTAGATACTACTCGCGCAGTACAGACCAAGCTGCGGGCGGTGGAGGGACGGGCCGGCTGAGCTGGGACTCGGCCACTAAGGTAAGGTGTCCACCGGCCCCGCCCCTTTAGCCACTGTTGGGGGTGGGAAGTGGGCTCTTAGCTCTCACACCCTGGGATGTTGCCATGGAGGGGGAGAAGTTTCAGAGTCCTCTGTTATTCTGCTTCGTCACCCGATGTTCTGAAAGGCAAAGACTAGTGAATGTATACTCCGACCTTCCGAATGATTTTACTTCTGTGTATGTCCAGAATATATTGTTTGTAGTTACTTGTTTTGATCTGCGTCTAAGCTGTCCGAATTTTGTAAGGTCGGGAAGCGAGAAACCAAAAAAAAAATACAGGTGTTTACTCACGACACACGTGCACACGTTTTGGGAAGGTGGGCTTTAAACCCACGCCTTCAGGTTCCAAAACCTGCAGTTTAGCGTTTACTAGCCAGCAACGACCCCTGTTGTGATGACAGTCCATACGCGCAGCCTGTAATTTTGCTCTCTTTATGAAGTTACGAGATGCTTTTTATTTGGTGTTTCTTAGTGTGTATGGCATCACTGAGCGCGCTTCGGTGGCCTCGCAGTGATTTGGTAGCCGTGCACCCCCGGGCAGGGGTAGTGAGCTATAAAATAGTAGTAGGTCCGTCAGAATTTGCTAATGGATGTCGGTCAGTCATGCAGCATCTGTGGATGGTGACTCGAGTTAACCCACCGTAGCGTGTACCCGACGATGACCAGTGACAAGGCCTTGAAATAACAAGCATTGGCATAGCCAATAGGTCTCGCTTTTGGGACATTATAAGTGTTTAGCCATGCAACAGTTGATGTTGCACCAAGGATATTGTGCTGCAGAATTAAATACTTATAAGGTCCCAAAGGCGAGACCTATTGGCTATGCCAATGCTTGTTTTTTGTTAGGCACGGGGCGATTAAGTGATTTGCCCAGAATCACAGGCTGTTGATCGTCTTTGCCGAGACTCGAACACGGTTCTCCAGGTTACAGATCGACCGCCCTAGCCGTTAAGCTACATCCTCTACCCTCATAAAAGCAGCAGAAGGAACTTAAAGTAAACAGCTCTGAATAAATTGTGCTTGCTTTCTACTTGCCTTCCCCCGAACAATCACGGGCCATAGGAGGCTGTGGAGAGAAAATAGATCATGCCTGTGATGTCATCAGGTGTCAAAGAACGCGCAATGTTACATCTGCTGCCATTCACATTTTTGCAAATCAAGGTCGATGCGTGTAACACAAAACTGCTAATTAAATAAATTTTAAAGATGCTCTTCACTTTCTTCCCGTGGGCGGCAATGTTAGTCACGATGACGAACGGACAGAGGCAGAATAAGGAATTTGTTGTAAAGAAGTGCGATTACATCTTCCTCTAAATATAGAGTTCTGGCCACCCTCCATTGTTGTGAATCCCACCCTTTCTAAATATAATGCATATTGAACCGCATAACGTCACTCTGGTTCTCAGGAAATGAAATGTAGGAAGTCGCTGTGCGCATCTGCCGAGCTGGACAGGGCGGCCTGGAGATAAGGTCACCATGTGGTCTAGGAGCTCTGGTGGAATACCACATTCTTGTTGTGTGTTTTGTTTCCAAGTGGATGGGTGGGTGCAGCAATACGTGAAAAACCATGCGAAAGGGTAACGAGTTTACCATACGCCCCTGAGAAGTTTGTTGAGCTTCTTAAAAATTTGCGGAATTTGAACCAAGTAGGTCGTGCTTGTGAAAACAACCTACTGCACGCTTTGGCCTCAAGAACAATGAAATACAAGCCCGCGCGTGCGAGAGCTTGCACCATGGCCTATTGCTTGCGGTTACCTGCACGGCCGCCGGGGACGATAATTGGAAACACATGGCGGCCGTGCGGGTAACCGCAAGGAAAAGGCCATTGTGCACGAGCGTGTGGTCAGCTTTTTGAAGCCCCTTACTTAAAGTCTCGCAGAGCAGCGCTTGCGTGCTACTCTAGGCTCGACCTAAAAAGAGTTGAAGGTGCAGGCAAATTCCTGCCTCATCAGACAGTTGAGGACATCGGGTACAGTTTTCGAGATTGTTCGGCGAGCAGCCATGTGGAGCCCATGGTTGGTTTACGAGGCAAGATGCTTTCAATTTTGCTCTTTCTTTAATTGGGAGCCAGTGCGGTAAGTTAGTGCTGGCCTTGTTGGGTCGTACAACTTCAGACCAATGTATAATTTTGAGCTTTATGTAGTTTAATGTGAGCTGCATTAGAGCGGCCTGCATTTTAGTCCACTGTAATGATCGAGGCTTGGCACGACCACAGTAAGGATGGTGTTCCATCTGTTTCTGTCGCCCATCCAATGCTGCTTGCTTCGAGATGTGCACACTCCTTGCAGTCTGGTCCGTCTCAGAATATGGGTAAACTTTTGCTTGTTATATTATATGTTGATGTGTATCTGTCCTGAATTGTAATGGTGGCTCCCCCAACACCGCCAGACACAACTTTCGAGAAGGCATGGAAGCCGTCGCCAAATGGATGAAAAACAGCTGCCTACAACTAAACACCAACAAAACAGAAGTACTCATCATGGGCCCAAACCCTGACGCCTGGAACGACACCTGGTGGCCCCCCGCCCTCGGAAGCCCGCCCACCCCCACGGACCAGGCTCGCAACCTGGGAATCATCCTGGACTCCGAGCTCAAAATGGACTGCCAGATCAACTCCGTCTCGTCCTCCTGCTTCCACACCCTCCGCCTCCTACATAAGACCTTCAAATGGATCCCCCTCGAACACAGAAAGACCGTCACTCACGCCCTGGTCACCAGCAGACTCGACTACGGCAACGCACTCTATGCCGGAATAAACAAAAACCTCACCCGCAAGCTACAGAACATCCAGAACGCCGCCGCAAGACTGGTCCTCAACCTGCAAGACACTGCCACATCTCTCAGCACCTGCGCACACTCCACTGGCTCCCCATCGAGGCTAGAGTCACCTTCAAGATGCTCACCCACGCACACAAGGCCCTCCACGACACCGGACCAGCATACCTGAACAGCCGACTCCAATTCCACGCACCCCAAAGGACCCTACGATCAGCCCAGCTCTCCTACGCCGTGGTCCCCTGCACCAGAAAAACCAGATCGGGAAGCTGCTCCTTCTCCTTCCTCGCGGACAAAGCCTGGAACGCCCTTCCGCTCCACCTCAGACAGACATCGCTTCCCATCTTCGCTAGAAACCTCAAAACCTGGCTCTTCGACAGACCCCCTCCTTGATGGACTGGAACCTACACCCCCCCCCCCCCCAGCGCCTTGAGACCCTTACGGGTGAGTAGTCGCGCTTAACAAACGATTGATTGATTGATTTTTGAGAGGCACATTTCAACTCCGAATGATATACATTAGCCATATAAACACATTGGAGTGTCAAAATGTATTATGACTATCTCCATCCGCTATGTGTAACTGTGAATGGCTGATTATTATATTTTCCTGAACGGTGATAAAAGTGAGATAGTACTTATTGTTCCTTAAGATTGTGAGTGTCTTGCCCTAATTGGTCCTCTTTCTCTATGGGTTCTCCTTCCAACTTAGTCAGGACTCATGGAGCCATTTTCTGTACAGAATTGTCTTTTGACCCCATCAATCAACTCTGTGATCAAATATATAGTATTCTACATTTGCTGTCTATGTGGGATACGTCTCCTCAAGGTTGACTAGCCTTTGTCTTAGCAGTGCCCCATGACATTGTTAACTGAAGTGGAGCTAACTGAGGTGAGTTAACAACAAATAGTTCAAAACTTCACACTCAAGCTCTTTCTCGGAAAGAGGGGTTCTGTTTACATTATTATGCTTCAAAATTACTTCTTTGACTGACAGTCATACAAAGAATTATATTCAAAGTACTTTGCCTTTTTCGCAAAGGCATGCATGATACAGTTGTTGATTACTTTTTAGATGCCTAATGTAGGCTTCATAACACTGTCTCAATCTCAGCTGTGCAGTTGAGATTCAAATGGTATGGTGACCAGCTTCTACACCATTAATGTTCCTCCCTCTGGAACTCTCCTCCAGTGTATCTTTAAAAAAAAAAACTCATGTCAGACCATTCAACAAACAACTAGGTAATGACACCTCTTCTTCCAGGGTTTTGGTCACAAATTACTTTTTATTCACACTGAACTGGACCCTCTTCAACGCCAGTCATAGAACTTTATTCGACTTAGAGCCATAAAAGAACAAGTTAGCAACATACTGCACACACAGTTCATTTCATAAAATACATAGATAAAACCATTCAGAATCTCAGCATATAAAAACATGGGATAAAAATGTTGATAACATTATGAAGCCTCAAGGCCAAAACCCACCCCAATTAGCAATATCTTTTCCTAATAAGTGACTAATAAAACTGATTGCAGCATAGCAAGACTCTGGCGAGTCAAGGTTCTGCAGAAATCTAAAGCCTTCCCAAAAAGAATTAAAGCTGTGTGAGCACAAAAGAGAAAGTATAAAACGCGTTCTCACTGATTTATAAAGTGCACAAAAAAGCAAAACGTGCAGTGTGCTTTGCCTTGACAAATTATCGCAAGGACGAAGATTCTGAAACCAAGTTCCTTGATGTGGGAAAGGTAAGAGAAAATGCATTAACCACAATCGAAGCCTAGTTAAATAAAACCTATATTGTCATTTTCTATGCAAGAGAGATAAAATTCTAACTCCTGGCCAGATGTTAAAACAAGGTAATTTGCCAGAGAGGGATACTGAGTGACTTGTTGCCTACAGATACGCTGCGCTTGCTCATAAAGTGCCAACTTTA
Organism: Calotriton arnoldi; assembly: GCA_963921515.1. Taxonomy (NCBI): domain Eukaryota; kingdom Metazoa; phylum Chordata; class Amphibia; order Caudata; family Salamandridae; genus Calotriton; species Calotriton arnoldi. The sequence goes on from CAWUFW010005495.1 coordinate 1,066,926, forward strand.
TCTGATCTCTAACTGAGCGGGGAATTTGATCAGGGTTATTAAAATGCTCTATGACTCCCAGCCTACTAAAGTGCGTTTAAGGTACTCCAGCCAAGGTATCCACTCCGCGTTATCCAAGACCAGGCAAGCCTGAAGAATACGTTTAGAGAATCCTAACTCCGGAGTTTGCCAAATTTGTAATCGTAATAAGTGGTGCCAGACTCCGAATAAAGCCCACTTCTGAGTGACAAAAGAAGGTCAGTGTACCCTTGTGGGACAATGAAGAGACTTTGAAGAAAGCTGTTCTTTGCTGTTTAGAGTGTAGAGCCGTCACAATCCCCAAACACCTGCCCCATACGTAGCTATTGAGAGACAATTTGCTTTATATAAAGTGATCGTTTCCCTCACCTGCCTATGTCCTAGTTTTGCTGTGAAGCGAAAAATCGCATCCATCGCTCTTTTGGTTTGTTGCACCCTCAACACCATCAAGGGCTCCTACTTGACTTGTAGGTCGAAAGGCAACCCTAAATAAGAAAAACACTCTACTTTGGCAACTGGAGCTTCCTCGATTAATGAAAGTTTTAGATTTAGTTTTCTTTGGCCCACAAACCATTACGAATTACTTCTGCTGATTTATCTTCAAATCTAGGGATGACATAAACTTCACAAAGGCATTCTGAGCTTTCTGAAGGCTATTTGCGGTCCTAGCTAATAGGACAGCGTCATCTGCATATAGAAGTCTCAGGATGAAACAAGTGCAAATCCAATTTCTTTTGGAGCAAGTGAGCTTCTAAGCCATTAATGTAGATAAGAAACAAAAACTAGGTAAGGATTCAACCTTGGCGGACACCTTGATAGCAGTTTCTAGGAGACGTACATTCTCCCCCGGACCCATAACAGATCTTAGCCGAAGTATTCAAGTGCAAACGCTGAAGGAGAGCAACTAGGGGTTCTTATCTTTTTTTATTGGTTCCCCAACATATATCGTCCTTTGGAAAAAAACGTGCGGTTTATGACTTCCAAAAATCGCTTCACGTCCCTCACTCTCTTGGTGGCCAGCAGATCAGACCAAGCTTCATTTCTCAATTTGATCTTCCTTGTCAGCAAAGTGCCTTTATATTCTTTATGTGCAATATTAATTGTATCCCTAATTTTTGGTACAGATTTAAGGGCTGCCTTCAGCTGCTAAGTACTTTTGAACAGGCTGCATTAAACCACCGGTAAGAGGGAAGGATTAAAAGTAAAACATTTTACAGTTAAGGCCTGGTAGATAGCTAAACAAACGCTGGCAAAATCCTCAATTATTGAAGGTGGTGTAGTGTCAGGAGACAAACACTCAGATTGCGCCATAGTTTTCAGAAACCGCATTTTCCAAAAAGCGTACTGGGTTAACCTGCTCCCATTTCAATCTAAAGTTTATTGGTGCCAACACATATATGATTCCTCTAGCCGGCATCATCCGTTCTCACAATATCAACTTCCTCTCCTGTGCGAATGACTCGCAACTCATTCGCTCAGAACTGGATCAAGGTCCATGACTGTAATTGCCCACTGGATGAAGACCAACTGTTTAAATCTGTAAAACAGATAATACCGACATTGTGATCATCTGGAAGAGCACATCACTGTGGAACTCATTCTGGTGGACAGCAGAGCTAGGATCAACACTCACCACCCACACCAAGAGCCTCTAGATCATCATCTTCAGCAAACTTGACATGACTGCCCAAGTCAATGCCGTCACCGCCTCATGCTTCCATATCATGAAGATGCTGATGAAGGTTTTCAAATTGCTCCCAATCAACACCCGGAAAGCTGTCACCCATGCCCTGATCACAAGCTAGCTGAACTATGGGATCATCCTCTAAGCCGGGATCAACAAAAACGTCACCAGAAAGCCGCAGAACATTCAGAACTCGGCAGCCAGAATCACTCAACCTCCCACGACGCACTCGCATCACACCACCTCTGAAGTAGCTCCACTGGCTCTCCATTCACAAACGAGCTCAATTCAAACTCCTCACCCACACTTTCAAGGCACTACATAACACTGGCCCAACATACCTCAGCAGTTGCATCTGCTTTCACAAACCTTCCAGACACCTCCCCTCTTCCAGACTCCTACTTGGCAAATCCCATGCATAGGGAAAACCAGATCTGATGGTCAAGCCTTCTCCTTCATTGCTTCGCTCCTAAAGCATGGCACGACCTGCCTCTATACATGAGCCTCATCCTGACCTCTTGAATTCCGCATGAAGCTGAAGAACTGGCTTTTGGAGTAGCCCCAGGTGTGCCTAGACTTACCTGCTCAGCGCCAGATACCCTCCCGGGTGATACTGCGCTCCACAAATCTGCATACCATAAGATGTCATTCTCTCAGCCTATGCCAGAAAGTTAAAATGTTCCTCCCCGAAAGTGACTTCAGGGATGTTCAAGTCCTTGTAAACGTGCTTCTTGATGGTGGCTATGTCCTCCTAGATGGTCTGCCAGACAACACAATTGCACCCCTCAAAGGCATGCTACATGCAGCAGAAAGACTCATCAAGGGATTCAATAAAGATGAAAACATCACCTCCATCCTGATGAAACTCCACTGGCTTCCTTTGCGTGCATGCACTATCTTCAAAACCAGCTGTATTATCTACAAAACCAACAAACACAGCACCGCTGCCTGCCTGGCTGACAAGCTTACCATCTCCATTGGCTCTTGTTCCACCCAAATCCAGTGCACCATCAGAGCAAAGACAAAAAAGTGCAAAAAAGAAAAACAAGCATTGGCAATGTCAAAAGGTCTGGCTCTTTTGAAATGTTGCATGGTGATGTGAAGCATTACAAGTGAATAGCATGAGAATAATTATGCACTTGTGTGGAAGCAAAGAACCGTAGAATAATATTGGTGTAGGTTAAAAGGTGAGGTGACAATTGCACTGTCAAGCTAGACCTAAAAAGATAGATATCCATGTAGGTTAATTACAGCCCTCACCCCAACTGTGCTGCTGCCAGAGAAACATAACATAATTGTCTAGTTATCTAAGACAGTCTAATAGCATTCTACTGTTGTGTGTGCCCCGGACATTTCAAGCAGCTGGAGAAATAAAATGATCACCGATGTAGGGAGGGCAAGCACTTTTGTAGAAGCACTCTACTTCTGCCCTATCAAAACTTACTCCTGCCCCCCAACATGTGGGTGGAGCCAAAGCCCCTCTCCTGGTGATTGTCTTGTAACTGGCGACATCTGCGTTGTCAAGCCAGACCATAAACTTGATATTAGGCGTCCTCCATCAATGCAGGCAGGATCTCAAATTAGATTCCTGTATCCTTGAGGAACTTCTCAACCCTTCTCCAATTTAGGAAAGTACCAGACACACTTCTCTGAAGAATACTACATTTGAATGCAGCAACAGTATACTTTTAGTCTTTGGAACAAGCGACCTCGCCAATCACTTGTTCAGTGTATGTTTGGCCTTGACCCTGTTGTAGTGTAGCTCCTATTTCCCTAATAGGCTCTGCGCATTGGAATAATATATCCTATAGGTTTGACATAGGACTAAGGTCGGTATGTCCCTATCGAGTATATTAAACTTAATTACTTGTGCCAGCTAGCTCAGAGGCCACTAGAAACTCCTTGACAACAAGAAGGGAGTAGTTTCTGGCAGCCGCAAAACATGACCAATATGTTTCCCTTTTAGAATCAGAACGTGTCCCAGAGTCGTGGAAACACTAGATGACTATTTCACTCAGCTCAGTCGTGCATGCTTAGTTTTCCTCAGAGTTACACAGAAATAATAGACGGGCGTTTTCAATAAAAGATTTATTGAACAGTCTTGTTTCTGGTGTAAGTATAATGTGCTGTTACGATCACAAGACAGTATGCGAGATAAATAATGTACAGGGTGAGCAGTAGAAATAAATAATACTGCGATAGCATTATCTTTTAGTACATATGCTGTTACATAAATAACACAGACTAAAAATGCGAGTACTCATACGATGCGGTGCTAAGCTAGTTCTACCCCAATGTACCTAACCTAACCTAGGTGTAGGGAAAGGTATGAAGTAGGTGAAGTATTCCTTACTATGGTATACTAAGAGTATGTTAAGTCTAGTATGCCTAGTATACCAAGAGTCCCTCTAGGTTCTTATCAGCTCCATACCTGAAGAATGAGAGAGGTTGGAATCCCTTTGCCAGACTCGAACTCCAACACCCCGCAAGGGAAGTCAGATCACTGGAAGTTGGAAGCTGGGCTCTCTGCGTGCAGGGAATGGCAGCGTCTTCTCAGTGCGTCAGGCCGGGATACGGGCTCCTCTGAAGTCGAGGTCTCCTCTGGTTTACAGGGGCTACGGAAGGTATATTTATACCTGAGAGCACCTTAGGAATGTTAGCATTGATGTGAATTGGACAACGAAAGACGTCATGAATGAACCCCTAAGGAATAATGGTTCATGCATAATAGATGAGGCCTTGAAGAAATCAATAGTCCTGGGCTAGGGAAACTCCCGCAGCCTAAGGGTCTGTTCTTCATGAACTCGTTGTGACGTTAGGGTGGACGGATGTCAGAGACCATGCCTGTATTTGGAGTGCACGGTTTAATGCCTAAATAAGGCCTGGGATTCTATGCCTATATAAGGGCAGGGCGAATTGTGCCTATATAAGGACATGATATTGGAAAGCCCGTTATGGACACCCTAAGAGGAATACAACACCCACTCCACTTTCGTGTATACGATAATACATAAATGCTAAACATAAAAAATGCTAAACATAAAAATGGAGTACAGCATATTTCTAAAATATTTCATAAAACCATTTAAAAAGGCATTTAAAAAAAAACATTAGAATGCAAAAAGGTACTGTACATTCGAAGCATTGCTTATCATTTCAGGCATAAAGTTCGAAAGTAATTGCAATTGGAATGAATTAAGCAGTAATATTTACATATGACAGAAAATTATCGATAAGTTGTTCATAAATCAAAGTCATTTCATGTCTGGAAAATTAAATGAACTGTTTTTAGACACATAAGATGACTAAATGTCTTTGGAAGGACCGCCAAGTATGGACTGTAAGGCTAGTTTTACTTTAAGCAGATTGATATACCATTTTCCTTCGAAAAAATGGGAAAAAGTTCAATTTTTGGTAGAGTTCCAAGTTTTTGAAAAATGAAGGCCAAATTGTTGCTGTATTTCTGGAACACTGTATGCTGAATCAGAGTCAGTTTACGGATCTGGTGTAAACATTAGATCATCTATTTCTATAGACAAAACATCATCCACTGTAGTTGGTGTGAGTTGGAACACCTCGTGAAGCAGGTTAATTGCACAGAGATGTGAAGCATTGCTTTCAATTGTCGCAATGTCCGCGTCCGTTGTTACCTGTGTGCCTGTAGTTCTTTCTCGTACCTCAGCAGCTGCCGGAAGCGTCTGTGAGATCTCAGTGAATGCTGTCATCAGGATAGGAAGCCGCTGGGGACAACACATAGCATTGGCCGTTATCTGGTCCAGCAGAGTATCGACGTCTGTTGGCGCATCCGATGGAAATGTTAGACAAGTGTCCAACACGCATTCTACACCGCATAGCAGGCATCGTAGAACAGGTAAGATGCAATCTTGCCAGATTGGTCTAAAGGACAGGAACCATGTGTTATTAAGGTCCCGTAGACGATTTATGCCCAAAAGCTGTACTATTTGCTCACGGCACTTTCGTTCAAGGAGAGCTTTCTCCATGTCGCTCGGAGTGATGCCAGCGAATTCGCTGGCCATAGCGAAATAGCAGGAAGAGAAATAGAATTCCGGCAACAAGTGCTAGAATTAATGGTATGCCACCAAACACCGAATGTGCAAAGTTCGGGATGATTCCGAGTATTGCCTGGAAAGGTGCTAACAGACCCGAGCAGATGCCCTTAAATACATGTACAATTCCTGTTGTATCAGACATGTTGAAAATTCGTCCTATCATTTCCACAAAATGTATAGGGCAGTTTGTACGTATTAAAGTCTGTATCTCAGCCGAAGTCCTTGCAATTTGCAGATCATAGGTTTCTTTGGCCGAGGTCAGAGGCACTGTTTGTTGTAAAAGCATGGCTTTCATTCTGCTTAAAGTATCAAATCTTATAAAAGAGACGTTCAGCGAAGGCCATAGAGGCGACTCCCTGACTGTGTCTATTGGGGCAAACAATACTTGCATACAGCAAGTGACCCTGGAGTTGACCGTTACTAGATATGGGATACCTGGCAGCATGCCACAGCAACTCTGATCATTCAACATGAGGTAACTCCCATTAGAAAGTTGTCAGAACGTTGGATTAATCACAGCAGCTGGTGTACCCTGCTGATGGCAAGACAAATTTGCCACAGAACCATTACAAGCCCCGTGCAAGGAAATGTCCTGACATATAAGTGGACCGCTTAGTGCACGTTTACAGTTTTTACCGCTTAAAAACACTTCACGATCCCCGCTCCAACATCTATATGTATACGGTAAAGCCCAAGATGTCTTAATGTATTCCTTACCCAACCTTTCATATTTGCCTGCTTGCATTTGTCTGAGGCAATACTGAAACTGAAAAGTAGTCACAGGTAGTGTAATTTTGCCATGAATAAGCCATTCTGTAGCTGGTTTTTCTGCCACTGTGAATGGTAACTTTTCCAGTTTTTCAATGCTCAGCACTTTGCTCCTCTTTGTGCCATGTCGATCTGTTTATCAGTTAGATTGTATTCTGCAAACCGAGCCGTTGTGTTGATGAAACGCCAAGGCACATAGCCCGCTCGCAATGATTGCAGCGTCCAGCTTAATAACATAATAGAACGTATTTGAGATTGGCCTTGTTGTAACATCGCCAAATCTTGTTCTAGTATGTCGATAGCAGAGGATACAATGCCGTCCAGTGAATATATTCTGGAGGACAAAGTTGTTAACCCATTGTCGACCACAGAGAGTGTTTTCTCTAAATTAATACGATCAAGTTCATGTATTCGTTCTGCGGCCTCTATCTGTGACACCTTCCAAGCTTCATTATAAGCAGCATAAATGCCGGCATATATGAAACGCTTTTGACGCGGTTTTCTTGGTCCAAGCAAGAAATCCCTAAGATCTGCGTCGTTTGCAAGTAAGGATAAGTGTTGTTTCACATCCTGTAGTGTAGATGTATGCAGCCAATCGAGGCATAATTTACCTACACTGTATGTTGTTACTACCCCCGGATGTTGTCTTTGGACGTATCTTGGGTCTGGCCTATTAATAGTAAAGCCCTGAGTTTTATTCAGGAATCTTTCCTGACAGTTATTCGTGTCTGTGGGCCAGATCAACCATTTTTTCCAATCAGGATTAGATCTGTTGAGTTGTAGTATATTCTCAACTGTCACCTCTGCCTATGTTTCATTATTTTTTGCAGGAGTTGGTACAGAAGGTGTGTTCATCTCTTTGATCTTGGCTAATCCAAGACAAGATGTTTGTTGGATAGTTTCATTCAAAAACATTATTTGTTCAGGGATGATGCAGGCTCTAAATAAATTTCTATCCCCTGTACTTGCCATTCTTTAGTACCCCACAACGTTTTTGTGTCTATTGTGTCTTTCCAAAAGTCGAAACCCTGTCTAGACAGTTGGGCATTAAATATTGCAGAATAAATCTGTTTTGTATTTGTTAACATAATTTTCAGTCCTGTTTTGTTTACATTTTTATAGTAAAACATTTCTGGATCAGATGTATTGTAACCTGAAAAATATGGAAATTTACTGGCAAATGTTTTTGAACTACTTTTAGGTGGTGTAGGACAATGTTCCCATTGGTTAAACATAAACACATTTCTTGGATATGCAGATTTATGCAAAAAATGATGACCATAGTGATTATAACAATACAATTGTTCATAGTCTGATGAACCCTCTAAATATTCATTTTTAGAAAATGCAGCAGATTTTTCTAGGTCAAACATAATGTCAGTCACAGTCTCAAAGTCCCAATCATCAGAATAGGTACTGGACGTGATTAGATCACTTCATGAAATTTTAAACAAATGTGGAATGTTCAATTCTTCCGTCGGACCGAATATATCAAAATCTGTTTTGTCCCACACTATACCATCATGTATAGGAACAGCTGTGATGTTCACTGATGACAAGTCTCTTGCTTCACGATGGGAGGATTTATGAGGTTTCAAAAGTACGTTTACGTCTTTTCCTTCAGTGTTCACATGGATGTATCTGCCACTTATATGCACGCTTACAGTTGTTACCAAAGCTAGCCAGAGCAGGAAAACAAAAAGTCCAGATGTAATCCAGAGTTCAATCCATGGAGAAACCAAATAAGTCTTTTTCACAAAATGAAGAAAGTCTTGTATTTGCTGCTTGAATTTCAATGACACTGGCGTTGTTTCAGGTTCACTCGGATCTTCTGAGAACGTATCAAAGTTAATGAAATAGCCAGAAGCAGTTCTGTCAATTGTTGGAATTGCATCAGGATTTGTAGAAATCACTGGAACCAGTTCATCACTTGTTACATTGGTGTAGACAGGTGTATTTGGACGAACTGTTACTTGGTGTTCAAGAGGGATGAGTTCCATAGCGTTGTTGCATAGTCCTTCATTTGTTTCAGCTGAATTCTCGATTGTTATCAGTCTTTCAGTATGAACCTCTTGGATAGTAGCGAGAGGAGTGCATTTGCTACTAGGTCGGAGTCCACGAGGCCTACTATTTAGTATTGGCCACTGTGAGCCCTCGCAAGGATCAGGCTGGACACGGGATCTGGTTAGACCAGGTTTTATTTTTATACGGGGTTTGTCGCGATGGGCCAGCTTTATAGTCTTGGGGGACCCAGTCCAAGGTGTGTCCTGTTAATGTTCCACAGGTCTCGTCCGGTCCTGTTCACGTCACAGGTCGCGGTTTTTCTCCCTCCTCAGGCTTCTTCCTGGGATCCCTCGGGCTCGCTCCCACCAGGCGAAAGACAAAACAAAACAAAAGGAACTGTGAGACTCCCCGCTATCATCGAGGCGGGATCAGGGTAGGAGTGAGGGAGCACCAGTGCCACAAACACACTTCCGACGGCGTGAGGGGCTGTGCTTGGGATCGGGTGAAGTGAAGGGGTAGTTGGAGGTGCCCTATTTAAAAGCGGCTGTTCTCCTCCCCATCCACCCAGTCATACGTTCTCGTACCTGTTGGAGCCACACTCCGCCAGGAGTGTGGCGGGGCGCAGAGCCGAACCGTTGGCCTCCTGGCGTCCTGGTGTCTGGTTCTCCCTCCGGTACTGTCAGCAGCGCCAGTCGTTCCCCTCTCCGATGCCTGCCTTCACGCTCTCCTTCTTCGGCGTCCTCTTCTCGCTCCGGTCCCCTCGGCTCTCTTCCGGGTTCGTCGTCATCCACTCTCCTGGGCGGGCCCGATATGACGGCGGGAGCGGGGGCGGGGCCTTTGATGATGTCCTCCCCGTTAAAGGGACCAGGCCCGTATTGCACCACGTCGTCCTACGTAATGTCAGGGTCGTCGGGGTCCCAGTCATCTGGCTGGAAAGAGAGGAGACGGCCAGATTCAGGGGGGACGGACCACCACTCGCCCTTCTGCTCCTCCCGAAGCCCGTCGAAACTGTGACAGCCACATACTGTGGTTTGATCAGGTCGATGGACACAAATCTTTTCTCCTTTCTTCCAGCAAGGGGCGGCAGAAGTACTGTTCTTGTTCCTTGAACTGCTAGGACAGGTACTGGTTGTCTGTAAGAAGGTCCAAATTCCTTCTTGTCCGCAATTTTTTCCCTGACTAGATCCCCAACTTTTGGAATCCAGACAGGCCTTGCTGGGACAGCCGGTTGATCCCCAGTGGTGGTTGACTGTAGGAATACGTTGCTTTGTTTGGTTCTTAATTTGTTTAAATCCTGTAAAACAGCCAAACGATCTTTGATATCAAAGGGTTTATTTTCCACCACTGTGCCTAAGTTTTCTAAGTCTGGTACCCACATTCTTGTCCCAAATAGGACCTCATATGGAGTGACCCCCCTAGAGAACTTCTTGGCAGGTTGTTAAGTGCACGTTGAACTCCACTAAGGTGTTTGACCCACCCGTCACCCGAACCTAATACTCTAGCTGTTATAGACTGCTTTATGTCCCGGTTTTCCTTTCCACAACCGAATTTCCCTCAGGATGGAATGGAGAGGAGTACCGCAATGCAACGCCCAGACTGGCCATGGCGTCTTTGTAAGCCCGAGAGCTAAACGCAGGACCCTGGTCAGAATGTAGCGTGCCTATTGCGTAGATAGCCGATAAAGACTCGCAAATCTTTTATAACAGTTCGAGCGTCAGCTGAGCGCTGAGGCCATAACCATAGGAACCTAGAGCATGAATCCACTGCTACCATGATATATTTATAATTACCGTCCCTGTGTAAGGGACCGCAGTGGTCAAGGTAAACACAAGCTAATGGTTTATCTGAAATTAACAGGGGTGTCTGCGCAGGACGTTTCACAGTGGAGACTTTCATCTGTTGGCATATATCACATTCTAAAACATAGTTCTTTGTTTGTTTTCTAATGCTAGGCCACCAATATCTTTGCTTGAGTAAAGATATTGTTGCAGAAACACCTGCATGGGCAGAAGCTATCCCTTCGTGTGCTGCTAGGATTAGTCCTAATCTGCGTTCCTTGTTTGGTATTACCCTATCCCCCACTCCAGGGATTTGAGCAAAAGGAACGTTGTGCGCATCAATTACATAAGAGTACTTGAGTGGAAACTTTTTTGGTAACGCTGCACTGCTGCCTTTGCTTGATGCATTGACAGCCAACATTATCTCACCGTCTATTTTTGTTTTTGAACGAGTGATCGCAGCTACGGAAGCCGTTTGCACAGCTCCCTTTGCGGCTTCGTCAGCCAATGAATTCCCTGCAACGTGAACGCCATCACGTTGATGACTCGGTGTGTGTATCACGTGAGCCTTTGGTAGTTCGTTTTTCAACTGAACTACTTGTTCCCAAAGCAATTTGTGCTTTATTGTGCCACCTTTCGCATCTTTGAAACCATTTTCAAGCCAGTTTTGTATATATTCATTATACTGAACACAGTAGAAGGAATCGCACACGATTAGTGTGGGGAATTCTCGATCTGTACTTTTAAGTGCCAGTTTGAATGCTTGTAGTTCAGCTCGCTGAGCTGTACAATCCCCTAGAGATTGTGTTTTTGTGACCATAGGTCTGAAGATGCCATTTCGCATGCGACCTTTAACGATCGCACACGCTGCACTGTAAGCTTGCTTACCCCCTATTGCGGGTTGTGCGGATCCGTCAGTGTAAATTATGAATACGTACTGATCGAGAGGCAGAATTTCAGTAGGCAGGGGACATTCATGTTCATACTGCAAAAAGGCTTGTGTTTTCAAATCTGGATCAAAAACATATTCAACATCTGTTGCAGCAAGAGAATTAACCCATTGTATCCATCTTGGATGCAATGCCTTAGCATTTGGAATTCTTGCTTTTGTAACCGCTTCTAAAGCAGGTACTGGGGTTACGATAATAATGCGTTTCCCTTGGGCTAAGGCTCTTTCTTTTTTATTACAGCGGTTTGAACTGCTGTTAGAATTTTTTCAGTAGAACTGAAGCGCATTTCCGCTTGTGTGTACAAGTTTGATTTATACGCTATTGATATTTTTTCACCCTCATTGAAAGTTAAGTAGGTGAATCCGCATTGACCCGAAATTATTCGGATCACCAAATTTCGTTCACTTACGCGTGTTTGTAAGTGATGTGTTGCTAACATGTTAGCCTGGAGTGAACGCAAAATTTCTGTGTGTTCCTGTGTCCAGTTTTTGATTGAAAAATCAGGTTTGATTAATGCGTAGAGAGGTTTAACTCTTTCTGCGAAGTTTAGAATGTATGTTCTTCCAAAATTTAAGAAACCCAGGATTGATTGTAAGTTTTTTTAGCGTTTTTGAAGGTTGGAGCAGCGCACACTTTTCTAAAAAGTTAGCTGCCAAGCTCTTGCCTTCACTTGAAAGCTCATATCCTAGAAATAGGACATTGAGATGGGCAATTCTGGACTTTTTAAAGTTGAATTTGTAACCCTCAAAGGCGAATCCCAGTATAATGGTGCTCACCCTGTTCAAGTGTTTTTCCAGGTCATCGTCTGTCAGATATATGTCATCGACATAGGACAATGCCTCATTATCATAAATTTGTAGTAACTCCATTACCCTCGCTGAGAATAAACCTGGGCTATTTTTGAACCCTTGTGGGAGTCGACAAAAGTGACGCTGGATCCCCATTATGGAGAATGCTGTTAAGTACCTGCTTTCAGGTGCTATGTTTTGACAAAAGAAACCATTTGAGATGTCTAATGTGGTTTTATATTTTTTACGCACAATGTTATTCATTAATGCTGTGCTATGTGCATTTTGCACTGCAAAGGTTTTAGAACAAGTGTTTAGGTGTCTGTAATCCAAAACTAGACGATATGTTTTGTCTGGTTTGAAGACAGGAAACAAAGGATTGTTCATTGAGGAGGTGCATGTTTCAATCACCCCTTGGTATTCAAGTTGATCTAAGATCTCCCTGACCTGTTTTTTAGCTTCTTGCTTTATAGGGTACTGCCTTTGTGCAGTAGGTTCATATTTCAGATGTATTTTATGGTGAGGTGAATCTTCATCCCATCCTACATGATTTTTATATAATGCTGGGGCCTGGGCCACTGCCCATTTCCTGGCATATGTATATCTTAGATGCATTGGTATATGGTTGGAGAAGGCCGGCATAATAATGTCCTCGCCATGTGGGCACTCCCTGACAAATTGTGGTGGCCAGTCCTTTTCTGCTAGAAGTATGTCATAGCCCTTTGATAGTCTTTCCCAAAAAGTGCTTTCACCTGTCTAGGTTTGTCTCCCTCCATCCGGAGTGTTATGTCAAATAACCTTTGTGGAGTACTAACCCTGGTGTCTACAGTCTCAACTGTGATGTACTCATTCAAGTCCACTATCTCCAGAAGTTCCCTCAGGTTCTGGCGAACTATTGTGACTTCTGCTGCACTGTCCAGCATGGTCTGAGCCCATTCTCCGTTCTTGAGTTGTGTTCTCAGTATTCTCGGCATGTCTGATTTTCAGACCTGCTACCTTCTTTTTGGAGAATTGAGGTTTTACTTTGGTTTTTGAAGCGTGTTTGTCGTCTTTCGATGTCACGCGTTCTTCCCTGTGTTCCGTCCGTCCTCTTCTTTCCGAAGTCTGTGGTGAGATCTGAAAGGGACGAGAGGAACGTGTATCAGTATCGTGATACCTATCAGGTTTTCTCAAATTATCCCTATTCCTGAGGTTATACCTCCTTTCAGAGGGCTCCTTTTGAGGAGACCTACCTCGGGATTGAGAACGTTTCTCGTTTGATTTTTGTTTAGTAGACTCCCACTTCTTTTTAGAAGATGTGGGAGTTTGTTTTATTGAGTCCTTCTCAGGACTTTCAGATAGTTTCGGCTTCAGTGGTCTTCCACCCAAACTATCTCTGCCTAATTCTGCATAAGATTGTTCTATAATTCTGGGTAGCTCAGTTTGATGTTCTGTAACATCGAATTCCCTCAATTTCTGGCGGATCGCAACTGCTGCTGCCTCTCCTTTAATATTAGATAATATTATTGTTGAGACCTGCTCGAAATTTTTCAGTAACTTCATACCTAAATTTAGAGCAGGCTCTGCCCCATATTCATTTTGAATTTGTTTTAGGACATCAGGTATTACCGCAATTGATGGAATACCATGTGTTTTAGTATAGATGGCAGCAAAGACTGAGCCACAAGTGGTGCAGTCTTCCAGTTGTGGTGTGATCCCCATCGGTAAACTGATTGTTAGGATTCTGTGTTTCTCATGCGGGCTAGTATTTGGAAATACTGCTTCGATTTGAGTAATTTTTGAGCTATCCAAAACGGAATTTGCTCACGTTTTGTGGGCATTTTACCCATGACTGAATTAAGAGTCTGTGGTGTAATTTTTAGTGTATTCCCCTGTTGGGGAGTTGGATTTGGATATGTCAATGGTGGTCGGACTGTAAAAGTCCGCATGACATATTGGACCAATTGTCTGTAAATTTGTATTAACTCTTTTATTTGAGTATGTAATTCCTCATCTGTCATTATATCCAGTTCAGGATGAGGTGTGTAGCCGGCTAAAATCTGCCATGTTGCTCCTGGTCTACCTAGCGGACTGAGCCTGGTAATGTTTTTGTGATGTTTTAGGACGCCTTTAAACCAGAGCTGATGCTCTTGGTATGTTAATGGAATTTCAATATCCTCGAAAGGAATGTATTCGTCTGGTAGATCATCTTCTTTGTAGAAGTGAAATGTTTGTGATGTTGGATTGCATTCCGGAAGTAGTACCCATGAATAGAATACCTCTGTCTGAAATTATTCATGTGCCTCTATCACGAAAACTGCTCTACCTCCTCTTGGCGATAGGCCATGTTTTATAAGTTTTAGAGTTATGGCTCTTCTTAAGGTTTGAGGGATGTGAACCACACCCTCCTCAGTTTCATTTAAACCTGTAAGGTTAAAAACTGCTGCTTGGGCTGGATCAGCCGCAGCTCCACCGTTTTCGTTGTTTTTGTCTCCGTCAGGCATTTTGTTTTTTGAAAAATGTAGAACAAGTTTCAAGGAAACAAAGATAAAAGGTGCACAATATTTTGGAACACTGTATCCTTCAACGTTGAGTAAACCAAACAGCTAATATATAGGGTACTTCCCTATGTAGCCTTGGTGGATACCTAATCCTGCCCACTCCAGACGTCTTTTGGAGTATATGGGTAGGGGTCTTGAGAGAAAATAGCACGGCTGAGTTACTCTGTATCTAACGTTGAATTACTGCCTAACCAAACCGTTGGACGCCATCTAGTGTAGCTCCTATTTCCCTAATAGGCTCTGCGCATTGGAATAATATATCCTATAGGTTTGACATAGGACTAAGGTCGGTATGTCCCTATCGAGTATATTAAACTTAATTACTTGTGCCAGCTAGCTCAGAGGCCACTAGAAACTCCTTGACAACAAGAAGGGAGTAGTTTCTGGCAGCCGCAAAACATGACCAATATGTTTCCTTTTAGAATCAGAACGTGTCCCAGAGTCGTGGAAACACTAGATAACTATTTCACTCAGCTCAGTCGTGCATGCTTAGTTTTCCTCAGAGTTACACAGAAATAATAGACGGGCGTTTTCAATAAAAGATTTATTGAACAGTCTTGTTTCTGGTGTAAGTATAATGTGCTGTTACGATCACAAGACAGTATGCGAGATAAATAATGTACAGGGTGAGCTGTAGAAATAAATAATACTGCGATAGCATTATCTTTTGGTACATATGCTGTTACATAAATAACACAGACTAAAAATGCGAGTACTCATACGATGCGGTGCTAAGCTAGTTCTACCCCAATGTACCTAACCTAACCTAGGTGTAGGACAAGGTATGAAGTAGGTGAAGTATTCCTTACTATGGTATACTAAGAGTATGTTAAGTCTAGTATGCCAAGAGTCCCTCTAGGTTCTTATCAGCTAAATACCTGAAGAATGAGAGAGGTTGGAATCTCTTTGCCAGACTCGAACTCCAACACCCCGGAAGGGAAGTCAGATCACTGGAAGCTGGGCTCTCTGCGGGCAGGGAATGGCAGCGTCTTCTCAGTGCGTCAGGCCGGGATACGGGCTCCTCTGAAGTCGAGGTCTCCTCTGGTTTACAGGGGCTAGGGAAGGTATATTTATACCTGAGAGCACCTTAGGAATGTTAGCATTGACATGAATTGGACAACGAAAGACGTCATGAATGAACCCCTAAGGAATAATGGTTCATGCATAATAGATGAGGCCTTGAAGAAATCAATAGTCCTGGGCTAGGGAAACTCCCGCAGCCTAAGGGTCTGTTCTTCATGAACTCGTTGTGACGTTAGGGTGGACGGATGTCAGAGACCATGCCTGTATTTGGAGTGCATGGTTTAATGCCTAAATAAGGCCTGGGATTCTATGCCTATATAAGGGCAGGGGCGAATTGTGCCTATATAAGGACATGATATTGGAAAGCCCGTTATTGACACCCTAAGAGGAATACAACACTGTAGTGCTCCACTATCATTTGGCTAGGTTTGCACTATAGAAATACACATACCTGTGAATATTCTCTATCCTTCCTGGAAAAACAGACAACGATTTAGCCTCTGGTCCCAACCTTTCGCTACACAGGTGGGTATGGCTCTCCCAGTTAAAAAATAATGGATAAGACCACGCCATCCGCTTATGTTCAGTACAATGCCCACTCACTACTTTTAGAGAGAGAATCAAAGTTTAATTTTGTTCAGGCATGTCCCAGTTACACTGCAACCAGGCCACAAGTAACTGTCACTCTACGTTTGTGGATTGGGTGTCTAGGTGACCTCTGGCCAACCAGATGCTTTTGTAGTTTCCTTTCTCTTGTGACTAAACAGGGCACAGTGTAAGGGGAATGAACATATAACCCATCTCTTAGTGTAAGGTGTGCAGCTTTGTCCATACTCTTGCTTGCTCACCATCTTTGATTGTTGTGTTCTTCTGGAAATGACCTGGTGAAGGTCAAGCAAGCACAATTAAGTGAATGTGAATTTGAACCCAGATACACGCCCTTGGCTTTACAGTTGTTTCTACAGGTGGGGTGGGAGGAAAGAGCTGTGCTGTGGGGGTACTCCACCTTTCATATGCACAGGAACTTTTGTGAACACTTCATACAATTAGGGGAAAATCAGGGTGCCAAGTAATGGCACACTCCAAGATTTTACATAGAGAAAGCCAGTTGGCAGGGGTACAAGTAAAAGTGATCAACCATTAGTCGTGTCATGATGTGGACCTGGGGGCAGTACTCGCCAATGAGAATAGGATTAACACTTTGTGTGTTTCCCTCTTACACACCAGCGTCTTGTACTCTGTTGGTCCGCAATATACAAAATCATGTAGAGCTTCTCACGAGTCTATTGCACAAGAAAATATACTTGTTCGGTCAAAATGAGAAACCGAAGAGGAGTTTGTCAGTCAGCCAGACACTATGCTAGGGACTTTCAACCCTATACTATGTGTATTCATATGAGATAGAGGATAATTTTGCATTCAGGTGCATACTGAAGAAGTTTGTGTTCCCACAGCCTTTGAGTGTTAATGTTGTGACTTTACTGGGGATTTTGTGTTACTGTTTTTTGAAGCACTAAGACTTCTCGCAGTGGAGCTGTGGGAATGATCTTAATATAGCGTAGCCACACTTATGAAGCCACAGAGCAATGGGATCATTTCTTTTAGAGATATATTTATCAGTAACTAGTTCTGTTACGAGAAGGACCTATGGAATAAGACCGCATCTTACATGTCGCTCAACATGCATTATTTATGTGATTCAGTGCCAATGCCAAAGCTGTAAAAACCAATATGTAGGCCAAACAGTGAGTGACCTCCATACACGATTCAGGAACCGCAAATCAGCAATAATTAATAAGAAACCTGACCAGCCTGTAGCCAATCATTTTAACCTTGTGGATCATTAACTATCAGATTTGAAGATTTTCCCTGTGGAACATATCTTAAAGGAATAACTTGCTGGACTCCAGAGAGAACTTTTGGATGTACCGTTTAAAATCGCTGCATACAGATGGACTGAACATTACTGACAATACCACCTTATTACTGCATATCTCAAGACTGCATTGATTCCACATTCCAAACTGAATCTTCACTCTTGATGCTTTTTGAAAATTCAGCAGAGTCATCTGTGCAGCCACTGAGCAAACTATCTTGTACTACCTGAGGAAGGTGGAAGCTGAAACGTTGTAGTGGAAATATATTTTTGTTCTATGGTGAATTTATCTGTTTGAGTCACTTCTTTCTTGGATATTTTCTTTCTTTGTGACTCATTGTATCCTTTGGGATCCAGATTTTTGCACCAGCTGTTTTAATTATGTGTGTGTGTGTATATGTATATAGCTGAGGGAAGCATTAAACGCTTCAAGACCAGGGGTTACTCACAGCACACACTAAGAACAGCGCAAATGAAGGTCAAGGACAAAGAAAGATACTCATTGCTGCAGGAACCAGGTGCACCGAGTGTAGAAAGGCAACCAGGGAACCTAAGATTAATTACTACTTATTCTCAAGCAGCAGGCAAAATAAGAGCTATATTACGCAGGAATTGGAATATATTAAAATCAGATGGTGTGGTGGGGAAGGAACTCCCGGAATATCCAAAAATATCGTTTAGAAGATCGAGATCGATTAGAGACCACTTAGTGGTAAGCCATTTACCTGGGTTGAAACCAGCTACCAGCTTACAGGGCCTACAGGGCTCTTTTCCCTGCGGAAGATGTAAAGCCTGCACCAATAGTAGGAAAGTGTCCCAATATTCGGTGCCGGGGTCCCGCAAAGTAAGGCGAGTAATGAAGTTCATGACCTGCACCACAATTTATGTGGTGTATTGTCTGGTATGCCCATGTGGCTTACGCTACGTGGGCAGTACCATACATCCAGTGAAAACAAGGGTTCTTGAACACCAACGGGCGATTGCCAATAAGGATGCCAATTACCCTGTGGCGCGCCATTTTGCTATTAGCCATAGTAGCAACAGGGCATTATTACAGTTCTTCTGTTTGGACCATGTACCCAATGACATCAGGGGGGGGGACAGGGAGAAGAAACTGCGACGTCTGGAGTCGAGATACAACATTGATCTCCAGACAAAGCACCCGAAAGGTTTGAATGGTGGAGAAGAGCTAATAACTCATTTGTGAAATTAGCATTGAGTATGCAGAAGTGTTCACTGAAGGACAGAGGGACTATACAATTGGAACACACAGCGCTAGATTGATAGGCAAGTTAAATGAATTACGAACTGTCCCCAAAAGCCCATCCAGGGCAGGACAGTCTTCTTGCCAACAATAATAATATCTGGTGTGAGAGGCCAGGTATACATGGCCATAAGGGATTTCTCTATGTGGTAATAGAGTGGGCGCATGTTTTAGTTAAGATGAGAACTATTGTCCCCACCTGAATATATCATAAGCATTGATAGACAACAAAAATGTAATTTAGGTTGTTTATTTAGATTAAATGCTTTGTGACTTACAATAATAAATGTATTTAGCATTCATGAATTAATGATGTATTGAGGGGGATTACGTATGTTTAACAAGACTTGTAAACATATTTATTTATTTTAAAAACATGCACATTTGCACATTCCAAGATGGCGCTGGAGTTTCGTGAAATGAATTGTCCTTCTTTAGTTATGTTTAATTTGAAACTTTATTTAGATGCTGACTTTATGGCGCGCGTCAAACACTGACGAAGGCTGAGGCTGAAACGCGTTTGTTTTATTCACAGTGCACCAATAAATCTTTAAGTTGATTTCTTACCAACGAGAGTGCTGGTCCTTACTGTTGCAAGACAGTGGAGTGTGAGATATATATATATATATATATATATATATATATATATATATATATATATATATATATATATATATATATATATATATATAATATATTGCCCAAAAACCCTCCGTGCAAATATCGAGATATCTACTGCAAATTTTCGCAGTTAGTCATGTAGTGGCATCTGTAATCTTTCTTTATAGCAGACCTAATATTTACCTTGTGTCTGGTGCCAGAGCCCAAGCAAATTTGACTTGAGTGCAGCTACATTGCCGTGTGAGCCTGAAAAAAGGCACCATTTGCTTTATTTGGTTTGAGTGATTTCAAATGCAAGGCTGAAGGCGGAGTCCGTCGACTAGTCCTTGGGACACTACTGCTTTGAGTCCATGAGGTGCGGTATTGTAATTTGTTTGTTTTGCTGCAGTTAAGACTAGGCAACACACCTTAAATGTCAAATGTCCTCAAACAGTGATTGTTGGGCATGTAATATCATGTTGGAGAGATCATAAATGTATTGGGACGTGCGCACCCCTTATTAGATGGACATTTCGGCACTTGATTCATTGTGTTTTTTAATCTTGGTACCGCAAAAAGGGATTTTTTTCCAAAAAGGAATTGTTAATATTTCGTTACTATACAACAGGTGTTGCATTGAAAGTTGTTTGAAACTGTATGCGTAGGCTTGCCTTGGAGAGAAATGAAGTTCAAAGTTTAGAGTGTGGGTTTTAAAATCACTAGAGTTACAGTTCCAAGGTTTGTGTTTTCGTCTTTCTGTCTAACAGACAATTGTGAACTATTGTTGAATATCAGATAAGTCATTCATGCAGCATGATAACATGATTATTCACGAGCCTAGAAAGTGCTGGAGCCACTAACATTAAATGAAGCCAAGTGGACTTTCTTGCAGCTACTGCTGTTACTATAAGAAAACTATAGCAGTAGAAAGTGTATTTCTTTGACTAAGGCATCAGTTTGGATGACAACCAAAAAATTATAGTGAACAGTTTTTATGAGCCTTTGTTTTCTGTGATGTCTTGTGACACCAGGTTAAGAGATGCTCCTGCTCTTTTTGTTGTTTAGATGCCTGTCTTTCAAAGTTCAGCTCTTGTATAATTATAAAACATTTAGCGCCAATATAAAGAGTCAGTAATTAAATCACTGCAATGACTAAGTATTGGATGCGATGAAGAAAATCTGAGTGATAATGCTGATTGCTATGTCCATCTATTTCTCTGCATTTGTGAAGTGCTCTTCTGGATCAGATTATTCTTGGTTGTTGCTGTACAACATTCCTCCTTCGCCCTTAAACCTCTCTTAATGATAAGTTGCAACACAGCTAATAATTACTGTTTATGTATCACACACCACAAAATGAATTATCCCTTGGTGCGTAAATAATAGGCCTTTTAATGCCAACATGCATGAATAATCTTGCATAATATCTCTGATTGTCTTGCAGTGACCTCACAACTCACCAATTATATACAATTATGATGGTATCACATTCTCATTATACTGAAGCACACTGGACATCAGTTCTGGTTCTTACAGCACTTTTCATGTCGGCAAGATTCACATTTTTTCCCTCCAGGTATTTGGTTTCTCCTTCTCCCACAGCGAATGGAACCTTGCTCCATAACCACTTGATTCTTCAAAGACCCGTCTATCCTGCAAGCATCTCAAGACCTCGGTACACACGCCTGTTGGCTTTGATTGACCACCTTAGGTTAATTGTGTCTTTTTGGTGCAGCCCATAACACATTTGTTTTACCTTTTGTCTATCTTCGCCATCCTTGGCTTTGTGTCAGCTCAGCATGGACACATGCGTTGGTGCCATTGTAAACTGAGTTCTGACAAGGGCTCTGAATTGTTTTATAAGAGTTTATGATGAATTGATGAATACATTGATGGTTATGGAAAGAATGAGGATGGATGGATGAGTGAAATTTTGATGTATGAATGGAAGTAGTGGTGGATGGATGATTAGTCAGTGTGTATAAGAATGATAGACCAAGTATTGATGGATGAATAAATGAAGATGAACGATTCAGTGAATAAGCAAAGATGAGTCTGAGAACAGATGGATTGTGAGATTTTTGTAGAACTTCATGGCTTCTTTCAGTTAACTTAGAGTTCTAGAAGAGCTAAAGCTTTACAAATAAGTAAGGAGGCAAAGGAAGTTGAAGTGAAGTTGGACGAGTGGGTGGAGCTTGATTCTGATGGTATTCGGTTGCAGCCCTAGATCTTTAAGTTTAAGTAGAAAGGACGTCTGAGTAGTTATGTCTTCAAAAGTTTCCTGAATCATAAATTGATTGCATTCCGCAGTCTGGAGCCTGGTACTCCCAGGGATCTGCCTCTGTGATTGGCCCTCTTGAACGATCGTTGATGGATCAAGTGGGTGGACGCAGATTGGCGGTTTCTGGCAGAGTTGTATCTTTGGGCTTGTTTTTGCATGTATTGTGACCGTTTGCAAATTAGAATAAGTGTGGGATAGATAGAAGCATATGAGGGTGGTTGCATGGGTAAATTACTGAGGATGGATAAATAAGAAGGATTATTTATGCATGACTGTAAACGTGAAACAGGGACATTTCCTGTATTGATATTTTAGTTGTAATTAAAGGGCCAATACCCTGTGAAGGCTAAATTAATTGCAGGCACAATATTGGTTTGTGGAATTACTTTTACTACTATTATAGAGGAATATACATCATTACAGCATTTTAAGAAATAAAAGTGCCTAAGACTCAAGAAAGCACAACTGCCCCCTCAGTCCAGTACATTTCAGTGTAGTGTTTGAGGACCCGGACAGTTAGCTTCTTTGCTCATGTGCCCTGCCAAGGTAGCCGGGGGCCAAGGTGTGGTGGGTGCAAAAGGGGAATCCCCCTCCTGCCGGCTGTGGGAATTCCAGTCCCTGCTTTGGTAAGTCATGGGAAAGGGGCGTTCTGCTTAATGAATTGCAACTGCTGAGCCTGTTCTATAGCTGTGGGTGTAAAAGGGGAGGTGAAACTCTACAAACCACTCGCTGTCCATCACAGATGCCATCATATGTCTCATTTGGGGCTTCCTGTATGAGAGTAGGGTCGGGAAGGATAGCCTGTGGTTGTGTACGTTTTATAGTGAATAGGCCTAAATACGGCAGAATAGGGCATTGACCGCATGTCCTGCTGCCAAAATCCCTTTGTAGTAGGTACAGGAATATATGATGCTTCTGTATGTAGTGCTCATAGGAGATGCTGTGTGCATGCGATAGGAGCGCACAGCCTATGGTCAAGCCCCTCTCTCTTACAAACATTGTATTTACTATATACGTTGCATGTAATGTGTAAGGACAGGGCTGCTGGAAGGGAGTGAAGAGATTCTCATGTGTTTCCTCAATGGCCCATTGTAGTTTTCCCTATGTTGGCCTAATTGTGCATGTTATAAGCCGCATTCTCTTTTGCACACGTTACTATATAAACATGCTTGCTTTTGAGCCACATTTTACTTTCACACGGGTACAAGTTTTCGTGTTCTGTTCTGTTCCTGGGATTTTGACTGAATACCACAGACCAGGTCAAACAACAATGCCGCTTTTTATTCTCTTTGGTCAAATACTAGCACCTAGACATAACACAAGAATGCAGCTG
Source organism: Calotriton arnoldi (assembly GCA_963921515.1). Classification (NCBI taxonomy): domain Eukaryota; kingdom Metazoa; phylum Chordata; class Amphibia; order Caudata; family Salamandridae; genus Calotriton; species Calotriton arnoldi. The sequence goes on from CAWUFW010005495.1 coordinate 1,089,903, forward strand.
TTGTTTGTGAGCACACATTTCTTGTCATATGAGCACCAGGATTTAAGCAAACACACTGAGCGAGAGTTCTTAGATAAGATTGCTACATCAGCTGAGATATAGAACGCACATCTGTGTATGCTAAGGTACAGAGTCCGCCACTAATCCCAGAGATTTTTGATATAAAATCATTTAGCTTCAGTAGAGGGGGGGGAGAGATGGTAGGCTACTCTGGCTTATAACATGACAGGGCTGTTTATTAACCATGCTAATAGTATTTTTGGTATGCATTTGTTTTCTAATTGTGGCACGAATAATGCATTTTAGAGCACAATAGCTTAAATAATCTAAACTTCCTTTGTGTCTCGTGGTTATCCTATTGTGGACAAGTACGAGTGAAAGAGCGAAAGGGTGTGTCCAGTTACCACGATCCTTGAGAGGGTCAAGAGTGTTGTGTTATGGGGTGCCAATCCATTTGTTTCTCTGGTAAGGTAAGGTAAGGTAAGGAGGACAAGTGAGGCACTATAGCTAGTCTGACTCGAGCTCATAGATACTGAGGTGGTATGGTGACTCAGTCCCTACCCGTCGATGGTCTGATTCCCAAGCATAGTTCTGTTCCTGAGCAGAATCCCTACAACAGGATGTGACAAAGGAGAGTGGGAAGCATGCTGGGGTTAAGCAGCTGAACAAGCCCAATAGGGAAAGGACTGCAGAAGGGGACCAGATCGCAAATGCTGACATGCTGTGGCTGTGCAATCCCAGAGAAGGTGAGGTTGATGGTCATAGGTGGTCGATGTGGTAAAAGGCCCTGCCATGGACAAGAGAAGAAGGATGTGGGAGACAACAGTAACACATAGAAAGGCAACTAGGGTTTGAAAGGCTGATAAGAGATGCTGAAGGAGGAAAGAGTGAAGGGCCCAGCACAAGGGTCAATGACCAACGCTGATCGGGATCTGCTCTGGGGACTATTGTGGTGCCTAGTAGGTATTATCAGACCGGTGCAGGGAGGGCTGAAGGTTAAAAAGTACTTCCCTGAGGTGATGGAGGGTGAAAATAGGTTGTGAGCAGTCACATCCTGTGGTTTAGGGACCAGTGAGCTGTTACACATTTGACCTTTATGGGGGAAAAGAGACACAGCTAAGAACTCTAGAGTTCCGGAGTTTAAAAATGTGGATTTGTAGGAGAGTTAAAATCCTACATCAAGCATACATTCATCACCTTGTTGCAAGTGAAAAGGGAATAGATTCCGTTCATCTTCTCCTTAGTTCACTTGTGATCACCTGTGGAAATTGGCCCTTGTCAATCAAACCCTTTCCTGGTCAGTAGTAATGCACATTCTAAAGCTTTAATTATGCCAATTTCTAGTTCATTTTTTAGTTTCGACTTGATGTCGTTTAACTTATGTGATCAAAAGAAAAAGTGCTTTTGGAAGCTTCAATCACTTTGAGATGCGTGAGCAGCCCTAGCCTCCCCTACCAACTCCCACCACCCCCACGCTAAATGCCAACAATAAAGTGTGCACTTCTGTTCGCCTTCTTTTTTATACATTTAGTGTTGCTGTGAAATATTGGTTTGTACACCTGTGTCTTTTTGTATTTTGACTTTCAAACTGCTTACAAGTCACTTTGGTGATGTAAGGGCACTGTAAGCAAAACCACTTGGTCCCTTGGGTAGCAGTTCTTGGGAAAGGAAAAGAGTAAGATGGGAGGTGTAGGAAGGTGGAATCTGACTATATGGTTGCCCCCACTTTTTTTATGGTGTTTTGCTGGTTTATGACTTAGTTGGACTGGGATCCTGCTATTCAGGGCCCCAGTCTATCTGCTTTCTCTGTAAAAGGTTTCCATGTGCCTTAGGCACATCTCTGATTGGAATCTGGAGTGCCCTTATAAGTCCCTAGTATATGGTATACTATGTACCAAGGGCATAGGTACCTCAGAGGCCTACCAGGGGCTGCAGCATGTATTATGCCACCCCTGGAAAGCCATCCAAACTGACACCACAGGTCTGCTACTGCAGCCTGGGTAAGGTGGTGCATGCACTCCTTACTGTGATATAGGTTACCTATATCACTAAATACATACACACATATAAACCTATAAGTCACTCCTATGGCAGGCCTTATCAATCCTGAAGGCAGAGTGCGTGGTTGCTATGTGAGAGGGTGCCCTGCATGAGCAGGGCCCCTCTGCAGCGTTCGGAGACCCTTCTCTGATGCTGTTTGTAGTGCAGCCTGACCATATACTCTTAAAGCGCATTATAACCTCGCGTTAAATGCTAACTTTGGAATGGCTGCACCGAAACATGTCGTGTTTGGTGTCAAACATCTTGGAATACTACCCCCCCGCCAATTCTGGCGGCGGGGGTAGCATTCCACCCTTCTAGAGGGAGAGACATGTTAACCCTGGCTTGGCCGGTAACTTCTTTCTAAAGCCCTGGCATCACAAAATGGATGCTGCAGACACAGACACAAGTCTGGCCTCCTGCTGCTGACCGAAACTCCGGCAGGGGAGGCCTGGACAATAGGTTTCCTGTCCCAGGGAGGTGTGACCACCTCCCCAGACAGGATAGTGTGTATTGGGGCTGGGCGGGAGCACTTTTGGGTGCTTTGAAGTCCTGCACTGGGGGCACACTTGGTGTCCCTGTGCATACCCCAGTTCAAACCGGATCAGGGGCTTGCAGCCCCTGCTTTGGCGCGAACTGGACAAAGGGAAAGGGGTGTAGCCACCCCTTTGCCCTGACCCACCCATAGGTGGGGCCACAGAGTAGTCCAACCCCTAAACTTAGTATAAGTATAGGAACCCAGTCCTTAGGACTTTAGATTATCCCTGGACGAAACTCTGACACAGAATCCTGGACCTTCGACGCTCTACTACAAGATTAGAGGACAGAAGAATCTCCCTTGGGGTCAAGGAGTGACTCCCCTGCTTGGCAGGCACCAAAGAAGCAATTGTCCGGTCTGCATCGCCTAAGCTCCCGTCGGACGCCGAAGTCTTTGCATCACCAGAGGTGGATTTCCAGACTTCCCCGAGGCTGCCCTGAGTCCCCAGCAAAGCTGAGGCCCGTAGCTGTCGTGGGTAACGTGGAACCGTGACCCCTGGACACTGCACGCATTTGCTAGTGCATCCTCTTCTGGGTCTCCCACGAAGTCGTGCTTTGGGCTCCGAGTAGCCCTAGCCTCCAGCACCAACTGCACCGAAGATCACTGGCCTCCACTCCACGAGTGTCATGTGAGCCAGCTCCACGTGCACCGTCTCGAGGCTCCTTCGCGGTCGCTATCCCGTTGGCTAGTAGCCCTTCACGAAGGCCAATCCTTTTCTTCTTGGGCTCCCTGGTTGCTCCAGGCTTGCCCTCACTTACCCTTGCTGGGTGAGTTCCTCAGACCTTGCTGGTCTGCATCATCGTCATTCTTCATCTACATCGAGACTTGCCGGTGCCAAGGCTTGTTGGGTCCAATCCGGTCGCCGACACCTCAGCACTCGACAGACATCGTGTACCAGCCCGAATCCTGCTCCTGGTCCCCGACAACGCCTCCTGGACCTCGTGGCTGAAGAGTCAAGACGACCGTCAACCTACCTGAAGCACTCGACATCGGTGGGCAGCCGCTCATCGCCTTCCTGGTCACTGGCTAGTGACCCAGACTCTGTCCCCTCTGCTTTCAGGTTCTTCAGATATCCGATCCACTCTTGGATCCACCCGGACACTTTCCACTTGGTCGCCAGCAGCACTTTGCAGCAGATCGCCATTCAAATCGACGACGAAACCCGACCACGAAAGGCACCTATGCACCCGGCTTCCCTGGGTGAGGTAACAAGAGTACTCCGGTGCTCCCGTGGGTAGAGACTCTAGAACGACCTAGTTCTCAAAGGGTTTGCTCCAAGTCCTCCTTTAAGTGTCCCTTTTCTTTAATTTCCTGATCGCGACTTTCTCCATAGAAGTTAACGGCGTCTCGCGGTTGTGTATTTACACTGCACGCGTCCCCCGTGGGTCCCCTGTGTCACTACCTTGGGTGGTTCCTTGTGGTCCAAGCACTTCTAGAGGCCCTAGGCCTAGTGTCTAGCTCAGTCGTGGTTCTTATACCACTTTATTGGTATATGGTTTGGTACGCCCCTAGGGCCAAACGTGTATTTGTGCTATTACTGTGTTTAAATAACTTATAACTTGTGTACTTCGAACTCTAGCCTCATAAAGAGACTAGAGGGGTGTGCTTAGCAATAAATACATATATTTTGAATATATACCTGGTGTGGTGCTCTTTCATTTGATCACTCAAGAGATTATAGACTGGTAAAACAAGCTGCTTTACATTCCTTCAAGACTTAGCCCTGAAGGCTGCTCTCCATAGCTACCACTAGGATAGCTTTCAATAAGGTTGTCTTTAACCTATCTCCAATAAGGGGTTGTTTGGACTGGTGCAAGGTGCCCACTATAATTAGTGGACAGCATATGCCAGGCCAACTTCTCACAGGAGGGTCTAAAATAAAGAAAGCGGTGAAAAGGAGACTCTTGGGTGAGCAGGGCCCAAGATAACTGCAACTTGAAAAGGCTCTGCCTAAACCTCTGTTTTCTTTGCTTCTTGGACAGAATTAGGCATCTTGAGCTGCAGGAGTAGTGTACCAGTTGTGTCTGTAGGAGGAGCAGTCACTGAGCTGTATGTTGGCTTATTTTTTTGCTTCTTCTTGTTGCACAGAGTGACCAGTGGTCCTAACCTCTTAGACGTAAAGCGTTGGGCACTGGCTGCGGAAGCCCTGGTGGTGCCTTTAATTTTGTGGTGACAGGCCTTATAGAACCAAATGAGCTGCAGTAGTTGGGGCAGAGGTGCAGACAACTGATGAAGGTTGGATGCCGTGGCTATCACAGAGCCACCGGCAAAATTGAGACGACACATCAAGGAGCCCTGCACATGCTGGGAGATGACCCGAAGGAGAACGCAACTTGACGTAGCAAGTAGTCTTGGGATTTGCTGCACACCAGCCATGGTACCTTCCCCCATTGCTTAGCCCATCGACATCCCTGTTTCCTAGAACTGTGAGCTTTCCCTTCCTGAATACCTTTTCTGTTGTGCTTTACGCAGGTGGACCTCACAGTGCTCTGACTTTCACTGGCCTCTCATTCTGATTGCATGACGGTGGACAGGCACAGAAACAGAAAGGGATAACAAGATCTTTTTCTTGTTCCGTGCCACACAGTAGAAGGGAATGCAGAAGGATTTGCTTGAAATTCATGCTGGCTGCTCTGAGATGACCAAGGGAGAGAAGTTGCTGTTGAAATATATCAATGCCCTCCATTCTAATCTGCACTAGAAAACTGCAGAGATTGAGACAACAGTGAGGGCAGTTGAAGATGGAGGTGAGGGTGGAGTATCTGTGTGCACGTGTGATAGGAACGGAAAGGGCAATTTCAAGCTTGGCAAACAAGAGTTATGCACTGGATGGACAGAACCAGGAGTCCAAGGGGACGATAGATGACTTGATGATTATTTAAAACTGCACAGTTGAAAGCATTTTTCACCTGGATTTGAGGCTGGAAACACTTGATAAACTAAGAAAAGAGTTTCAGCTACAGGTGCTGGGAGTGTCTTCCATGCTTGCTGATGAGACACTAACTGAGGTGAGGTCAGGAGTCCTGAATGGACTGCTGGGTCCTGCTGATGATTCTGAACCACAGCTGATAAAGAACGTTTATAAATTCCCTTCCAGGGCTAAGCATGGCTAACAGGCTACTAGGGGAACAGTGATGTTTCTTTTGTTTTGATTAGAAAATTGTGACTGAAAGCTGCAAGCTACAATTCAAAATAAGATGGTGATGTTCAAGAGTAGCTGACGTTTGCATTTTCCAGACCTGAGTCCAGAGTCATTTGCAAGAAAAAGAGCACTATTGATGGTCAAAAATAAATTTGTGGCAAAAGGATTACTGGCCTCGGTGTACTTTCCTGTGAAATATGAAAGTGATTCACCAGGGTAGGACATTTCTGAAATTTTTTGTTTTCAGGATGATTCTTCAAAAGCTTTCCTGAACAGTCTAGGAGAAGGGGGCACGTTGACATTTTGGTCAACCTTTTGTTCTTGATTATGGCAAATTCCCTTGTTTTCACTCGAGTTCTGCTACAGTGGTAACCCAGGGGTTGACAGGGAAGTTTGTGTTAGCATTGACAATATGATTCTGAATGGCTGGGAGAGTGCCCTTCGGGGAACAATGTGGGAGCTGTTTGCCTGTCAATTACCTTTTTCTTTTCTATTTCTTTCTGCTTTCCTTCTTCACCTGCTTTGGAATCCGAGTGGCCCACGTTGTTCATTTATTTGGATTTTTTGTTACTCTAGTCTGTGTTGAATATTGAAAGCAAGGATAGAGAATATGATGCTATATAGCTTTAAAAATGTATAACGGTGTTTAGTTACAATATAGGCTATATTGCAGCACAGATTGTTGCTTTAAATTCAGTTAAAAAAAAGTTGAGAAAACGAGGCAGCAGTAATAAAGGAGGGATAAGGTAAAATGGAGAGAGGATATGATGAGGCGTTTAGGAAGAAGAGGTGAGGTAACAGGGATAGGGGTGGCATGTATGGGAAGGGGTGATGTAGCAGGAGAGATAATGGAGGTGGCAAATGAGACGCATGATGGCGTGAGCTGGAAAGCAACATCGTAAGACAGGATGATATAGGATGTAGAAGGCAATAGGGAAGGCGACGAGCATGAGAGAGGATCGTACTCACCAACTTGTTCTGTTGATATGTCGGGTCCCGATTTCTGAACTAAATATGTGTCTCCACTTTATTTTATGGTCCTCTCTCCTAAATATCTTGTATTCAGGTGGTCGTTGGGATTGATGCTACAGGCTGGGCTGCTGACTGGAAGGGTACTCTAACTTCAAACCTTAGAAATGTTTATATTTCATACTTTAATAAGAGGAACAGAAAAGTGAAACTAATGTGGGGTTGTATTTCATTTATTATATTTTCTTTGGCACTTTATTTGTAAAGGAAAAACAAAGCCTACATTTTAGGGTTTGGCCAACTACATAGCCCTCTTTTCAACATTCTGGCGTATACTATTATATGCCTTTTGGACTTTCAGTTGCAGATACAAGCCTAATACAACTTGGGTAAAGGGAGTTACATTACAGAGAAAATATTCAATTCCAAGTCCATTACTAGAGTGGTGTGGAAACCCACCAAGGTGACGCGACTAGGGCGGGTAGCATCTCTGTGAAAATGACATTGATCAAAATGCGACCCACCCCCTCCACTGACAAAGGAGGATTTGAAGACCTAACTCGGCTACCTCCACAACAAGATATCTAACATGGTCACAACCCAGATGCAGGCCCTGAAAATGGAAATGGCAGTCGTCCTATAGGTCATGTCGAAGGATCTTCAAGCCTTGGGGCTATGGGTGTTCACCACCGACGATGACCTAGCGGCCTTGTTTTGAGAGCAGGAAAGATTTCAAGACCGACAAGCTAAGATGACCGAGGACATCCGTGCCCTGTGGAATAAGTGTGCACACTTGGAGGATCTCTCCCAACATGACATCAGAATTCGGAATGTGCGCCAAAACTAGGAACGCTCAGGCGTGATCAAATGCTGCCAACTCCTCTTCTGTTACATTTTAAAAGAAGAGGTGAAATTTGACATTCTTCTAGTCAAAGCTGACAGAGTGGGGGCCCCTAGAGACTCGCCAGTGGCCTGGCCAAGAGATCTTGTTGCAAAGCTGGCAACCACATCCCTGAAAAACAGAATAATAACAGCCAGACTTGGTATGCTCCTGTGAGAGTAGGAGACTTGGTAAGATCCTGAAAAAGTGTGGAATGCTCAGCTCACAGCGTCTCCTTCTTGTATAGGAGCTTACCAGGTCTCCATGTGCATCTCTCTAATGACATGAGGCATTGATTTTGGTGACAGTCTTCTTTATTATGTGGTCTTACTAGCCTCTTGAACATTTGCTTGGATATATTAATTTCCCTGACGCCCCATAGGTCCTGTTACAAATACCAGATATTAATGCAAGGTGATGAGATTTTCACCTGCACCCGACCGGCCATTGCTCACTTTGCGTGACGCATACCTGATCTTTGGTGTGTCACTTGTAACACATCAGCACTATTTATTTCAAGTATTTTCTTGCCCGACATTATGGGAGCACTGTGCTCAAGGGCTTAGTTGAAAACAATTTGGCAGAGACCAAACAATTGTCCACTCTTCTTATGTTGCTCAGGTTAGTTTCAGTTTTACTGGCTTTATTGACTATGTACTGATAGCACGATATTTGGACGGTTAATCTGGACGCTGCTTGCAACCCTGTCTACTTGGAGCGTTACTACATCTTGAGATCATTAGATTTGCTTTTGCATCATACCCATATGGCCCGTTATTCTTCACCTGATCCACGGTCTCGCTATTGACTGGCTGTGCTTCTTCATAATGGACTTGAAATGTTACACTTCGGAACGGACTTTGTGCCCACCGACTATATCTGATTAACAGTCCATCTTGACATCAAGTTTTTGGGCCAGTCTACTTCGAGTGCAGGGTTCCACGTCTTTGGTCTTGACACCTGTACTAATAGTGTTGAAAAAGTCACCTGTGTGACGAAACGCACGCTGGCTGTGTATTGTAAAGCCACTCACTTTGTGTTGTGCTGAATACTTCATGCTAAAACAATAAATAAATTTGAACTCCACTTACTGGAATCCTCACTTTAATGGACTTGATTAATTGTAATTGCATTTATATAGCGCTTACTACCCCTGAAGAGGCGTCGAAGTGCTTTTTTTGGCGAGTAGCACGCTCCTCCGAAACTCATAAAGGATTAGTGGTATATTAGTATAGTGAAATATGAAAGTAATTTGAGTGGTGGATATTAGGCAGTTATTTGGATTGAGAAGGATAGCGGAGGGATAGAAGAGGGAAAAAAGGTTTGCATTTATATGGCGCTTGTTACCCCTAATGGGGTGTTGAAGCACTTTCTTGGTGAGTAGCACGCTACTCTGGAACCCATAAGGATCAGTGGTGAACTAGTATAGTGAAATATGAAAGTAATTTTAGTGGTGGATATTAATCAGTTATTTGGATTGAGAAGGATAGCGGAGGGATAGAGGAGGGAAAAAGGTTTGCATTTATATAGCGCTTGTTACCCCCGTTGGGCTGTTGAAGTGCTTTTTTTTGGCGAGTAGCACGCTACTCTGGAACCCATTAAAGGATTAGTGTTGAATTAGTATAGTGAAATATGAAAGTAATTTGAGTGTTGGATGATGTTAGTTGGTTATTTGGATTGAGAAGGGTAGCAGAGGGATAGAAGAGGGACAGAGGTTTGCATTTATATCTAGCGCTTGTTACCCCTGATGGGGTGTTGAAGCGCTTTTTCAGCGAGTAGCACGCTACTCCGGAACCCATAAAGGCTTAGTAGTGAATTAGTATGGTGAAATATGAAAGTAATATGAGTGGTGGATATTTGTCAGTTATTTGGATTGAGAAGGAAAGCAGAGGGATAGAAGAGGGAAAAAAGGTTGCATTTATATAGTGCTTGCTACCCCTAATGAGGTGCTGAAGCGCTTTTTTTCGGCGAGTAGCACGTTACTCGGAACCCATAAAGGATTAGTGGTGAATTAGTATAGTGAAATATGACATTTGACAAGAGGACATGTTAGTCTGTTGTTTTTATTTTTTAAAGGATAGTGGAGGGATAGAAGAGTGAAGGATATAGATTTTTTTTTTTTCCGGACGTCATGGCAGTAGTGGGAGGCTCGGGATGAGTAAAAAGGGATGTGGAGGGGAAGAGTCAGAGGGAAGAGTTTAGAAAGGCTTGTTTCGGGGGATCAGTATAGTAAATAAGCATTTGCAATGCATCGGTCTCGCCTTTGGGACCTTATATGTATTTAGCAATGCAGCATATTAGCCTCGGTGCTGAAACATCTACTGTTCTTTAACATGGAGGGAAAGTGAGCACCAAACTGCGTGACACTGCAGGTATGGGAACACATGGAGAGAAATATTGCCTTTCAGTGGGAAATGGTATAGTCCAAAGCTCTGTTTTTAATATAGAATCAGGGCCTTCGGTGGTGATATCACTGAAAATACAAGATTTAAAAAAAATATTATGTATGGGTGCTCGTGGAAGACAATTTCTATGGACCAATCTCTGTGTGGGCAGAAGGACATGGAGGAGGTAGGTAGTATGGGTGGCAGGCAGTGTGTGGAAAGCTGGACACTGGAGACCTTAATAGCACTTAGCATGAATTAATGTACCTCACAACAGGATCCAGAGAGGCGTGCGAATCACCATCTCCAGGTTTTAGTGAGAAATGCTCTTTCCCCTTGTGTTCGCTATTACAAAGCACAATATGCTCTGAATGCGAACTTACAGGGAGTCGCAAGATTCAATGAAACGCGCACGGTATAAAAGTATAAAAATAAAGCCACTTAACCAAGCACGAAGAACAAGCTATAAGTCAAATGGTGCTTAATCTAGTTGTTTAGTAGAAAACCTTGAGGGGTGTTCATCACAAAAGAAACGTTTTAAACAACTACCCACGTTCACTGGCCCTTTGGCTGCCAATGCAGCAAAAGCAATGTGCGATACGCACTGGGGCGGGGGGGGTGCAACTCACCCCTTCCGTATCATCATCAAAAGAAGTGGCCCCACGTTGCAGCTGCTCGCGCTCCTGCGGTGCAGCTGAGGAATTACCTTTGGCACTGCAGTGCCTCCTGAGCCCCCACTGGGATTCTAGGCACAAAATTGCCCCCAAAAAGAAATCAGCACGGGTACTAATAGTGCCTCAGGGAGCTCCGTTCACTGGGCTCCTCCCGGGGCACTGCACTCGGCACCAACTGCTGGCAAAGTCGAGCCCCTCTCACCGGGGCTCTCCTTGACTCCTCCGTCTCGTCCAACGTGGGGGAAGCTCTGCACTGGGAGCCCTCGAGGCTCCGGTCGAGCTCCTCCTCTGGGGGCTCTTCTATCTGAAACACAGGACTCTGGCATGGAGCCTGCGAGGCTCCGGTCTCCTTTTCCTGGGGTCGGTGAGCCCGGGGGGCTCCTCCTCCACTTGCCGGCACACGGGAACTTCCTCTGCTGGGCCGTAAGCTACGCCCAATGTCAGGCAGCCTTGCCTGACTTCCGGATTTCTCGAGGCGGCCGTTCTGGCCGATCTCGGCGGCTCTTGACAAATGGGGGGTGGGCTCCCGCTTCTTAATGCTGGCAAATGCGGGGTGGGCTCCCGCTTCAGACTTCGCAGCCAAGCGCTGCTGGTCAGGCAACTGCTGCCTGACTTTTGGCGCGCATGCGTACGATATAAGGCACCGCTGCGCACTACTTTAAAAACAAGCATTTGTAATGCAATAGAACTCGCATTTACGCGAGTCCTATGGCATTTTAAAAAGGAGTACAGGCGGGCAAAAAGGCACAAACGGGAGTGCGGGGGTTGGTGTCCCAAGAAGTCATGTACTGCGGGAGGGGACGGGGGAGGCACGGGAACAAAATAGTGTTTACAGTAAAGGGGCCGATAGCCATGGAAGGACACAAATGACAACATGGCCGTCGGGAGGAGAGACTAACAAGCCTAAAACCAATGGGAAGGCTGCATTTAGGACCTAAGCCAATACAAAAGATGGGCGGAGAGTGGGCAGAGCTTAAACGAAGCTTCCACGCTGTAGTATATACTGCATGTCTCAACGAGACAGCGCAAGCGCTGCCTAGGCGAGACCTAAAAACAATCACTTTTTTCTCCAGGCACTGCTATAATGTGATGTATTAAGGTCAAAGCTTCTGCATGTAAAAGAAATAAACTTTTTTAAATGTTGAAGAGCATTTATTATAGTTTAATGTTTGTTGTATGATTGACATAGCGAGCATTTTCAGGGTTCGGCTCGTGCACAGGCTGTACCAGCCAAGCCAGACCCTTGGCTCGGCTCTCCATGTTGATTTGTTGACTCGCACACTTCTAATTTGAAGGACTGAGTGCGCGAGCTGAATTCACCACCAGTTCGAGCTTCTAACATTATCGACCAGTCAATGGTTTACACATTTTCCACGAGTTCCACCTTTTTGCGTGTCTTCTGTATGTACTTACAGTGCCTACAGTGCCAGTCTTGTCCGCACTGTCAACCAAAGCTAGTTGCAACACCAATGTAAGCTGGTCATACCAGCCACCAGTCTCTGCCCGGGCTTCTGCTCTGCGTGTTACCCACAGTATACATAACCTGGCGTTGGGGCAGTTGTGTTCGGGCAGGCCGTTTTCTATATGAGACATACCTCTATAGCATAATGCCTGTGTATAAGTGACTCCTGTTGCGGGCAGGCAGCGGTCTCTCGGTGTGTGTTCGGTCTATGTAGTGCTTATAGCTGGCAGGTACTTCTCTTTAGAAGAGGCTCGGAGGTGTGCAATATTTTTAGGGGGCGTTTATTGTCTATATTGAAGGATAAGGTATGTGGAAAGCGCTTCTCGCTGACGGACAGCGTTAAGGCTTTGGGACTGCAACAGCATCTTCTCTTTTCTTCCGAATGACTTAGCAAACCTGCCGTTAGCCCTAATGCTAGCAAGTGAAATGCGCCCCCTCCAGTTTTGGTACTATAACCAAACGCTATATAAACCACTCTTTTCCCCGGTGCAACTGCACCTTTTGCACTGTTGATAGCTACACCCTATGCTATCTGTAGCAGGCAAGGGGTTAGCTGTATATAGGGGAGGATTCAGAGCTGTGCCGCACCAATGGCAGACATGCTGTTCATTATGGGAAAGGGCTCCGAATTATGCGGTGCCTATAGAAGACACGTATCTCCAGGGGTAGGCGTTCACACTTGAAGATGTTGAACACCTGAAGGAGCCCTGCAGGTCAGGACGGCAGCTCAAGCCGTGCCTGGAACCACATTCCAGAAATATCTGATCCCAGGGAGGGGAAGTTCACTCAGTGTTTTGCGAGCCCTTCAAAAGTATCTGTGGTCGAGCTCTACTCGGCGAGTTACTTTAAAAATAGAAAATTGACAGATTAGCATTTTGGAGAGAGGCGGGTGATCCGTGTGTTAGGGGGTGTGTGAGAGTGTGTAGGCCTGCATGCGGTGTTTGCTGCACATGTTCTTTGAGATGTGTGTTTAAAGGTTCGTGTTTGGGGGGTGGGGGCCAGCGGCTCTGCGACTTCAGAAATAGATCTTATTTTTATACATTTTTAGACATCAAAATAAACAAAATCTAGGGTTCTAGAGACATAGATTTTTAAGTAAATCGTAAATCACTGCAAAATTCCAACAAGCATTGGTAACCACAAAGTTTGAAAACTTTGCAAAACTTTTAAAGAGTTGTTTTCGGCTACTCCGGCTCGAGTTGGGTGACTCTTTCCAAATGAGGGAAGATCATGGGGACTAATAAGGAGTAGCAGGACAATTGCCTTGTCACAAAAGCAGTCTCAAGTTTAGTTCCAGGCTCTATGGGTGAACTGCAATAGGCTGTATCGGAGTGGTCCTGATTCAAGGGACACACAATGCTGAGGATGATGTGCGGTTGAAGGGGGACTTCCTGGGGTTACTCCTAGGTCCGCTGGCTTGATGGGGCAGCTTTGGCCACTGGAGTTAATTTCCTGCAAAAGTCCTCTATGATCCAGCAAAAGTCCAGTTACCACTGGACCTATTGGTCTCCAGGCACAGCGAAAACAGCGGTTCCCTTTGGCGAAGGCTAGCATCTGTTTTGGATGACCAAACTGCACTCTGACAGCTCTCCCAGATCCAGCAGACTCGGATGCAACTTTTGAGTGTCAGGGCTTGGTCTTCCCGGCTATATGTCAGCGGTCAGTGGTGATCAAGCATTTTTGGCTACTGACTTGCCAAAATGAGCTTTTTCAGCATTTGTGGCACGGGTGCTATAACAGGAAGTCAGCCAACTGACTCTTGGAGTTCACCTCTTCTGTCTGGGGTTCAGGAGTGACTTTTCCATGAGACAGGGGCCACAGACAGAGTCCTCTCTGTGCTAGCCTAAGTATCTGCAGGTGCAGTCCAGAGGTGGTGCAGTCTCTTTTGCCAGGTCCAGGGAACAGCAGGGCAATCCTTCTTCAGTCCTCTCTCCAGTCCAGGCGTGATTCAAGTTCTGAGTACCATCTCTATGCCCAGATAGTGCCCTCAGGAGATTTGGCGGTTACTAACCAATGGGCTACCAGGTCCTTTCCCACCTGCAAAATGTGGCATAAACTAACCCAGAGTGCACTATTCTGCCCATTCCCAAGATGTCAGGACCCCTCGGGGTGTAGAGCTAGGTAGACCACTTAGAGGTGTGGCTACCTGAGGGCTACAAACCCACAGAAAAACTTCTTTGGCAACTGTTCTCCCCTCCCTGTCCCCAATGCCAACCCGTGCACATAAACAAAAGAGCAGCCCCTCTCCTGTTTGTCCACAATTTGCCCTTCATTGGCGACTTCCACTTTGAAGCTAGGCTTATGGGCTCACACCTTGTGTGGCTTCCTGCCAGGGAGAGGTGACGCCTCTTCCAACGGCAGACCTCTATTATTCCTGCTCATGGGAGTCATTCACACTTCTCCCCAGGAGGGCAGAAGACTGTCTTGTGGCCAGCACCTGTAAATGGCCACTAGAAACTTGGGCAACAGAGTCGCAACTTTCTAAAACTTGCCTTTATATAAACATTACAATAAATTTGACTGGAGCATCAAATCATGTTTAATGTGACCATTAATTTGATATCTTGAAGTACCAAATTTAGCAGTTCCATTCATGAGTTAGCACGGATGTATGATTAAACAACTACCACTTCAACAACGAATGCCTAAACCACGAAGGCTAAACCACGACCAAAGCCAAACCACTACTTTTTTAACAACGACGTACTAAACCTCGAAAATTAATTAATTGCCATGTTATCCGAATCTACCACTACGTTCAAATCTACGCAAGATTGAAACATGATAAAAATGTATTTAAATTAAACAACACTTCTTATTTAAACTATTTTTATTAAAGAAACTTTAAATTTACAATCAATTATTCATTTTTTAGAAATACAGACGAACTTACAAATATACAGTAATGTACGGCCAAAAACTATAAAATATAATTCCATCATCTTTTTTCTCCCAGAAAATTAAATTATTAAAAAACTGATTCCAGAACATATTTTCATTTTTTAAAAGACTTGACTCATATAAAACATATAATTAACGTCCAACCACCCTTTTGTGACCATTTCAACTGTGAAAACCAGATAGGAACAGTCGCATCGAGCACAGTTCAAATTTGCATAATTGAAAAACAAACCTACAGTGCCATCTACTGGCCTAACATTTTAATTTTATATAAAGTCTATTATAACGACAGCGTAATTAAAATAAGGAAATGTATAAATCAATTAAGAAAAAATATTTGTAACTTTTTTATTTAATTATTGACACTTACCTCTGGTTTTGGAGGTCGTGGTTCAGATATAATTGTTAAGGAGGTCGTGGTTCAGGTACAGTAGTTGTTAAGGAGGTCGTGGTTCAGGTACAGGTCGTTGTTTGGGAGTCGTTGTTAAGTCCACTTGTTGTTAGGGATTCGTTATTAAGGTTGTTTCCCCACAGCACAGCTGAGTTGTCAGTGTGTTACCCGGTACTCTCTAATAGGGCTACTAGCCTTTCCACATTGAAATGACAATTTGGGGTTTTTATTGTTAGGATATATAAAAATATATGTTTTACTTTTCAATATACAGCACCCTGCCGTAAGACTTGATACGCCTGTTGTAGCGGTGACTTGTGACCATCAAAAAGGAACTTTTGGGCTTTTCCATTCGTTTAAATGGCAAAGTTGAGTTAGCAGTACACAACTGCTCTGCCAGTCTGCAATGGCAGGCTGGGTGACATGTTCTCACTTTGTCATGTCCAGGGTGGCACAATAAGTGCAGCATCCATGGTGCGACACTTTAACTTACAGGCCCTGAGAACCCCTGGTGCCATACACTTGGGGCTTATAAGTAAGTAAAGTTACGCAAATGGGGTATAAGCCAATCCAACATTACACTTTCAAGAGCAGAACACTGGCAATGAGGTCTGGTTAGCAGGTCTCAGTGCGCTCTTAGAGTCGAAATACCGACAACATCAGTGCAAACCTTTGGGGGTGATCACACAACAAGATAAATGAGACATTTAGCGCCTCGGCTACAGAGAACTTAGGTTAAGTGTCAACCATCATGGCCGTAGTAGCCAAGCCCCCAACAGTTACATTAAACAATTAATATAAATTTGCCACAAATCGATAGGAAGATGGAGAAGCATTTTGGGTGACTAGCTGAAGGCAGGATTCAGCTCACCTTTCTGAGTCAACCTTGACATTTGCTGGTGCAAAACCTGCTTAGGGTGCAGAAGGGGAAATGAGGAGAGGGGACTTTTCTTCATGGGTTCCAGCTTTGTCCACATGTTGTGATATTAATAGATGTGCCAGTTTGCTTCAAAGTTCGCAAACATTATGTTTCCAGTACCGAGTTTCCATGTAACCAATCGATACATTCTGCATGTTTCAGTGTTCACTGGCTTTAATATCAGGTATTAGACTAGCGTACATTTTAAGAATGATTTGATATACTGCCAAGATGGCGTCATCCGGCAACCCTAGTTAAGGAGCATGAGATGGCATTTACCACAAAACTTTGCTTGGTAGGAACCGGCCTATGGTACGTATTTTGGATTGGAACTTAGTTCATAAACCGAGAACTATACATGCACTGAACAGTACTGTGGCATATTAGTCCATTGAAGCGCAGCAGTCTGTGACAGGGTTTCTACTTGGAAAACAGAACTTCTAATGGCACTACTTGCCTGGTACAATGGCCTCCTTGTGTTATTTTTTATTTCACAGTAAGACAATATTCTTAATGGTCATTCCAGCTCCTGTCACAGTATTTACAATATAACTATTGGGAATGAGCTAATGTCTAAAATTACTCCTTACTTGACAAAATGTATTATTATAGAACATTTGATTATCTTTATTTGCAGAGGAGGGCACTGTTGCACACTGGTTACCACAGGGAATTTCTGACGTAAATGAATTCTTCAAGTCACTGTCAGATCTGTTTTATATTATTGGGAATCTATGTGTGCACTGGAGGAGAGCTAAACAGTGAGTCCTGAGAACTATTACATCTCTAAAATTATAAAAATACGATTCTGCATTCTGGTGCAAATTCCAAGTGTCTCCCCATACCTTCATGCTCCTCTGCCAATCCTTATTTGCTTCAAAGACAGGGGAATGTAAGATTCCTTCACAAGTGATAGAGAGAGAGGGGGGTAACCACTGGCCACGTCTGTCAGTCAAGATGATCAACTAATGTTATGGATGTGCCGAACTAGCAAGGAGGTTTTTCCAGAGAAACACATCAAACTCCAGATGTCCGGCAGGGATCACGTTAGTCATTTGCATATTTATATGGACTGATCCACAGTGGAGTTTGAGGCAGCGCTTGAATCGAGAGGCTCAGAGTGCGTTCCAATTTGTGTTACGATGATGCGGTTCCAAGGTCTGTCTTTAAAACAGGCCACTTCAATTTGTGAAACGAGATTAAAACCTTAAATCTTCCTGAATCAAAAATAAGTTAATTAGTAATTTCTTGTCATTAGGGTTGATCAAACTGGTAATCAAGGTAGAACGTACTTTCTATTAGTGACAATACCCTATCCCGTTTCAGCCATATATTTGTAAATTGTGTAAAAAAAAAAAACAACTTCATTTCCGCGTTTACCCCAGGCACCTCTCTCGCTGAGTGGATCTGGAGGTTTAAGTTGTTGCCCTTCGACTTCACATAACACCTATGAATTTAGTGGGGTGACGTCAAGGGCCAACGAGCCACCATTCTGAAAACTGTAGGTAATGTTAAATATGTATATATATATATATTGCGCATTTTTAATTTAATATTTGGTGTATGGCATGAAGCAAGCGAGACATGTATATAAGCCAGTCTCTGAGCCTGACCTAAAAAGGAGAATGCGCAAGGAGGAGCTGCATTACATACTGTATCACACAACCCCGCCTTGTGAAGTCACAGACCGCTTCTGTCACTGTGAATAATCTCATTGTGTGAAGCTGGCTGCGCATTGTTATTTGTACTGTGCTTACAGAGTGAAGCTTTATGGCCTGTAGACTGTCGTGACCGCTGGAGCACACAACAAACAGCACTTGTGCCGTGTGACCTACGAACTAAGACGGTTCTGGTCCCCAATTGACACCAGGACTGATAAGCTGGAGACCTAAGAAAACAGAGAATAAGCAAAATCGATTAATGAATAGCTGTGCGGTGCACCACGTACATTTGATTGTATTTACTTTCAGTTCATTGCATGT
The DNA here is from genome assembly GCA_963921515.1 of Calotriton arnoldi. NCBI lineage: Eukaryota > Metazoa > Chordata > Amphibia > Caudata > Salamandridae > Calotriton > Calotriton arnoldi. The sequence continues at coordinate 1,108,185 of CAWUFW010005495.1, forward strand.
TGTATGTCCGTTCGCTGTGATTATTTTTCATCAACAGTAGGAATGCCCGATTAGTTTAATCCTGACAGACTGGTCACGCGACATGTTGTGCATGCTGATGTCAACTACATGTCAGTAGCTCACATCACGGCAGTTGGTAAAAGCTGGCTTGATTGACATGCAACAATTAATACTTGTTCCACGATGTTGCAATATACAAGTGCTTCGGGCCGCTGCCTGCACTGCTGGAAGACAAGGTGAGTGGAAGGTAGTTAAAATAACAAGCATTGGCAATGCAATAGGACTCGCATTTACGCGAGACCTATTGCATTGAAAACGGGAGTGCGGGCGGGCGCGAGAAGGCACGAGCACGACCGGGAGTGTGCGGGAGGGGGCGGGGGCCCCAAGAAGTCTGGGACTGCGGAAGGGGGGGGGTAGGAAGGGATGGGAAGAAAGTAGTCTGTGCAGTAAAGGGGCCAGTAGCCATGAAAGGATGCAAATGACTGACATGGCTGTCATGGGGAGGGACTAACAAGCTTAAAACCAATCGGAAGGCAGCATTTATAACCTAAGCCAATGAAGAAGATGGGCCGGAGAGTGGGCGGAGCTTCCACGAAGCTTCCACACTATAGTGTATACTGCATGCCTCGCAAAGCGATGGCAGCGCATTCGCGCTGCAACGCAGGTGAGACCTAAAAAAGGTGTCAGATGGTGCAAGGAGGGGTAGAGTAGGGGAGAGTCTAGAAAGGGCTATTTTGGGGGTCATAGTAGTGGTATGGGGTTTGAGATAAATGAGAGAGTGGATGTAGAGGATATATTGAGAGAGGTATAGGGTGAAAAATAGGGTAGTGCATTGGATATGCTGAATTAGAAGAAAGTAATAAATATATAGATCCATAAGCACATGGAAAGTTTATAGATGCATAAAGGAAGTAAGTATATGTAGATTAAAGATATTGATAGAGGTATAGGGTGAGAAATAGGGTAGTGCATTGAATATGCTTTTTTTTTGGGGGAGGAAAGTAATAAATACATAGATTCAAGTACATGGAAGGTATATAGATGCATAAAGGAAGTAAGTATAAGTAGATTATAGATGAATTCGATGAACTCTGGTTTTCAAGCGTTGTACTTTAAAATGTATTCTTTTTTTTTTTAAACATAATTAATCAACATGTTTATACAAGCCAATATACATATATATATGTACATATCTATAGTACAAATAAATGCTTATATACAGAGGGATATGCTATATCTTTCTGTTTCCGTATGGTGCTTATGTGGGGAAGAGCAAATTCTTGAGTAGTTTTCTGAAGATAAGGTGGTTGTCGGTGGATCTTATGTTGAGGGGGTAAAGACATGTTCTGTTGGACTTTCTTATGAGTGCTTTGGTATCTATTCACTCACAATATTCAAAGTAGTTCTCTTCAACAAATGTCGTATAGTAGCTCGGAGTATTATTCGTGGTTGCCATATCAATTTTAATTACATTAGAGATCAGGCGATATATCCAGTTTCATTCCAGTATATACAGTGGGAAATAGTGTCAGAAGGCATATGATATACATTAGAAATTAACTGCAACAGCCAACACTATAGATATCAACGCTGCTGCACTGCAGGTCAAGTCCAGTTGAGCAACCAAGCAGTGGGATCCAGTGTCTGTTTCTCTCTCTTGTCCCATTCCCCTCTCCCTGGGTCTATGTATACCCTAGAAGGTAAAAGTATAAGGGTGTGTGTGGTTCCAGAGAATAGTGGAAGCTCTCATCACTCCTGTTGGATCTGGATTGCAAGGTTAGTACATCTTAACAAAGAGTAATCCCTCAATTTTATATTACTAATGCAGTTTTCAACACCATGAGTACACATGAAAATAAACGCAGATTTTACAAAATCAGTTTGTCAAAAAACAAAAGGAAAAGTGACTTATTTGTAAACACAAAACATGTTTTCAGGATAAGGGCTCCCATAATCCAAAGTAACCCAGATGATCTGCCGGTCACATTGAATATTCCTAAAGCAAGTGAGGTAACAGCATCTTAAAACGAGCATTTACAAAGCCAATAGGTCTCGAATAGGGGCGAGACCTATTGGCTTTGCTAATGTTATTTTAGCCATATTGTACAGCAGTGCTGGCTTCAGTGCAGCATGGCTCAAAGTAACGTTGGCTGTGTTCTAGAGCTTTTTTCTTTACTTTCAGCCATGATGCAACATGCCTAAGAAACATTGGCAAAGCAGATAGATCTCACATAGGCAAGACCTATTGGCTTTGCCAATGCTTGATTCACACTGTAATAATTCACCCCTTACAGGGCTTGGTGCAATGGACGAATTGCAGCTGGAAAGAGGATGCTACATGTGCATGTGCACCACCGGATCACTGACAGAATATCGAGGAGCAAAATATTGACCTGGCAAAATATCGAGGAAAAAATATAGAATGCCAGAATATCGAATTCCTATCTACAAACAGGTAAGTACAAAAATATCGAATCCAAAATATCGTTGTAAAAAATATAGTTAGTCAAAATATCGCATTTTTTAAATGTCTTAAAAGTAATGTAAAATTAATAAAATAATACATATAATGAACTAAAACATACTTAACCTTAATATGAATAAATATTTAATGTAAGTTAAAAAAAATAAACATGCATTTTTATTTTTTAATACATATATATATTAACGTAATATTAATAACAAATATTCAATATTTTTAGCGTAGGATAGCGGGAGGGTAACATTTACTATTCCCACTCCAGTGAGTGAGACAGTAGGGAAAGCGTTGGATAGCGGGAGGGTAAAAATTACTATTCCCACTCCAGTGAGTGCAACAGTAGGGAAAGCGTTGGATAGCGTAGGGGTAAAAATTACTATTCCCACTCCAGAGAGTGCAACAGTAGGGAAAGCGTTGGATAGCGTGGGGATAAAAATTACTATTCCCACTCCAGAGAGTGCAACAGTAGGGAAAGTGTTGGATAGTGTAGGGGTAAAAAATTACTATTCCCACTCCAGTGAGTGCAACAGTAGGGAAAGCGTTGGATAGCGGGAGGGTAAAAATTACTATTCCCACTCCAGTGAGTGCAACAGTAGGGAAAGCGTTGGATAGCGTAGGGGTAAAAATTACTATTCCCACTCCAGAGAGTGCAACAGTAGGGAAAGCGTTGGATAGCGTGGGGATAAAAATTACTATTCCCACTCCAGAGAGTGCAACAGTAGGGAAAGTGTTGGATAGCGTAGGGGTAAAAAATTACTATTCCCACTCCAGTGAGTGCAACAGTAGGGAAAGCGTTGGATAGCGGGAGGGTAAAAATTACTATTCCCACTCCAGAGAGTGCAACAGTAGGGAAAGCGTTGGATAGCGTAGGGGTAAAAATTACTATTCCCACTCCAGTGAGTGCAACAGTAGGGAAAGCGTTGGGTAGCGGGATGGTAAAAATTACTATTCCCACTCCAGAGAGTGCAACAGTAGGGAAAGCGTTGGATAGCGTAGGGGTAAAAATTACTATTCCCACTCCAGAGAGTGCAACAGTAGGGAAAGCGTTGGATAGCGTAGGGGTAAAAATTACTATTCCCACTCCAGAGAGTGCAACAGTAGGGAAAGCGTTGGATAGCGGGAGGGTAAAAATTACTATTCCCACTCCAGAGAGTGCAACAGTAGGGAAAGCGTTGGATAGTATAGGGGTAAAAATTACTATTCCCACTCCAGAGAGTGCAACAGTAGGAAAGCGTTGGATAGCGGGAGGGTAAAAATTACTATTCCCACTCCAGTGAGTGCAACAGTAGGGAAAGCGTTGGATAGCATAGGGTAAAAATTACTATTCCCACTCCAGTGAGTGCAACAATAGAGAAAGTAATGATTTAATATTTAATAAAAAAAAAGATTATCAATACCAATAAAAAATTAATTAAAATTAATTACCAATTACAACATATTTAATAATTAATTAATTATAAATACCAATAAATATTATTTATAAAAAATTAATTACCTATTAATAATTAATTAACCAATTAATTTTCAATACCAAAAATGAATAAGTAATACAAAATGTTTACCAATTAATAATTAATTAACAGTAAATTAATTATCAATACACAAAAATATTTTCAATAATTATTTAATTACAATTAAATTACTTCCCACCCTATTCCCCTATAAACCCACAACCCGCTCCGAATAATAAATTAATACAATTAATATAATTATCAATTAATCAATTAATACAAATTAATTACCAATTAATAAAAATTAATTACCAAATAAAAATTAATTAACAATAAATTAATAATCAATACCAATAAATAAAAATAAATAATTACTGAATTACAATTAAATTACTTCCCACCCTATTCCCCTATAAACCCACAACCCGCTCTGAATAATAAATTAATACAATTAATATAATTATCAATTAAAAAATTAATAAAAATTAATTACCAATTAATAAAAATTAATTACCAATTAATAAAAATTAATTACCAATTAATAATTAATTAACAATGAATTATTTATCAATACCAATAAATAAAATTAAATAATTACTTAATTACAATTCAATTACTTCCCACCCTATTCCCCTATAAACCCACAACCCGCTACAGAACTAAAACGCAAAATTAAATTAAAAATAATTAATAATTCCTAAAAATTAATATTTAATTTACTATATTTAAATTACTTCCCACCCTATTCCCCTATAAACCCACAACCCGCTACGGAATTAAATTACGCAAAAATTAAATAACATAAAATTCATTACTTTAAAAAAATTAAAACATACATTACAAAAATAATACATACTTTTAACACATATACTAACACTTAAAACATGAAAAACACACAAGTTTAGCAGTGTACCCCGTAAAGACCTAGCACCTGACCCACTATCCCTAATTGGTGTAATAGGATTTCTCCAATGATATTGTGTGCACACCGTTAACACACCCACTGCCGCGGTGCAATCCAAAACAGGATTATAACAAACAAAGTAAAGCGCAAAGGTGCACCACTTAGTAGCAAGAAACAATAGACACATCACAAAGCATCAAGTCCGTGTCCATAATATTTTCCATATATTTTCTTCTTTTATTTTTCGAAATATTCTTGATATTAAAAAACCACAGCCGACGTGTTTCGTCCAATAATGGACTTCTTCAGGGCTGTAAATTTGACAAACATATATATGTACATAAATATATATATATATAAAAGGACATCACCAACATCAATATTCACATTCAAACAATATATATGTACATATTATGTACAGAAAAATAATAACCATAAAGACAGGACAACTATATACAAAAATCACATTGATATTATACTTAACGTATAATAGTTTCACAACACATATCTACTAACAAGACTTCTATCTTCAAAACAAACACCTAATTTTAACATTTATATACAATATTTAAACAACTATAGATCACATACTATTTGCATAAAACCATAAACAGAATTACATTTTTATAAATGAGTTTAAAAAAAAAGGGAGAGAAAGATCGCAGAGAAGTTTGTAGAAAAATTCATGAGAAAGAGTATATAAAATATCATATTATCTCCTCCTGTGGTTAGACAATCAATATTATGAGGAAATAAATATTTAGAACAATAGTCCTGTGTAACCCAAAATTAATAGCCAAAAAAGGTAGACAGGAAAAAAAAAAAAAAAAGAGGAAGAAAGGGCTAACAATACTCAAAGAGACCAAGAGAAGGCAGGAAGGCTATGACCATCACTCATATAAAGGTACCCACCATTAGGGCCAAAAAGGCGGACACTCCTGGGGATAAATCAACATCGGAGTTCCACCCCCTGGGTGTATGTTGCGCTGAAATTGCCCAAAGTTCTTATCCTCCGTGTGCTGTGCCAAAAGGAAAATATATAATACAATATAACCATATAATCCTACTGAGCTAATCTTTCTATTTGTAACGGATAGCATATAACAATTACTTACACAATAAAAATCAAGATAACTATTCCTTAATTAGAAAAGGCAGGATTCATTCATAGGAATAGTACCCTCCACACGAATCCTTCCGGAGTGCGCCTCACTGTGATATAGTGGGCCAACAGTTGAAACGGGCAATCTCCCAAAACAGCCTACAAGAGAAACCGTGGGCAATATATCAATCAATTGAAAAGATGGTTACCCTATATTAGCAAACGACGCAGTATCACCAAGTACACATAGGAGAAAAAGGCACAACATAAATTCAACCACGGACTCGCCTCAGACTGTAATCCATGATAGTCCTAAAAGATTCCCACCATTATCTGCTTTAAGTCCATGGAGGTACTCCCAGTAATAACTGTTCAATACTAGATCCAACAACTATATTAAATATATCCCCGTTCTATAGATAGCAGGGCTACAATAGTTTACACTCGGTACGTAAGAGTGCCTGGCCACAATACCTTGAGTTAGCACACCATCATGTATCACAATTTTAATCCCTCAGCGGTTCTTATATAGTGTGTATGAACCTTACATATGAAGGGACATGCCCATGGGAAGTAATAATGACATTTAAAGCGTTTAAAATCGGATGCAGAGATTTTATTACGCTTAACTCCCACCCGAAAACACGCACCCTTAGACCCAAAGCAGAGTGTAATCATACTTCGATCCCATCCCCAAAAAAAAAAGTTCATATATGGTAGGATTTAAGCCCCCCCACTCACAAGTGGGTATGCTCAGTAAAGCAACACAGCTACCGGACCCCATGAGAAGTGTCTCCTTACCTTGATATGGCTGAAAAAATACGGCGACCTCGAACAATCTCCTCTGAGGACGAAGACGGTACGTAGTGTGTTCACACGCCGCTTCATTTATACAACCCATGCTGAAATCTGAATTGAACACAGCTGCAATATTCTTCAGCACGCCGGAAGTCAATGTTACCGACTCGCGGGAATGCCGAATATAGCCGCCATCTTGTAGTGGCCAATAATTCAAGAGAAAAAGTACAATTCCATGGACTACTTTGCATAAATGTTCATCCTGAGAACTGCGGTTAGAAACAGCATACATCTAATAGATTAAGTATTTATTCACAATGAATTCTGAAATATTTATTCAGCACGCTGGAAGTCAAAATTACTAACTCACGGGAACACCGTATATTGCCGCCATCTTGTAGTGGCCAATAATTCAAATACGAAAATACAATTCTATCGTCTATTCGCATAAATGTTCATTTTGAGAGCTGCGTTTAAGAACAGCATACATCTAATACATTTATATGTTTATTCACAATGAATTTTGGTGAAAAATATATATATCCAAAAAGAACGTTCTGACTGACGGGACGAAATTACAAAATGCCAACATTAAGAATATGTCAACATATTCTATTCACTCGATCTAAAATTAGTATAAAAAAGTATATACCAATCTTATAGATAGTCATCTTAATAGAGTCAAATCTGTAATAGCTTCGTGTTTATCATGATCTCCAGAGAGTATAGCCGCCATCTTGGAATAATCCAATGTCTGATAATATATATGTATATTCAACAACAATGTTGAAAAAAGAAGAAAAAGTGGGGCACTCCCAATAACAGGCCAAAATTTAGCAAAGAAGAATATTACACATATTTCAACATTTTTATCCATTAGATCTTAAGTCAATGGAGATAAAACATATATACCTCTAACCAGTTATAAAGCCACAAGGATTCTTGACAATATACCTTTGACCCTAATCACTGGTGGTGGTTAAGACACCCAATATCATGTGTCGGAGCCAAAAATAAGGAAAAAATATAAGGAAATATAAAAAAAAAAAAAAGGCTTAACAGAATAAAAGAAAAAGAAAAAGGGCAAAAAAGAAATAGAAAAGTGTACATTACAACAATCCAATACACTATTTGGATATATATCTCAAGCAATCATCCAATTGTAAATAGATGTAACTATGACCAATCCATATAAAGATGCACGAACAGAATCATCAATTTACGTGTGCATGCAAGCCCTATTATTCGCATACAACCCTTATCCAAAGTATCATAATGATTACCATCCCTCTACGTTTTTAAAGGAAGTAGTGCATTTCCTCATCACTATTATGGCCCAGTTCAACACAACGTAGTTTGCATATCCATCCTGCCTCGTTTTTCTTAGGGCTAATTCCCTATTTCCCCTCTCGTGTGGACTGGTATATGATCAATACCCATAAACCATAATGCGCTATCACCTGGATGGTTCTTTTGCATGTGGAATGTCATGGGGTATTTATAATCGCCATTTCGTATTGCACGTAGGTGCTCCTGTATTCTCAATTTAAGGGGTCTTATGGTGCTACCCACGTAGATTTTATTACACGGGCAGCCCAGAATATATGTAACATACCTCGTGTTGCAATTGATCAGGTGGTTGACGTAATAGGCCCGCTCAGTGTTAAAAAAACTTGGTTTTATCTTTCCCAAATATGCAGATGTTACAATTTTTACAGGTGAAGAAACCCTTGATTGAATGTGACAGCCAAGTCACTGTCCTTGGCGTGGTGATATAACTGGGGCACAACAAATCTCTCAAATTCTTGCCCCTCCTATACGTTATCTTAGGTTTTGTTGCCAGTATCTCTTGTAAAGTGGGTACTTCAGTTAGTAAATGCCAGTGTTTGCGTAGTACGTTGTAAATCCTATCGCTGTTGCTATTAAACTGCGTGATGAAAGATGTAGGAGCCCTACTAGATTTAACTGGATCCTTAGTTCTCAAAGTAGTATCTCTAGAGATTTTAGCAATCTTTTTTTCGGCTTTGTCCAGTTTATCTCGAGGGTAGCCACGTGCTAGAAAACGCAATTTAGTTTGTTTAATGTTTCCGGAGAAAGCCTCCTCCGTACTGCAATTTCTCCTCATACGTGTCATCTCCCCATACGGGATATTATTAATTACGTGTTGGGGATGTGCACTGCATGAATGTAAGGTACTATTACAAGCTGTATTTTTCCGATGAATTGAGCTTTGTATACAGTTGTTCTCGATAAAGAAAAGAATATCCAAGAATTCAATTCGTTCTCCACTAAAATTAATAGTGAGTTGTACATTGAAGGGGTTTTCATTGAGGAAGGCATGATACTCCAATAACTCCGAGGCAGGTCCATACCAAAGCATGATAACATCATCGATGTACCTGCCCCAGAATACAATATATCCTGTCCAGTTTGCAGCGTGACGGCCCCAGGCATGCTCCCGCTCATACCAACCCATAAAGAGTCCGGCATAAGCAGGAGCAAACCTGGAGCCCATCGCCGTGCCCTGTATCTGGTGATACCATTGTGCATCATGTAGAAAGAAATTTTTGGACAGGATGATATTTCTCATTTCTAATAAGACCTCATTATGTCTATAATGGTCCGCAGTTCTTTGCCCCAGGAAGAATTCTAAAGCTTTAATACCGAATTCCTTCCTGATGCAAGTATAGAGACTAGCCACATCCATCGTTACAAACAATAAAGTTTCAGACCAAGCAAGACCATCAAATTTATTTAAGATGTCTTTGCTGTCTTTGATATACGCTGGTAGGTTGAAGACCAATGGTTGTAAAAATTGGTCTACATATTCTGACAGCTTCTCTGTTGGGGAATTAACCCCTGAAATAATTGGACGTCCCAGTGGAAATTGGCCCCCCTTATGTACTTTGGGAAGTACATAGATACATGGAAAAGAGGGTTCACTCATCATCAGATATTTATATTCCTCATCGCTTAAAAGACCGATCTCCCTCCATTCCACCAATCTCATATTAATATGAGCGCTCAAAGTGTTAATGGGGTTCCCTGGGGCCTTCCTGTAGCATGCGGTGTCTGACAACTGGCGGTCAATTTCCTTCATGTAACTCTCCTTATCCATTAATAGTAATTGTTATATGCTATCCGTTACAAATAGAAAGATTAGCTCAGTAGGATTATATGGTTATATTGTATTATATATTTTCCTTTTGGCACAGCACACGGAGGATAAGAACTTTGGGCAATTTCAGCGCAACATACACCCAGGGGGTGGAACTCCGATGTTGATTTATCCCCAGGAGTGTCCGCCTTTTTGGCCCTAATGGTGGGTACCTTTATATGAGTGATGGTCATAGCCTTCCTGCCTTCTCTTGGTCTCTTTGAGTATTGTTAGCCCTTTCTTCCTCTTTTTTTTTTTTTTTTTCCTGTCTACCTTTCTTGGCTATTAATCTTGGGTTACACAGGACTATTGTTCTAAATATTTATTTCCTCATAATATTGATTGTCTAACCACAGGAGGAGATAATATGATATTTTAAATACTCTTTCTCATGAATTTTTCTACAAACTTCTCTGCGATCTTTCTCTCCCTTTTTTTTTTAACTCATTTATAAAAATTTAATTCTGTTTATGGTTTTATGCAAATAGTATGTGATCTATAGTTGTTTAAATATTGTATATAAATGTTAAAATTAGGTGTTTGTTTTGAAGATAGAAGTCTTGTTAGTAGATATGTGTTGTGAAACTATTATACGTTAAGTATAATATCAATGTGATTTTTGTATATAGTTGTCCTGTCTTTATGGTTATTATTTTTCTGTACATAATATGTACATATATATTGTTTGAATGTGAATATTGATGTTGGTGATGTCCTTTTTATTTATATATATATATATATATATATATGTATATATGTATATATATTTATGTACATATATATGTTTGTCAAATTTACAGCCCTGAAGAAGTCCATTATTGGACGAAGCGCGTCGGCTGTGGTTTTTTAATATCAAGAATATTTCGAAAAATAAAAGAAAAAAATATATGGAAAATATTATGGACACGGACTTGATGCTTTGTGATGTGTCTATTGTTTCTTGCTACTAAGTGGTGCACCTTTGCGCTTTAGTTTGTTTGTTATAACACTTAAAACACTATAAAAAAATTCGATATTTTTAACAACTATATTATGACTGTCGATATTATGACAATCGATATTTCTTACCTGAATTTCGATATTCTGCACCACTATATTTTGGCAATTCGATATTCTGTCCATTCTATATAAAAAACTCGATATTTTGGCAATTTGATATTAAAAATTCGATATTATGTCTGTTCACCGCACCACCAGGGTCTCTTGAAAGCAAGACTCCTGCTGTTCCTTTTTCCGTGTTTTGTCTCGTTACATCTTTGCACAATGTATTTATTTCAGGTTACAGATAGCGCAGTGAGTTAACCTATCGCCACTGAAACATGCAGTGATGTGAAGGTCACATGTTTGAATCCCCGCAAGGCCATTTTAGCCTTTCTTCAGTCTGAAGCCAATAAATTGATTACCTCTAACTTCGGTAAAAAAAAAACACCTTTTATTTACAGCACTTAGACACTACAGAAATGCAGTGCGACGATCCATACAAAAGCGAATTGTGATGTCAAAAGATTGTGTGCAAGGTATTGGCATTGCATTGTAGAGACAGCCTGATTTCTAGTCCTAATTGGAATGTTGCACTCTACATATGTGTTATAAGGGCGTCCTTCTGTGTGCTTGTTCTTTGTTCTATAGTGTGGCCAGCAATTTTATAAACTGAGAGGAAATAGGAGTACGTTTCGGTTACGATATAATTCTCGCCTGATACTGAATTAACACTCTAAAGGCCCATTCCTCTCTCTGCTGTGTAAGCATTACTACGGGCACGAATTGCCCCCATGGGCAGGGGGATGTTGGCAAGAAGCTAATTGTGTTTTAAGTTGTCTCGTTACATCCTGCAGTTTTAGAAAACTGAGAAAAAAAATGAAAGGTGTCTTTGGTTTATAGGCATTAATAGCAACAGAGGATTTAACTTACTCGGGGTTAAAAGTTACTAAACGCGATAACTGTATTAATATCCTTCTAGATTTATATAAAAAAAATGTAAAGTGCAGAAGTGATGTTTGGCGAAAGTTTATTTTGTGCATGAATGTCGTGAAACGCTTCGACTGAAAATTTTAGGAACCTTCTGTGACCCTCAAAATAAATATCCACCCCTCTGCTGCTCATTGGGGGCCTTACCTGCAGGACGCTACTCCACCCTGGTGGGACTTCCTGTCCGAGCGTGCTTCTGTGCACGAGCGCTGATGGCGGGGGGGAGGCGTGGTTACAGCGCGTAAAGCGCTGCCTCCCCCCGCGGCGCGGGAGGCTTTGCTGTTTGTTGGGGTCTTACCTGCAGGATGCTACTCCACCCTGGTGGGACTTCCTGTCCCAGAGTGCTTCTGTGCACGAGTGCTGATGGCGAGGGGGGAGGCGTGGTTACAGCGCATAAAGCACTGCCACCCCACCCCCCGCGGCGCGGGGCGCTTTGCTGCTCGTTGGGGGGCCTTACCTGCAGGACGCTACTCCACCCTGGTGGGACTTCTTGTCCCAGGGTGCTTCTGTGCACTAGCGCTGACTGCAAGGGCACCAGACACAAGATGCATAGTGCACCTAACAAATGTACCCACACTTCCGCCTAGGTCGACCTATGAAGATGAGGGTTCCTTAATGAACAAATGCACCCAATGGATTCGACATGTGAGGGGCTGTCGCTCGATAATAAGGGATGACATTAAAGGGGCAAAGAGCTGCCCCCCCATGGGGCTCTCTTGGATTCTATTGCACTAACTCTCTCACACCGAGACCTAGTTGAGAATTTAATGGCTTTCGACTCTTGTACTCTCCATCTAGTCAATACCAGAATTCGATTTAAGTACAAACTGCCTGAAACTACCCCATTGACTAGCACACTCCACCTACCATCTCTTCCCAAAGTGACGACACCAACACGGGAGCTAGATTGATATTCAGAGACACCCTCCCTAGTGCATAGTCTTGTCGCGATTCCTGCATGTACCAGTAGAGTTAATGAGCCACACTCACTAGCAAACTTCCCCTGGAGACCACCAATACAACTACAACCATGAGTCAACAGAATCTAAATTCTAGAATGGTAGCCCATAGGGCTAGAGAAGTATTAGAGCTGTACCCTGTGTCACGCCAATTATTACTTTTGTCTTGGAATATTGCAGGGTTAAAATCTAAGGGGGGTTCCCCTAACTGGAATAGCTATGTGGACCTGCATAGCATCGGCATATTACAGGAAACCTGGTCTGTTGACCCACTATTCCATCCTGGGTACTTGAACTATTACGTCCCTGCAATCCATGGTAGCAAGGGTTGACCATGGGGGGCAAACAATCTGGGTTAGACACAGACTTCACAATGCAGGTACTCCCGACACAGTGCCTGGGTATTCTTGCCATTCGGCTCTTGAACACTCCATATGGCAATATTGACATCTATAATGTGTACGCGAGAGGTCTTGGAGGTGGGCAGAGATCTACTACCGTTACGGCCCTAGATGTGCTGCTAGACAAACAATTAGGCGCAGCCTCAGTAGTAATAGCTGGGCATTTTAACTCAACCTTCGAGCCACTTGACAGTGATGATAATGATCTAGCAGGGGAAGAAAATGCACATTGGGGTATACCTGGTCTTGAACTAACACCAATCAAAAGATGGACAGAGGCGGCTATCCAACTTAAAGCTATCTGTCTGGGAAGAGGTGTAAGGGCAGCCAATGGCAGAGCTATATCAGATAGGCAAGGGGCCACTACATATAACAAAGGTCATCACTCAAGTCGTATTGACTACCTCCTATATGATTTAAAACTATGGCCAGTCCTTAATGATATGGCTATAATAGAGAATGTTGAGAGCGACCATAACCCTTTGAGCTCTACTTTTGAATTTGAGAAATCAAAGGAGCCAATAAATCCCCCCCGTTCTAACATCTACTAGAGATCTGCTAACCTTCAATGATATGCAACAAGTTAAATGGTCAAAGATGATGGAAAAACCTGACGTATTGTCCAACATTACAAGGGATGTTAAGCATGTGTCTGCAGAAATAGAGGCGCTCCCGCTCACCTTAAAGTCTCATGATGCCATAATAATTGCTCACAATAAACTTTATCAAAAAATACGAACTTACTTTCTTAGACCTCACAGCGCTAATGCCAATCAGGCCAAGGCACAACACCATTGGTTTAACAAAGAATGTAAACAAGCACGCAGGCTCTTAGTGGAGGCCATTAGATCGAAAAAATCGAGCAGTATTAAAAAAGCGAGGAATCTTTATAAGATAGCGCAGGCCAGTGCCAAAAAGAAGTGGGATGAAAACAGATGGCTAGACCTCAAATTGGCATGTGCAACTAATAATCTCCAACATTTTTGGAAATTAGTAAAATGGGGCAGGGGTGGTCTTTCTCAACCTCCGCAAAATCATGTAGCTCCTGATGCTTGGGTCAAACATTTTGCACAACAATATGCCAAAAACGATGAGATGATATTCTTCAACACACAATTGAATAAGCTTTTGATTTAGCAGAAGTAAGAGCTGCCTTTAGTGCAATTATGGGGGTAGAGCCCTAGGGATTGACAGCATCCCGGCTGATGTCTTTTTACACGACAAGGCAAAGTGGGTCAGGTACATTATGTTGTTAGCAAACGCTATTGCCTGCGGTTCCCGCATCCTTGAATCCTGGAGGGGTGCGGAGATCATACCAATATACAAAAAAGGTGATAGGTCTCTGCCAGGAAATTATAGGCCCATAAGCCTTATAGACTCTATTCAAAAGGTGGTAGCCCGCATAGGCCTGGCAAAGGTTCAGAAATGGACACCAATTACATCTTAACCCCTTTACAGGCGGGCTTTCGAGCACGTCAGTACAATTGATCAAGTTTTCAGTTTTTTGTCAATTTACTGGCGGACTGTTGTGATAGGCAAGGGCAACATCTATGCTGCTTTTGTAGATCTTAAATCAGCCTTTGACTTAGTCTCACGCAAAAAGCTATGGTTGGTTCTCTTGGAGATGGGAATGCCCATGGATCTGTTATCTCTTATAGTTCGATTGCACAAGAACAATTTTGCACAAATTCGCTAGTGCTCACAGGGTAACATAACCGATCCATTCCCGGTAGACAAGGGAGTGCGCCAAGGGTGTGTAATGGCCCCCACATTATTTTCCTTATTTAAGAATGGAATCTCTCAATTTTTATCTGCATTTCCCACAGATGCCCCGGCACTAGCAGGTATAATGATTCTGATTCTCACGTTTGCTGACGACACGCTTATTATCTCCAAAACCCCTTGCGGGTTGCAGCGTTAGCCAAATTCGAAGACTTCTGTAGCATCCGAGGGCTAGAAATTAATCTAAATGGGAAGCCCCTTGATCAGGTAGACTCATTTACATACCTAGGAATCATATTGGAAAAGAGAATGAGTTGGAGGCCACACATCGAAATTATGGCATTGAAACATCGACAGCGAGCAGGCGTATTAAACAATGAATGTAAAATCTCTCTGACGAAGCCAGTTAGTCTGGTATTGCAGATTTACAATGCTAAAGTGGTGAGTTCGGTCCTATATGGGTAGGAGCTTTGGGGGTTCGAGAAAACTACTCAGCTTGCCACAGCAGAGAATAGGTGTCTCCGAATGATAACTAGTCTACCGCAAAGCACTCCCGTGTCACCCTTGCTTAACGATTTAGGAAGGAAATCGCTAGCAGACATTGCCAGATTATGCCCTATTTTATATTGGCGTAGAATATGGTCTACCCCCGAGCTGGCTACTTATGCTAACGCCCTCCGGGATGTCAACGAGGCTGATCGCTCCCTAATAATTGGCTGGCTACGCGACATTAAAGGTATTTTGTCTAACATGGGAATGCTGAACCTATGGGAAAACCCACATAGCCCTCCGTTCCCCACTAAAGAACTAATGGTACTGGGGAATGGTCGCCCATAATACCATCAGAACATGTGAGAGTACCACAATGACAGTGAGATTTTTAGAATTCAAACTTTGCCCAACCTTTGAGCCCTAGTGGGATCCAATTCTGAAGCCCTTTGATCAGAAACTTTACTTCCAATTTCGAGTGTGCTTACTTCCATTAAAATCATTCACTTCTAAATGGTCCGCATCTGGTGATATCAAATGCCCCATTGTTTAGACCATTTGAAACCTATTCTCATGTGTTGTTTGTCTGTCCAGCCTATGTAGCCCTGCGCAAGAAATGGCTCTTGCAGATCAGCAAGAACTTAGGCACTAGATGTTGTAATGTTGCCCTGCGAATACTATGTACAAATCCTTCCCCACGATATGCAATTCCTGTTGCTAATTTCCTAAGTTGGATGTGGATCATAAGATCAAAATTATTGTCCCCCATAGTGCAATAGTAAGGATTTTATTTTGGTATTTAATCAAAATCATCATGTTTGATTATGCCTTATTGAGGATTTCGCGCCGCTTATGATGTGAAATCAGTACTCTATCTTTATGCAAAGGTCAGCGACCGTCATTTTAATCTTTTATACCTAATGTATTTATACAATATGCTGCTTTTTATGAAATGTACTGTTTTCTTGTACTGTGACGAGGCGATGTCCTGCTTCTATTTGCACATGTATGAATTATATTTTATTCCTTTATCATAATATTTTAAAACATTTTTTAGGTAATTGTGCTTTTATGACATGTACTGTTGAAATAAAGCTGATTGATGAGGAAAATCCACCCCTTACTTAGCCTGTGCACAGCTAGACTTCAAAGTGTTGCCATCTATTGAAACATAAGATAATGACTAAGCTTCCTGTGTTTCATAGTGAAGAGGAAACGTACAGTAAAAAACAAGCATCGCTGCAATACTCCCCAAACCACACCAGCAAGCACAACACACAAACATTCACTAAAGAGTCAAACAGTTGTCCTGATCCGGTTTACTCGTACCTAAATATGAAAATGCATCCATTAGTGTGAACGGAAATCAAGGATTCTCATTTCATCCTCCATCATGAAGATAAAAGGCTGTCCCCGCCATCATTAGAATTTGCTATGTCCTTTTGCTCGCGCAGCCATGTCTGTAGGAGTCACATTAACCAACTGTGTGAGCCAGGCCCCGCGGACAGAGCTGGCAGTGGGCACTGCCAAGGAGACGGCTTCAGTGCGATGAGCATCGCCGTATCCATTCCGGTGAAACAACTGGGGCACAATCGCTCAACGCAGCAGAAACATACCCACATTCACCACAAAAAGCAAAACGAGTCTTTTAAATATTAATTTTAACAGTAAACAAGCATTTGCAATGCAATAGGTCTCGCATTTATGAGAGTTTAAGCTATTGGCATTGTAAATGACAATGCCTTTTATATATGTGGTGTTTTTTTTAAACTGATAAATAAAAGGCATTGTCGTTTACAATGCCAATAGCTTAAACTCTCGCAAATGCGAGACCTATTGCATTGCAAATGTGTGCTATAAAAATAGCGTTAGGAGAGAGCGTGTCCTGCCTGCAATAGCAGGCAGGACAATGCTATTTGAGAAAATAGTGCTCGGAGGCTGTAATTAAAGCCTACCGAGCAGCAACACATGTAACGGGGTGTGTTACCATGGGAGGTAACAAAAAGAGACAAGGCGGTACTAAGGAGGGACTACTAAGCCTTTTGACCAATAAACAACCACAGTGGACAATGACACAAGCCAATGAAAAATGTGGGCAGAGCTTTAAGTCACTACCTCAATACATCATGCCTCGCAGAGCAGCACACGCGCTGCCCAGGCTCGACCTAAGAAGGAGCAGGTAAGATAGATTAACAAGCATTTGCAATGCAATAGGTCTCGCATTTGCAAGACTTGGAGCTATTGGCTTTGTAAACATAAAAGTGGGCAATGTGCTGAAAAATAAAGCGCTGCACCCGTGTTGTAAACATGAAAGCGGGCACAGTGCTGAAAAATAAAGAGTGGCACACGTGTACATAAAAGTTATGCGCACTGTGGCCTGTGAAGTGGGTGCCATGGTGATAAAAAAAATAATCATGTAAGTGGGCGCCACGCTAAACCATGAAGCGTGGCGCTAGTGTTGTAAACATGAAAGCGGGCGCCGTGCTGAAACATAAAGCGTGGCGCCCGTTTACATAAAAGATATTCGCGCAGCGGGCAGTGAAGCTGGCGCCGTAGTGATAAAATATCACTAGCAGGAAATAATAGTAGTAGTCCAAAAAAGGGACACACAAACACCTACAGCGTAAGTAAACTAGTTGGCCGGTGCTCCTCTGCATAAAACTGAAGTGATGTATCGGGATCGCCAACCAATAAAGAGCCAGAAAAGAAGAGCAACACAGGAGGGAAATAATGGTTAGCACCAGGCGGGATTACACTCCGTATAGTGATTACAGCAGGTCTTGCAGAGAGCGCATGCATGCTACCTAGGCTCGACGTAAAAATGGCTAGGAAAAATAGCAGCAGAAACAAGTTGCAGGAGTTCACCTAAAGAAATGGGGCTAATAGCTGGGAAAATGTAAAAGAAAATCTGTGTAAACAAGCCCCTCCGAAGACAGCGCCTGACGTTTGACGTCGAAGAGGCTTGCTTAATCTGGCCAAGCCACATTGACAGACGCATTTTAAATGTCTGCTTTTGAACCAAGCAAACAAGATGATGGACAGAGTGCTGAAACTTTTAAAAGACACCCCCAGTCGCGATGGGGGATAAATCAACTGTTCTTTTGCTCAAAATGCCACCCCAGTTTGGACCCAGCCATATGCAAATCAGTCTTGACCCTGCTCCTTATGGGAACAGTCCAGCCTGTACTGCCAGGCCAGGTCTTCTCTGGTCTGGAAACAAGCATCCTGGGAACGGTTTAGGGGTATCACCCCTTATCAGCCAGGATAGCTTGACTCCAGTGGCATGGCGACCATGGGACCCAGATCTGGGCATCTCCATCCCACTTGATGTGACAAATGCAAAAAAGAACAATTGATGGACGGAATGCTTAACAATGTTAAACACTGCCACCTCTTCACCACCCCTCTCCCGTACTAAAGCATTTGTATTATCGGGAAGGCACTGATAAGTTCTCTTTGTAGCTCTGCTATTGTTGTACAACCTGATGAGTTCTCTGTTCACATGGTTTTATTCTGAAATTTAGCAGATCGTGTTCTCTCTTTCCAGTGGCATATGGCGATATGGAAGCTCATCCTCTTATACCATTTTGGCTCCTAGTACCATTGGCCTTGCTCACTCGTTTATTGGCTATTGAATCTGGCCTCATAAGTGGGAATTCATCCTAGTTTGTTCTGTTTAGCTCCAAACCCCTTCTGCATATCCCACCACTGGTCATTTCCGCCCAATCCCCCTCCTACCTCTCCTGGCCAAGCTCATTGAAAAAGAAATCAAGTGTCAACAGTCATTCTTTAAAAGAACTTTTTGATCAAGTACCCGCTAGCTTCAGACCTCCTGCCAATTTTCTTTTTCCATTCGCTGGATTGGCTTCAGCTTCAGCGCATTTGCTGGACGTCACATATTCTGCATTCATTTATGGAGTATGTTTAGAGAACTGCTGCATGGCTTTACTTTCAGACATGTAATAGTGGTGTCTTTCAGTTTGTGCTCGATTTCGGTACCAAAAATTTCCCTGCTCTTAAAAGGACACAGAGTGCCGGTTTTTGCATGCTACATCAACAGCTTTAAATGCCATTCTCTGAATTAGGGACTGAAGTGTGGCAGCAGAACACCAGAATAGATTTTTCACATACAACTGAGCATTTCTGCAGCTGCAGTCTTGCCTGGGGTTGCTGAAATCAAATGACTCCTGATTCTTATCTAGCGAATGTTAAAACCGACTGTAGACAGTAGCCAAGCAGAAGGCATGCGTAAATTGACCCCATCTTATACCCTATATATGTCATAAAAACTACTTTGTTTAAAATTACTACTGGCATTTTGTAATTAATAAAGGAGACAGTGGTGTCTGTGTACTGCTGGTATTATGTGATCTGTCTGCAGCCTTCTTCGCAGTAGACCGCAAGATACTATAACTTGAAATAGTGACTTAAGCCACAGTGTCCAACTCATTACTTTCTTGGTTTAACGCCTAGGAGATTATAATGTTCATGGTGATCTAGGTAGTATCCATAAAATATTGTGTTCAGCTACAACAGGGATGGAGTTGTGGGATCCTGCCTAGCTTCAGAACTGTCTTGAACATAGGTTAATCTGTATGTACGCCCTTTTTGGGATATCATATACATTGGTATATTTTGTACAGACCAATGACTATTCTATATACCTGAGCTAATTGGAAATTGATGTCTCCAAGCAGAAACATGTCAGACTTTCTATAGGTGATAAAGAACTGGATGGACGATAAACCACTTTTAATAAGTTAAAAACTACTCCTTAATGGTAGGTTCACCCCCATATGTGGGGCAAATTATTCTAAAATAGAGATCCTGTAATGATTCTGGGACAGCATCCTTAAGATTATTAAAGTAAGCAGTCTGGGAGTGGTTTTGGATTCCATATTAACAGAAAAAAGAACTTCTAAAATGAATTAAAGGAAATACCCTGTTCTTTAGAGGGTGGACCTGATGACATCATTAGTTCATTCATGGGTTTTCTTTGACAAACTAGCTCAAGAAACCTGCATATCTGGGTTTTCATCTGCTGATGGTTTCAATGTCTTCTATGCACAAGCAGGGACTTTGCGTCAATCTGTAGTGCTCTTTCATCAAGTTCTGTGTATGTAAGGGATCAAATACATTTTCTATGGTTTTTAAATCAATTTTCCTGGTTTTCAATTTGAAACTAAACAACAAATGGAAAAATAAAGTTAGTCACATACCCCCTACCCCAAACTCTGGGTAGTTTTTTCAAATACAAGTTGGCAGTAACATGAAACAACATAACAGTGAGACCCCCTCACCCCTCCCCCATTGATTTTGGCCCAGCCAAAAGTCTTCAGTTTTCATAGACACAAGCCCAGAAGGCCCTCTTTGGCACTAGTCCCAAAGTTACACCTTCATGAGTTCATGTGGCAGTCCATGTTTGTGGCTTTTCTTTTTGCCACTCTCGGTGTTCTAGTAGACCTCAATTTGACTTTTGACACTATGTCCAACTTGATTGTTTTTAGGCACACAAGTCAGATGTCCATTCAAAAGCCCTAGATTTTTTTCTCTTCTCACTCCCAAGCTATTCATCAGCTCCCCAAAAGATGATGAAAAGCTTGCTAAAAGCTTCATGTTGCATCTCAAAAATGAGCTGGGAGCTGTTCGAACTGATTTTAAGCAAAGCCTGGCGGAAACCAAGATTAAGCAGATTAGGGCCACAGTGGGCTCGCTGGACACCACAGAAGTCGAACTGTGTCTGGATCTGGAAGAATACCGCTCCCACCTTCAAGAAAAGCAAGGAGCTCTGTAGAACTGCTCCAGAAGATGTAATCTTCGCTGGCTGGGGAAGAAAGGAGAGAATATGAAAGGCTTTGTGTGGGTTTTAGCAGAGACCATCCTTGAAGAACGTGGCCCAGACCCCCTCTGCACTGACAGAACTCAACGAACAAGGCTGCATAGCCTGAACTCAAAACAACCTCCAAATATCATAGTCTGCTCCCATCACTTTGAGGACAATGATGCAATTCTAGGGGCAGTGGAGAAGGGAGGTCCTATCCGTTATATTGGCTACGACCTCCAGATCTTTCTGGACCTGTGTGCTATCACACTCTCAAAGCGGTTGCCTCCTGCCCGATCATTTCCTTTTTGCAGGACAACATTTGATATAGATGGGGGCTCCTCTTTGAATGGCAAGGTAAATGATCGCCAAATGAATGGCTCAAGGAGGATTGCCAAGTACTTGATTTGCCCATCCCCAACACTGACATTTTGTTGCAGAAGGACTTGCCCCACCTAAAGGTCCAGGAATGGAAAAAAGTGCAAGGACGAGGCAGGAGAAAGACCACAAAGCAGGGGGAAATTCTGGAAAGGCAATGGGTGGCTCTAGAACAAGTACAAAAAGTGAGCAGCCTGCCAGCTACGAAGCACCCTGGACTGGTGGCCTGGTCTCATGCTCTGGACAGCCCGGGTGGACGGAGGCCTTGATGACAAACCGGAACACAGATACACTACCGCTTTACATTCAGTGGCGGGGGAGACCACAGATATGTACTGCAGGACACCTCATGGCTGCAAGCCGGGACGGGTCCCTGGCATGGTTGACACCAACAGATGCTTTACCCCCATTATCCTTTGTGCTTTGTCCTTTATTCTTCGACTTGGTTGACAGAATGGGGAATGTTCTATGATGTTCCTTACTCCTCATTTCAATGCTCTAAAACTGGTAGACATGTTAGTTGTTATATCGAGGGTTGGAAGTGGAAATAAGGGGTACCTGCCACCGATCCATCATCAGTGCTACTTTTCTTACTCATAGGAGGGAAGGTATGGAGAGCTTTACTGTAAACTAGCCCTTTCAATGACAACCACCCAACTCACTATCACTACATATAACAAATGGGATCTTAATAACCCTCTTAAAAGGCGATCTAAACTTCATGAATTTACAACATTGCACACTGACATTGGGTTCATCCAAGAGACACACCTCCTTAAACGGGAACATGCCCGATTCAAGTCCAAAGACTTCCCCGGCCAATATTACTCCTCAGTGGGGAAGAAAGTTGTAGGGATGGGGATACTGATGCATAGCAGATGTTTGCTAGTGGTTGAAGATGTGCAGAGGGACTATGGGTGGCCTTGAAGTGAACCTTCAGGGGTGTGCCACTCATCCTGGCCTCACTGTATAGCCCCGATCATAGCCAAAAACCCTTCCTGGCAGAGACTATTTGCACCCTCACAGCCTTGTCGGCATCCCCGATCATTGTAGGGGGGACCTCAATCTGGTCTTTGACAAGGAGAGCGATGCAGATTGGGGGGGTTCGGCGGGTCTATCGGCTGCACGCAAGCTACTATTAGAGGAACTAGGCTTGATCGACGCCTGGATAACTAGGCATTCTCTGAGGTGGGACTTTTCTCACTCCACGGGGCACATAATTCATGCACTCAGTTGAACTATATCCTCTTAAACAAGCAGCTAATTTTAGAGTTGACTGAGGCCACCCAGCACCCCATCTCGCTCTCTCTTCACGGGCCAGTCTCCTGAACACTGACCGGTGTACAGCCTGATATCCTAGGGAACAGGAGATCATGGCGTCTCCAAGACTTCCTATTGAAAGACCCAAGAACGTTTTGCCAGTATTAGGAAAAGCATTGCTGACTAAATCGCTGTGTGTGATGTGCTGAAGGCTGTCCTGCGAGGAAACTTTATTGCTGAGGTGACCCGCTTCAGGGGTGTGGAATTCTTATAGCCTGACGCCCAGGACATATTGTTTAGGGTCAAGGGCAACAAGTTTTCATGTTTATTTTGTCCTTGGGACAAGTAAACCCAACCCCATGCTTCACTAACCCTTTGGCTGCCAGTGTACAGTACCACATTATGGATCAGGGAAGGGCATTGTCTGCAGTTAAGGTAGAATTTTTATCTATAGGCTAATGCTGTTCGAACTTGTATTTATGGTTCATTAATGCAAAGCCTTTTATTATTAGGGTGCGCGGTCTAAGGAAATGTAAGCACGGACTGCACTACTGACAGTGGTTCCAGTAAAAAACTGTATTCACACATTTGCAACGTTTAGCAATATGAGGCTACATACAATGCTCCCAGAATGCTCTCTGATTAGATGCAAATATCTGCAGAAGCTTGAAAGCAAGATTGATGATCCTGTGCTTTCAAAATGAAATGTTCACAAAAAAAATGCAACCAGGAAAAAAAATGTTTTGCTAAACTACTGTGAAATATTAGGTACAATTTCTTTGAAGCATCATTTAGGAAAATGTTGATGCATGCTCGAATTTCCTAAAATATTCATAATGGAAAATCAGTGTAACCAGTTTCAATACGATTATGGGAGACAAAAATAAACAAGCATTGGCAAAGCCCAGAGGTCTGACATTGGTGGACAGCTTTTTAATTTTGTCAGTGTGTGACTTGTTTTGGCACAGTTTTTGAAAAACCTTATTCGTGTGGGAGCTGCCGGGCTCTCACCACTATAACAAACATTGGCAAAAGCAAAAATAGTTTTATGGTCTCAAAAAGCACACACTGCCACATTAGTTACTGGCACTGAACAAAACTACTTTGTGAGCCTATATGCTCCTTGTGAAAGAGCAGAATGCTGTCACTCACAGTGAACCCAGCCGATATAGAGAGAGAGAGACAGAATTTTAATAAACACAAAAGGTCAGGGTCAACGCCAGACCAAATTAGGGGCCCAATTAAAGAAAGCCTCAAAAGTGCACCCATGGTATATGTCCTTGCATTAAGTGTAGCTATACGGCTTTCGTGAATTCCCAAGAATTTACAGAACTAGGACAAGAAATAATAGTCCTAGAAAATATTTGTGAACTGCATTTCAGCATGAGCAAATATGCATGTGTAGATTTGCTCATGCGAAAATCTGAGTGTTTGCAAGTTCACTTTCCCTCCAACCACTGTTTTCCCAACTCTGGAAGAAGGTTTACGTCTGCCATTGTCAGGAGTAAATTTCCAACATTTCTCAGCATAGGAAAAGATTAGAGAAGAGTTGTTAAAAACCCTTAAAATATGCAAGTTAGTATGTTTGCACAGACTCAAAAGGGCATTCTAACCCTGGAACTATTGCTTACCACTACCTTCAGCCCCAGTATGTAGATCTGCGGGAAATGCGGCAACATAGGGGATTGCAAGTATTCAAACATTATTATGGTGAGCCCTGGCATAATCAGAGAGGCTATATCAGAGCTCTTATATAATGTGATTGCTTCCATAATTTGTCACTGCACTACATGGCACCAAAGGGGCAAGTGGATTTTGTTACAGGACAAGTAGAATTATGAAGCAACCTGCACCATGGACAAGTAGATATTTTATTACATTCCACACCCCTGCACTTGCAACAACTGAGGGAAGCTGTGCTTGTGAGACTGACCAATGATATCCGGGAGCTTGAACAAACCCACCTCATGGGAGCGGGACCAGATTAGAGCAGCATACCTCCTGGCTAAGTTAGACAATAGATTCTAATAACTGGGTAATAAGTCAGGAAAGCTGCTGCGTCAATCTAAGAGCACCATCCTGGATATTAAATCACAAGAGGGACATCTGTGCACACAGGACATAGACAAAGCTAGATGCTTCCATGAATTATATTCCCAACTCCACTCAAAGGAGCCTACAGAACACCCAACCCCAAACCAGAGTTCCCAATCTGGCAAAAGCTGCCCTTTCCAAACTGTGGCAGTATTGAGAGACACTAAAAAGGACCGTAACAAAAGATGAAATCATCTTAGCTATATCCAAATTGCACCTTTCCAAAGCCGCATGCCCAGGCGGCTGTTTGGCCACTTTTTATAAATGCTTGGCTACAGCACTTCTTCCCTTACTCCATAAAGTCTTTCTGGAGATAATTTGGGAGGGGCAGGTGACTCCTTCCATGACCAAGTCTACTATTTCACTCCTCATCAAGCCTGGAAAGGAGCCCTGGAAATGTGGGCCGTATCAGCCTGTCTGCCCTCAATACAGATGCAAAAATCTTCACTAACATAGCAGCCTTATGTTTACAGATCTTGATGAGAGAGGTGGGGAAACCCGACTAGTTTAGATTCACTGAAGAACTCCAGGCGAGAGAGAACACCTAAAAAGCTCTACACCTTTTAGACATAGGAGCCATAGACACGCAACAATCTATCTTGGACCCCCTGGATGCTGAAGAAGCATTTGACAGGGATGACTGGGATTTCATGTTAGACACTGAGAGCCATGGGGTGAGGGACACCTTCCTAAATTGGCCGATGATGGGATATAACCCCGAAGCCCGGATTAAATCCAACAGGCGTTATTCTTAGTGGGTCGCAATATGCAGAGTTACAAGGCAGGGGTGTCCTTTGTCAGCCCTTTTCTTTACGCCTAACTTTGAACCACTACCCAAACATATGCAATCTAACCACCTTATTATGGGCATTACATTTGGCACACAGATCATAAAACTAACTATGTTCACAGATGATGTCCTGCTATCGGTGACGGCCCCTCTCAACTCTCTCCCCTATGTGATGGCTGAGCTTGACGTGTATCGTAAAGTCTCTGACTTTAAAATCAATGTAACTAAATTGGAGATTCTTAACATCTTGACCTCCTAATCCACAGTCTTAAAACTTAAAGGACGGGTCCCGTTGCGGTGGGCAACCACCAGTATCAACTACTTTGGTATGGCTTTTGCCCCTACTCTGCTTAAAACCAAAGAAATAAACCTTCAGAGACTGAAGATGGGGGGGGGTGAGGGCTGAGCTCTGCAGTTGGGAACACAAGACACTATCACTCTTAGGTGGAATAGCTGTATTAAAGATGCCAATTTTAGCTAAGATTCCGTACATTTTCCAAACGTTAACTATCTTCATCCCGAGGTAATATACCCACGACCTCGAATCTGTTTGTTATGACCATGTCTGGCAGGTTAAGGCAGAGAGGATCACTAGATGGCAATGCTCCTTGCAACCACGTCAGGGAGGTCTGGGAATCCCCGATCTTTCTCTACAATGCCTCCATTCACCTGCGTTTCTTGATTCATTGTACAAGGAGGGAGACAGACACAGGATGGTACATGGTTGACCATACGATGGCAGCATGACCACTCTGGGAATTTCCTTAGCAGATTAAACTACAACGCACTAAGACAAATTCACAATTACGAGTGCCACTTTGGAGGTCTGCAACTGAGAAACAGTTAGGCAAGAGCTTGCTGCTTTGCCATCACACTTTACCCTGCTCTGGGGTAACATAGAATTCCCAACTGGTTTGGACAGAACTTCATACCGTCATTGGTTGGAGGGAGGGCGCAAGATAATAAGAGATATGTTCGAACATGATACAGTTAAAACATTTGAGCAGCTCAGGGCAGATTATGCCTTCCCAGAAACCGAGCGCTTCTGCTATATGCAGTTACTCCATTGGCTGCTCAACCCCAGAATTAAACAGGCAGCTAATAGGAATTTGTCCCTTTTTGAAAATACCTGGCTTTTAGTGGTCATACACATGCTACCTCCAAGATCTCTACTATGCATAGTGATGGATATAGGGCCAGAAATACGCATTTCTGCGGGCCTGGGAGAAGGAGTTCTAAATCCGACTAGAGCAGAAACCATGGGCGGTGATACTAACTTAGACGAATAACTTTGATTCCCACACGAGGGGAGGGAAACTATGCAGAAGATTGTCTATTGTTGGCACTACTTCCTGAGCCAGCTGGTGAGTATGGGGGAAGGGGTCATCTGTAGGAGTAGTCTGGGGGATCAGGGGGTCATCTCTAGGAGGGGATGTTGGGTAGAAGGGATCCTGATGCATATCCATTGGTCCTGTCCTAGATTGAAACACTTCTGGAAGTCAGTACTATCCACTGTCAAACAGATCACTGGCCCAGCCGCTGCCTGTTACCCTTTGCTTGGGAACCTGTCAACTTACTTCTCACCTGTTTACCTCTCACCTGTTATTGGCTGCCAAACAAACGATCCTATCCCTCTGGGGGGCAACAGTCAAGCCCCCTTCTGAACACAAATGAATTGAGTAACTGGTGGCTGATCTGGATGGAATACCTTTCAAGAGTGGCAGCAGGATGCTCCTTGCCTTCTTTAGCGGGGACAATAAAAAAGAACTCTCATGCCCCAATAGACTCGGGGTTTTAAAGATAATAAAGGAACCCCTACTTGATGGCTCTGATTCTACAGTCCTGCATAATCCCTTTGAGCGGCCATCACTGCTTGTGTTGCTACATTCAAATGCCAATAAAAATGTATTCAAACTTAAAATCAGCTTGTATTGCTGCATGCACTGCAATCATGATTGTATGGATTTATTTGATTGTTACCTGTTAGGGGTTATAATATAGCATTCCTTTTATACCACAGTTTGTAACACAGTAGAGTGATCTATTTGTGAGACCAAAATCTGTTTTATTCCGAAGCTGTGAAGGGTTGGTTAGCTAAGTCATTGTGTCTATAAGGTTCATATTTATCCATATCAACACAGATCAGCTGTCCAAAATGTTGTTTTGTTTGTCTACGAGATACCCACCTGCCTTTTTAAGCCATTTTCTCAGTTAGATCTCAGGGGGCCTGTAGTCTGTAAGTTGTGTCTGGATCAATGTAGTTGCGCTGTCTCGTTGCCTGGTAGCTGTAAGATAGAGCAGGAATTTAATGTGGCCAAGTGCTTTTAGATGTGTGTTTTTTTTAAATTTTTTAATTTTTTAAATGAAACCATTTTATTGGCATTTAAGAACTGTTAAATGTACATAGAATTCTTCCCATTAGGATCATACCTCCCGTCCACAGTCATGTCATGATAAGAGAATTGCACCATAGTTCCAGTCTCATTATAGCATTAGAGAAAAGAATCTCATTATATTATTATATCTAATAACATTAAGCAATAACTCCTTCCCCCACCAGTCATGCAACATCGGTGTAAGTTAAGAAGTGTCCTCTCCCCATATGAGTTCAATGCCTATTCCTCTATAAGCCTTCCAGTCACCCCAGATGTTTGTATGAGCATCCACTGGCATCTCCTGGGCATACAGTGGTCGAGCCCCCATGCCCAACTGTCAAGTGATGGAGAAATCGTCCCGTCCACTCCTTTGCACTCTCTTCTTTATCCACCAATAGCCCAATATGTAAGATGGCAGCTTTGAACCTTTTGGAGTCCATATCCACTATTATATGTAGCAAAGTAAGTCTGAGATCCAGGTTCAAGACCACCTAGCAGCTCTCGTAAGATAGTCAACACCCCATTCCAGGATTGCTGTATTACTGAACAGGACAAAGTGGTGTGGACAAAATCTCCAGTATCCCTCCTACACCTATGGTCGTTGGGGCAAGGAATCCTCTCAAGACACCAGAGCTTGTTTGCTGTAAATCTAGACCCTACAAAGAAATTGTAACTATATTAACCTATATTGTGTGACAACTACCAGTATTTTGGGGACCATTCTTGCCTCTCTCCAGTCCTCGTCTGTTAGTTCACCTACCTCTCTTTCTCAAGCTGACCTAAGCAAACCAAAGGTGTCAAGTGTTTTAAGTACTAGGGAACACTATATAGGCGAGATCTGTTTCCGTCTCACTTCGCCTGTAAGGAGCTGAGCCCCTCTTGCTTAAATTCGGGAAGTTCAGTCAGATCTTTAAATGTGGTTGGGTAAGGCATGGCGGAGTATCAAAAGAATTGTCGTTTGTGCATGTTTAAGGAGTCCTCCAAGTTGAGGAAAGCTACAATTTGGGTCTCAGCATTGACACTTCCCATTTATGAAAAACTAGTCTGAAGGCCTGAAGCTCCTCCAAAGCAGTGAACTCTTAAAGCATGGTTCATTCCAAAATGGGGTTTCTTGGGTTATTCTGTTGAGCCAGCTTAAGTCTCTAAGGATTTTGTGCTGAATCTCCAGCACCCTTTTTGACACAGAGGGAGGAGACACCAGTACTCTTTCCCCATAAAGATATTGCAAGAAATGAACACCCTCCAATGCCTATCTTTCAGTGGCAAGGGGGCTGGGGGGGGTGGGAGGGTCCAACTGAGGAGAATATAGCCAGTTATTTATCAGTAGGTGCGCTGAGTGCATGTCAGCAGCTCCGATGCCACAATTGAACAGCAATTTAATTGACCAGCAGTTTATAACAGCTACTCGTGCTATCCCTGGCCCTTTGCCACCGCAGAGTAAGCCTCTAAGCAGCAATGTGATGCATTTGAAAAAGCTACGTGGGATCTTAAATGGATAATGTTGAAGCTGGTAGAAAATTTGTGTTCGTGACAACCTGTTGAAAAATGCCTCCTTGCCGATGAGGGATAAGGAAAGCGGGGACCAAAGAATAGATCTCTGTAATTTGGATACCTCATTGAGGATCTTACTCTCCCACACCCTATCTTCCTCAAGAGTGACATACACCGCAGGTATTTATAGCCTTCTGTTGCAATCTTTTTTGCGGCAGCCCATTTCATGTCCCCCAGTTCCGTTCAGATAAGGTAGATCACAGATTTAGTTGTGTTAATCTATAGGCCAGTAAATGTACCAAAGGTGTGCAATATCTGAATGACTGTAGTACGCCACTCCTTCGGGTCTTGGAGTAAGATCAGGTGATCGTCTACGTACAAGGGCCCGTTGTCAGAGACCCAAATGCTCAGTCATAGCCCCTCACCAGTGTATCTATGCAGAGCCTGTTGGCAAGAGGTTTAGGAGTTATCGCAAATAGCAGGGGGAAAGAGGACAACCTTGTCTTGTTCCCCTCTGAATGGGAAAGTTCTGGTAGCTCTCTCAGCTGAGACGGACCCTGGCCTTCAGCCAAATGTAATACAGGAGAAAATATTGGAGAAAATTTTATCTGATGTAATCCGAGAAAAAGCTTCTCAAAGTCCCCCATTAAACGTACCAGTGGACCTTGTAGCCTATCCACAAGTGCCAGTGCATTATGGAGCCTGCATATGTTGTGTTGGATCTTCTGGGCATGAACCCTAATTGGTCATGGTTGATCAGAAACTTGATTACTACTGTCAGAAGAACCGTCAAGGCTTTTCTTCTATATTAATCAGTGATATAGGGAGGTACAAGCCGCATTGGTCCTTCAGTGCCCCTGATTTGGGCATCCTTATAATATCCGGGAGCCAGAGATCATGTGGCAAAACACTACACTCGGCCCCAGTCCTCGTCCAACTTTGCCTTTATCATTCACAGGAGAGTCTCCGGACTGCTAGGTCCCGAATTAACTCAGCCATTGCCCGTGAGTCTGAGGATCATTATTTAGAACAGAGGTGCGCATAGTGATCAGCTAACACCCGAATCACCTGCTGTTTCACAATCAACCAACCATCAATTGGACTCACACAGTACTATGTCTGGGCGATTCCCTGTGTTTGCATAACCAATGCAACATTCTCGAGGGTTTATTGCCCCTTGATAAATCCTGCTCTGAGTAGATAACCATGCCAATTTCGCCTTCCCCAGTGGTAGATGCCTAATTTGTATCTTGTAATGGTGCATGTTGCGTTTAAGTGTCTGGTCCAGAGTCGCTTCAGATGTATGTTTCATAAACTGCTTTAGAAGGCAGCTTTTCGTCTATTGTATTTTGAATTACTTGGCTCATGAGTGACCAAATTTAAAAATTCAAATATATGTATATCATGAAGTGGCCTGAATAAGATAACTCATTTATTTATATGTTATGCGCCATACAATGAGGGTTAATATTATAATAGTAATTGGATTATAATAATTTATTGTATTGATTAATCTTTCTAAGCATGACCTAAATATAGAGTCACAGTTGAGGTATTGTGTTCCATACATATTTTAGTTCTGTAAGAGGCGAAAATATCTTTTGGATCAGGTAAATTCAATCAATATCCATTGAATTTTGTGGCATGACTTTACTAGCTTCACAAAGCCTGTGGACGCCGGTGAAACAGTATTATTTTTGTTTCGATGTAAGCTAAATTCAAAGTGTTGAATAGAAATTTGCCTAGCACCTTAAAGGTAAGTTTCAATTCTATTAAGGACACGGAGGCGAGGATTATGATTTATCTCTCTTCGCTTTATTATTACAAAATTTCACAGCAGCCAGAAAGATGAAAAACCAACAAGTCTTGAATATGAACGAGAAAAAACATCAAATCCCATAACTCCAGGGAGGTCTCCAGGAATATAGTCCTTCCACTATGTCCATCATATCTCCAGTACGTAGTTCCTTGTCTGCTATTGTCCCTCCTCTTTCTTCGCGCGAGTCACGCCAACTTCACTGGTCCTGCTTTGAACCGTCGTTCCCTAGAAAACAGAGGCAACTTAAGGACTTCCAGAAACCAAGACGCTATGCAATGTGATGGTCGACAACTGCCATATGAGAACATTATAGCCAACAACTTTGCAAAAGTATAAATCGATTACTTACTACCATACAGGTGGGGTCGCACCAACTGTGCTCCGGGTGGGATAATCCTCGCCTCTGTGTCCTTAATAGAATTGAAACTTACCTTTACGGTGCTAGGCTAATTTCTATTCTTTGTCAGGACCGGAGGCTCTGATTATGCTAGTTTAAAGCTTACTTACCATCAACTGAGCCACCTCCAAGACCGGTTTGAAGTAAAACCTTTTGAAGGTTGAGTCCGAGGACCAATCCGCAGGACACACATTAGATCCTCTAGACGAGCCCCCAGAAAAAAAGCCTTAGAAGCCATTGCACCTCTGGCCGAGTGGACTCCAAACTGTTTAGTGTCAATACCCGCCTCCTGCATGACCCAGCGCACCTACCTGGCGATGGTGGGGGAAGAGACAGCCTTATGCGGTTTTTTCAGAGCAATAAGTAGTTGTCGTTCGCCCGGAGGGCGCAAGTCTTGAGTTATATCTTCATATGCCTTAAGGCAATTCACCACACACAATTTTGGGGTATCCTGAAAAGCCGGATATGAAACCGTCCGGGTATGAGATTTAGTACGTCGCCCTACCGTGAACACTACTCCATCTGGGGAAAAAACTCTCGCTGAGATGTCTATAGCCCGAACATCGGAAACTCTCCTGCAGGAGACCAGACATAAGAGCATCGCCAGCTTGGAAGAGATTTCCTTCAAGGAAAGGAACCTGTTCGGTTGCCAGGACAAAAAGAGGTTCAACACTAGGTTGACGTCCCATAGGGCCGACTAACGTGGCTCCGGAGGCAAAGAAAGTCGGATGCCCCACAGGAGTCTGCAGACGAACGGATGCTCCCCTACCGGCGCTCCGTCTATCGGAGTATGACCTGCCAAAATCGCTGACCGTATTGCATTTATTGAGCGATACGCCAGCCCCTCTAAAGCCAAGTCTGCCAAGAAATTCAAGATTGGAACAACACCTGCGACCATGGGATCCAAACCCCGTCGAAGACACCAACGAACCCATCTCGTCCAGGCAGACCGATAACGTTTTGTGGTGCTATCTGCCCAAGCCTTTGACAGGAGGGCCTCAGCCGGTCTCGAAAGTCACGGCAACGACCAGCGCTGTCTGAAAGCCGCCATGCCATGAGAAGGAGCGACCCCTGGGTGACCAGATGATGAGGAACCCCGTCTGGGCTCAGAAGCAGGTGAGGAAACAGGGGGAGTAGAGTTGGAAAATCCCAAGAAAGTTCCAGAAGAACTGGAAACCAAACTTGCGCTTTCCAACATGATGTTATCATTGTCACCTCCGCCTCCTGTCGGCGAATCTGGGCCGCCGCTCTTTGGATCATCGAAAAGGGAGGGAAAGCGTAACCCCTCTCCTCACTCCACTCCTGAAGGAAGGCGTCCGTGGCCACAGCCATTAAATCCGGTCTCCAACTGAAAAACCGTGGGACCTGGTGATCCAGACGTGACGCAAAGAGGTCCACGAGAACGGTCCCCACAGAGTGTCCAGCCACTGAAAGACCTGAGGGTCCAGTTTCCAGAGACTGGAATTGTGAAGATTTCTCGAATGCCAGTCCGCAATCTGATTGTTTTTGCCCGGGAGGTATTCCGCCGTAACCGAAATGTGGTGGGTCAAGCAGAAGCCCCAATCGAGGACCTCCCAAGCGGTTGATGTACCGAACCGCGGAGATGTTGTCCATCTTTAGGAGGACACACGACCGCACTTTGTCCTTTGTCCAACAGCGGACCGCAAAAGAACCTGCCAGGAGTTCCAGGCAATTGATGTGGAGGTTCTGCTCGTCTAATGACCAGATGGCTCCGGTGGAAAAATCACCGCACCTGGCGCCCCAGCCTGATCTGCTGGCGTCGGATTCTATGATGAGGTCTGGAGCCGAGCCGAAAATCGCCCGACCGTTCCAAGCCTCCATGTGGGACAGCCACCACGCAATCTCCTCCTTGGCCTCCGCCGAAAGAAGGACTGAGTGGTCGTGAGACAGGCCTCTCCGCAGATGATATGCCTTGAGGCGCTGGAGGGCCCAGTAATGCAAGGGCCCCGGGAAGATCGCCTGAATCGAGGTGGACAGAAGGCCCACCAACCGGGCAAGTTGTCGAAGGAAAATGTAAGGCCTGGAGGCTGTCTGTCGCAATTCGTGGCGAATCTTGGCCATCTTCCGCGACGGCAGACTCGAGGACGCGTGGACGGAATCCACCACAAACCCGAGAAAAGTCACCTTCTGAGAAGGCTTGAGAACCGACTTGTTCTCGTTGATGATAAACCCCAGGCCCTGTAACAGGGACACCGCGCGCTGCAGTTGACTGGACAAGGTCTTGGGGCATTGTGCCATAACAAGAATGTCGTCCAAATACACGACCATACGTATGCCTTGAGCCCTGAGGAACTCTACCGCCGGGTGAAGCACTTTGGTGAAACACCATGGGGCTGAGGAAAGACCGAACGGAAGGGCGGTGAACTCGTAAATGAGATCCCTCCAACGAAACTGTAGGAACCGCCGATGAGGGGGATGGATTGGAATCACCAGGTAAGCATCCTTTAGGTCCAACCGAACCATCCAGTCGGAGGGGAGAAGGACATCTCGGAGAAAATGGATCCCCTCCATTTTGAAATGGCGGTATACCAGCCACCCGTTGAATTCTTTTAGATTGATAACTGGACGGCGTCCCCCGTCGGTCTTGTCCACCAGAAAAATGTTGCTTGGGAAACCCCGAGGGTGCAGAGCTCATCGGCAAATGGCGCCTTTGCGGAGCAGCTCGGAGACCTCCTCGTCGATCAGCTGTGCCTCGTGGGAAGTGAATGATATTGGCCGTGGAAAAAACTCTTGGCGAGGATTCTCGTAAAACTCTATATGAAAACCCTGAACGGTCTGTAAGACCCATGCGTCGGAAGTAATGACCGCCCAAGCGTCCCGAAAGGCCGCTAATCGACCCCCAAAGCGGACGTGGGTTGCCGGTAGGACACTTACTGCTGGGATTTCCGCCACCGGCGTTGTTTTTGAATTCTCCGCGACCTCTGAAGCGTTGGCCTCTTGTAGGGTAAAAGTTATTGTAGTTCACGCTGGAGTTATATTGTCCGCGACCAGAGCCTTGTCCCCTTGAGGGGTTTTGCTGGAACCCACGGCCGGACGAGCAGCCCCTGCCTCGGCCGGCCCCGTGGAAAACCCGCTGGTTGAAGACCCTCTTGATGTTAGATTGGGCCTTATCAAGAGAAGTAAAAGTCGCAACAAATTTGCCTAACTCTTTTACGAAAGGGTCTCCAAAGAGACCCCCTTGGGCAACTGCCCCCGCCTCCGAGGAGGCCAAGTCCCCTAGCTTGGGATCCAGTTTGATTAATAACGAGCGGCGACGCTCCGTTGACAGTGCACAGTTGGCGTTGCCCATAAATATAATCGCGCGCTGCGCCGTTACAAAGGATCTCTGGGGAAATGGGGGACCCTGAAACTTTGGCCTCCTCTGCCATGTCCAGTATTTTTGTCATGGGGCCAATGGCATCGAGGAGCTTATCCTGGCATGATCGCCAGGATCTATCTATGCCCTTCCGGGGATCCTTCATGTACTTAGCCAGGAAGGTGGCCATCTAAGAATCTAACTCCGGAGTGCAGGCAACCTTGTAATCCAGGTTTGCCTTGGACACTCCGCCCTCAGGCAACCTCGGGCTTCTTTTTCTAAGGGCTTACGGAGGCGCCCCACGACAAACTTGGCCACCTTGTCGCCGGGGACCCAAGCAGCCGACCGGGGGTGAATTATTTCATCAGGGTCCAACATACAGGAATACTCTCCCGATGTGGAAGGGGGAATGGCCGCCGGGCGCCAAGACCGTGAGGAACCTGCCTCATCGTCCGTGTCCCCCTGAGAATCCTCATTATCAGGCTCCGGGGAAGTTGGATCTGGGATGCCCTGAGGGTCAGAGTCTTGGGTGGGAACTAGGCTGGGTGGCACCACCGTAGCTAGGAAAGCGCTTTTCAGGCGCGCAAATGCATCCCTGTCCACCCCTTCGGTACACTTCTTTTTGGGTGGTGGAGGGCCCTCCCCTGGAACGGGCTCAGACGGGGGCGCAAGGGGCTCTGAGCGCGCTTTAGCTAGCCTAGCGCACTCCTGAACAATTCTATCAGAGAGGCGCTGCTCCATAGGGCCAACCACCTCATTAACTACCCTATAAATGGAGGAGTCCACTGCCTGAAAGAAGTCATCGTCATAAGGTAAGTACCCCAGGACTTCCTCCTCCTCATAATATTCGTTTTGAGGCTCCATTATTTCTATTGATCACTGAAAAGTGAAGTGCCTGTGTCACTTTTGCTTTAAAATGAAGTGGTGCACACTTTAATTGAAGGGGGTTGGGAGACCCAAACCGAGTTGTGGCAGACCGGAAGACTGCAAGGATTTTAGGCATCCCACAGGACCGCAATAAGGCTTGCACCACCTTAGCGCGCCAAAGCCCTCAGCACAACTGACCGGGCTGCTGCCTTACCCTGCGCTTGAAGAGAAACGTGCAATGTAAAACGCTCGTAAGCGGCAACGCGGGTGGCCCGCAATACAGACCCCTGCCGGGGCGTTGAATTTGAATAAAATGAGCAGGAGAATACAACCCGCAACCAGGTGTCGGGTTAAGGCAGCGGGGACAAGGCTCGGTCCGACTCGTTACTCGCAGCGCGGCTCCTCCTCTGACGCACCGCGGTGCGAGACCAACGAGACGAGCGAGTCCCCCGAGCGGGCCTACAGAGCCACCGCACATAGCAGGGCGCCGGCCGCGTAAGGAGCGAGAGGCGCTCCCGCGGCCGGGTAGGAATCTGCAAATAAAAAAGGTAAAACTAGGCAAGAATACCACTAAACAATCCCCAAAACCAACGTTAACCCGCGAAGCGGTGGGGAAACACTGTAATGTACACAATCACTGTTAATTTAAATTGAACACCCTCGAGGAAGGAAAAAAATGCACTTAACTGGCTGCGAAGCAGCGAAGAAAGAGGAGGGACAATAGCAGACAAGGAACTACGTACTGGAGATATGATGGACATAGTGGAAGGACTATATTCCTGGAGACCTCCCTGGAGTTATGGGAGTTGATGTTTTTTCTCGTTCATATTCAAGACTTGTTGGTTTTTCATCTTTCTGGCTGCTGTGAAATTTTGTAATAATAAAGTGAAGAGAGATAAAGCATAATCGGAGCCTCCGGTCCTGACGTAGAATTCTAGTTGGGCAACCAATTGCTGCTCTGTCAAGATTTTTGTCTAAAGCTCGATCTTGTTCAGGTAGCTAGTCCTCAACAAGCTCCGAACTAAAAGATATTTAGAAGCCATAACCAACGATAAAGAGTTATTTTTTGTAGATGAAGCAGATAATCTGCTGTGAAGGTAAATTATTTCTCGCTTTTGGTGATCAATTGGGGAATATATTGTTCAACTTCCAAGGCAGTTACAGCCTAACTGCTTCAAGTATGTACTGCTGGAAATTGGTAGCAAGCACAATTTCGGACTTTATTGCTTCTAACTTGACGAGATTGGTCAACCTCTCAAGGTTTAATACTAAGTTAATCTTTTCCCCGATTTCAGGAATGATACTGATGCTAACATGATCTCATTCCTAGGTGCAGAATCATTAAACATTGACTTTCTACCGTAGCATCAGCAACATGGTCAGATACCTTCTCAGTGCCTCCCTTGATCAGTTCAGCATTAAGCCATTCCCGTTGCAACCAAGTGCATCGCATACATCATGATAGTGTTTAATTAGTTCGGTTGATCATTTGTTATATTGTAACCAAGTTTGAAATGGGTCAAGCCCAGGAAGGTCGGTGTTAGACTGCCCTAGAAAATGTTTACGTTTGCTTGCTGATCTGTTGAAGTCACTACACACCCTACATCTTTACTACTGAATTGCTTCATTGTCTTCTTTACCCTTGCCGTGCCTTTTGAACAAAATTTCTACAAATGCATGCCCACCACGGCTTGGTGTTGTCCTGCCCTTCTTTGTTGAGAGTAATTGCTACATTCTTTCTTTTGTATGTAGTTCTTTGTAATTCTTTTTGTAAAAGGGTCACCCTGCAAAAGGAAACACCAGTTTTCTTGTGCCCATGCATCGTTCTAGTGCTGTACTTTGTTGATCAGATGTGCTACATTGTCTCCATTTGAAACCCAAATCAGCCTATGGCAGAAATGGTTAAACCAGCCCCACTGTGTTGAAGGCCTTGACTAAAATGGAGCAGTTGGGGTATGGCAGCCCACTCTGCTCTGAAAACCACTCCACAACCTGCAGACTACCAGGGAAATGCCAGAGTGGCAGAACAGCCAGCCTGGCTTTGATTGTATAAAACAAAAACAGCTATAGAGTAGTACAGACTTGTACACAGTAGGGTAGGGGATACAGAATGGTTGAACCAAGTGGCTCTTACAACATGGGTGTCTCAGTAATGTCTGGTACCATGGTAAAGTTGTCTGCGTACTTGAGGCCCTCACTATGCATTTGCCGTAACCATACACTTTGAACTTTGCTACAGTTTTTGAGGGGATGGTGAAGGAGGGTAGACACTAAGTTACAGCTTGTTGAGGACCAGCTACTTGAACGTGTGATCACCAGTACGCCACAGTTGGCACGCAGCAGTGGTTTATGTATGACTTACTGGTGCATTGCTGCAGGGCTTTCTAGAGCAGGTTGAGGATTCAAAAATACAGACCCCTTTGAGAGTGCAGGCTACTCCTGGGCAGAAAGCTGGAAAGTTGGCTCATTTGAATATGCTTTTATCTGTTGAGCTAGATAGAAAAATTAAGTTATACAAGTGATTTATCCAAGTAGGTCAAAGGATAAGAACCTGAAGCTTGTATTGCCTAATAAATGGCCTCACCATCTTGTGGAGGAGTCTGTGATTTCCTATCAGGCAAGCAAAATGCTTGATTAGTTACAACTGTCTTGGCTTATCTCAACCACTATGGATATAGGCGAGATGAGCTGGAAAATGTGTTTCTTATTTTCATCCTTAAAGGTGAAAAGAGTGGTAGCAAAGGTTTCAAGCCCAACCTGAACTATCTAATGATCCATCAACTATATACCTTTGTGCACTCAAGACCTACACAAACCTGACTAGTGGCAAATGGCATGTGTGGGATGGTTTAATTCATTTCCCAATCATATTAACTTTAAAGCAAATGATTGAAATGTTTAAGCAATTGTGGAGGAAAGTACCTTCACAAAGAAGGGTTAGCTGCTAGATATTTCACATTCAAATGTTGGTAGTTTATGTACTCTGGATTTAAGAAGCAGCAATTGCAGGTTGATGATCG
This sequence comes from Calotriton arnoldi, assembly GCA_963921515.1. NCBI lineage: Eukaryota > Metazoa > Chordata > Amphibia > Caudata > Salamandridae > Calotriton > Calotriton arnoldi. Next base: position 1,147,243 of record CAWUFW010005495.1, read on the forward strand.
AACTGTTCCCCTTTGATGTACTCATGATTGCTGCAACCTCTGCAGCCTGCAAGAACTAGTTGAGCAACTTGAAGTTGCAATTCCTAATGAGGCCTGCTGACGATTACTCATGAGGACAGTTGTGCTCAGAATATATTAGGAAAATAGATCACCATTGGTAGCGCATTACTTAAATCAGTGCACATGGCTTTGCCATTACTTGTTCAATCAGAACAAGAGGTGTGCATTGCACAAAGTTGAATAAAATGTCTGATTTTTGCAAATAGGAATGAGCAAGAAGAGGAAGAGAGGCATGTGGTTCAGAGGACTGTTGTGCGATCCTGGATTACTTTAAAGTGGAAGAGCACTGTATTAACCCCCATCAGAGTAATAATCCAGGGCCTGGAGGAACCATGGGCTTTGGTGGATTTGGCTTAAGAGTGATGGGACATAAGTTTTGCAGAAAACAGCTTATGTTTGGATTTAAAAGCTGCAGCAAACCACATTAAAGTAAACAAAATCAAATCATATTTCGAAACAAATTTATTCAAAAGTTGTTAAATCATTTATGAAAATACACCAGAATGGTAGGAATTAGATCAGGAGAATAAGGAGTTCTATAATTTTAGGTTTGAAAGTCAGAAAACCACCAGAAAACATACAGGCCAGGGCCAGGTAAGCCTAGTGGATTGCCCAGGTGAACAGTTTTACCTTTTGCACTTGATCTCCAAAGTAAAAGTTAAAATCCTCCAGGCAGGACACTGCGACTGGCAAGGGCACCACACGGCCAGATAAGATGAAGTTTAGGTCCTACTGATGCCTTCAGTTTTGGTGCAGGAACAGGAATCAAAATGGCAGTCTTCACAGGATGAAATGGTAACTGGTGAAATCACTCCACTGCTGGGATCTTTTACCACCTTGTCACACTGTCCTCGGGGACGTTAAAACTTGGTCTTCCCGGAGTTCAGAATCCCAGAGTAGGCAACTTATTTCTTCTTCCTGGAGTTTAGAATCCCAGAGTCAGCAATTTAGGACCATGTAGTTGTCAAGGACTCCAAGAGGCAAGATATGTCTTCTGAGTTCTGCTGACGTCTTGGGTTTTGGTGCATAAAGTTGTGAGCAGGGCCTACTGAACATTGTAGCCCCCGAAGTCCTCTTGCAGCCTTTACCCAATCATGCTCTCTAGGCTGGGAATTTGTCACTTTTTAGGAACTGAATCCTCTGGCAAGACGAAGCTGAGGGCCATAACTGGATAGGACTCTGAGGCCTGTTCTGACAAAGTCTCACACTTTGCTGTGGAAAGCTCCTTGTGAATGAAACAAAAAATTTGCATTCTGAGGTCATGTGTTGGTCTGAGGGCCTCGAGTCCTTCCACTGGTCCTCTGAAGGTTGAAATATTTGAAAGTCCCAACTTCTTTTTTTTTTATTTATTGAACATCTTCCCTCCTGCTCCTGTCTAAAGCTCCCAAGCTGCATAGGACATCTTGTAGGGTACCATGGCTTACAAGCAGGAGTAAGCAAGTTTAGCCCCTCTCTTTTGCCAGGGACCACCCAAAGTGCAGTTCCACTGGTTAGCTGGTAAGTTGATGATGTTGCCCATCTTGGCCTTTATGTCCCTGTGACCAGTGGATGCCTACTCGTGTAAGCCTTGTGAAGCACCACCAAGTATTGGTACTAGGGCAAGCAAGAATTCCTTAATCTTTTCTTCAGGCTGACACAGCAAGTTCTTCCTCCTCTGTTTTTCTCCAACACCCACTTCTGTTCTTAACCCCTTCGCTGCTAGGCCTTTTCCCCCCCTGTGCTAAGCTTTTTTTTGGCTATTTGGGGTAGTGCGCGCTTAGGTCCCTGTAACTTTTGACCACATAAGGTATCCACGCCAAATTTGCGTCCTTTTTCTAACATCATGGGGATTGTAAAGGTACCCAGGGTTTGTGGATTCCCCTGGAGGGGACCCAGAAATTAGCCAAAATACAGCAAAATTTTGTTTTTGGGGGAAAAATGTGAAAAAGGGCTACAGATGAAAGCGTCTTGTTTTTTCCCTGCAAATGCCATCAAAAAAGGGGTTGTGGTGCTGAAATCACCATCTTCCCAGCTTTCAGGGACAAGCAGACTTTTGTCAGAAAACCAACTTTTTTTACACTGTTTTGGCATTTTTCTGGGACATAGCCTATTTTTGCTATTTTTTGTGCTTTCAACCTCCTTTCAGTTAATGGTAGAAATGGGTATGAAACCAATAATGGATCCTAGAAAGCCATACATTTCTGAAAAGTAGACAAAATTCTGAATTCAGCAAGGGGTCATTTGTGTAGATCCTCAAAGTTTTCCTTATAGAAACTAACAGTTAAATGAAGGAAAAATTGAAAATTAGTTGAAAAAACAGCCATTTGTGTCAACGTTTTCACCTGTAACTTCTTCTAATTATGACAGCTATTTGAAAGCAATATACCGTTATATCCGCTGGACCTTTCTGGTTGTGGGGATATATAGGACTTGTAGGTTCACCAAGAACCCGACGAACCCAGAGCCAATAACTGGGCAGCATCTTGCAATGGTTTTTTATTATGTACCGGGTATATAGCAATTATTTTGGGAAAAATTGTTATGAAAGACACCTATGTATTTCTGAAATGGGAACAAAATGTAGATTTTAGAAACAGTAGATATTTGCACATTTCCTAAATTGGGAGTACCCATACTAGCATGAGAATTATAGGTCATTTTTCAAAATGACTTATTTTTTACACATTGTCTTTCATTTGGAAGGCAGAAATGCATCGAAAGTCAATAGGTAATAACAGTTGCTCTACAATTCTGTATTACCCCAAGTCTCCCGATAAAAATGGTACCTCACTTGTGTGGGTAGGCCTTGTGCCCACAACAGGAAATGGCTCAAAATGCAACGTGGACGTACCACATTTTCACAATGAAAAATTACCCTTTTTTGCAAAGTGCCTAACTGTAGTTTTGAACCCTAGCTCTGCGGGCACTTAGGAAACCTAGCAAACCTATACATTTTTGAAAACTAGACACCCAGGGAATTCAGGATGGGGTGACTTGACTGGCTCTCACCAGGTTCTGTTACCCAGAATCCCTTGCAAACCCAAAAATTGGCAAAAAACACATTTTACTCACTTTTCTGTGGTGGAAAGTTCTGGAATCTGCGTGGATCACAAAATTCCACCCACCCGCGTTCCCCAAGGTCTTCCCCAAAAATGGTACCTCACTTGTGTGGGTAGGCATAGTGCCCGCGACAGGAAGCAGCGCAAAACGCTACGTGGACACACCACATTTTCACAGTGAAAAATGACCCTTTTTTGCAAAGTGCCTAGCTGTCGTTTTTGAACCCTAGCTCTGCCGGCACTTTATGGAAACCTAGCAAACCTATACATTTTTGAAAAGTAGACACCCAGGGGAATCCAGGATGGGGTGACTTGACTGGCTCGCACCAGGTTCTGTTACCCAGAATCCCTTGCAAACCTAAAAAATTGGCAAAAAAAACACATTTTCCTCACTTTTCTGTGGTAGAAAGTTCTGGAATCTACGTGGATCCACAAAATTCCACCCACCCCGCGTTCCCCAAGGTCTTACGAAAAAAATGGTACCTCACTTGTGTGGGTAGGCCTAGTGCCCGCGACAGGAAGCAGCGCAAAACGCAACGTGGACGCACCAAAATTTCACAGTGAAAAATGACCCTTTTTTTGCAAAGTGCCTAGCTGTAGTTTTTGAACCCTAGCTCTGCCGGCACTTTGGAAAACCTAGCAAACCTATACATTTTTGAAAAGTAGACACCCAGGGAATCCAGGATGGGGTGACTTGACTGGCTCTCACCAGGTTCTGTTACCCAGAATCCCTTGCAAACCTAAAAAATTGGCAAAAAACCACATTTTCCTCACTTTTCTGTGGTGGAAAGTTCTGGAATCTGCGTGGATCCACAAAATTCCACCCACCCCGCGTTCCCCAAGGTCTTCCCAAAGAAATGGTACCTCACTTGTGTGGGTAGGCCTAGTGCCCGCGACAGGAAGCAGCGCAAAACGCAACGTGGACACACCACATTTTCACAGTGAAAAATGACCCTTTTTTGCAAAGTGCCTAGCTGTCGTTTTTGAACCCTAGCTCTGCCGGCACTTTGGGAAACCTAGCAAACCTATACATTTTTGAAAAGTAGACACCCAGGGGAATCCAGGATGGGGTGACTTGACTGGCTCTCACCAGGTTCTGTTACCCAGAATCCCTTGCAAACCTAAAAAATTGGCAAATAAAACAAATTTTCCTCACTTTTGTGTGGTAGAAAGTTTTGGAATCTGCGTGGATCCACAAAATTCCACCCACCCCGCGTTCCCCAAGGTCTTCCGAAAAAATGGTACCTCACTTGTGTGGGTAGGCCTAGTGCCCGCGACAGGAAGCAGCGCAAAACGCAACGTGGACGCACCACATTTTCACAGTGAAAAATGACCCTTTTTTGCAAAGTGCCTAGCTGTCGTTTTTAACCCTAGCTCTGCCGGCACTTAGGAAACCTAGCAAACCTATACATTTTTGAAAAGTAGACACCCAGGGAATCCAGGATGGGGTGACTTGACTGGTTCTCACCAGGTTCTGTTACCCAGAATCCCTTGCAAACCTTAAAAATTGGCAAAAAAACACATTTTCCTCACTTTTCTGTGGTGGAAAGTTCTGGAATCTGCGTGGATCCACAAAATTCCACCCACCCCGCGTTCCCCAAGGTCTTCCAAAAAAATGGTGCCTCACTTGTGTGGGTAGGCCTAGTGCCCGCGGCAGGAAGCAGCGCAAAACGCAACGTGGACGCACCACATTTTCACAGTGAAAAATGACCCTTTTTGCAGAGTGCCTAGCTGTAGTTTTTGAACCCTAGCTCTGCCGGCACCTAGGAAACCTACCAAACCCACACTTTTCTGAAAAGTAGACACCCGGGGGATTCCAGGGAGGTATGGCTTGCGTGGATCCCCAACGTTTTCTTACCAGAATCCCTGCAAACCTGACACTTTGCTGAAAAAATCCCTTTTCACACATTTTTGTGTGGTAAAGTTGCGGCATCACCGGGCTGACACAAATTTCCTACCACCCAGCGTCCCCCAGGTCTCCCGATAAAAATAGTGCCTCACTCGGGTGGGAGGCCCAAGTACCGCGACAGGCAAGGACCCACAACGTATTGAGGCGACCTCAAAATGGCCTATCACAAAACGACCTGGTTTTGCAAGGGGGTCCCATGACGTTTTGGCCCGGGCTCGGCGGCCACCTAGGGAAACCTACCAAACCCACACATTTCTGAAAAGTAGACACCCGGGGATTCCAGGGAGGTATGGCTTGCGTGGATCCCCCAACTTTTCTTACCCAGAATCCCCTGCAAACCTGACATTTTGCTGAAAAAAATCCCTTTTTCACACATTTTTGTGTGGTAAAGTTGTGGCATCACCGGGCTGACACAAATTTCCTACCACCCAGCGTTCCCCAGGTCTCCCGATAAAAATGGTGCCTCACTCGGGTGGGAGGCCCAAGTACCCGCGACAGGCAAGGGCCCACAACGTATTGAGGCGACCTCAAAATGGCCTATCACAAAACGACCTGGTTTTGCAAGGGGAGTCCCATGACGTTTTGGCCCGGGCTCGGCGGCCACCTAGGAAACCTACCAAACCCACACATTTCTGAAAAGTAGACACCCGGGGATTCAGGAAGGTATGGCTTGCGTGGATCCCCCAACGTTTCTTACCCAGAATCCCTGCAAACCTGACATTTTGCTAAAAATCCCTTTTTCACACATTTTTGTGTGGTAAAGTTGCGGCATCACCGGGCTGACACAAATTTCCTACCACCCAGCGTTCCCCAGGTCTCCCGATAAAAATGGTGCCTCACTCGGGTGGGAGGCCCAAGTACCCGCGACAGGCAAGGTCCCACAACATTTTGTGATAGGCAATTTTAATGTCGCCTCAATACGTTGTGGGCCCTTGCCTGTCGCGGGTACTTGGGCCTCCCACCCGAGTGAGGCACCATTTTTATCGGGAGACCTGGGGGACTCTGGGTGGTAGGAAATTTGTGTCAGCCCGGTGATGCCACAACTTTACCACACAAAAATGTGTGAAAAAGGGATTTTTCAGCAAAATGTCAGGTTTGCAGGGATTCTGGGTAAGAAAACGTTGGGGATCCACGCAAGCCATACCTCCCTGGAATCCCCGGTGTCTACTTTTCAGAAATGTGTGGGTTTGGTAGGTTTCCTAGGTGGCCGCCGAGCCCCGGGCCAAAACGTCATGGGACCCCCTTGCAAAACCAGGTCGTTTTGTGATAGGCCATTTTGAGGTCGCCTCAATACGTTGTGGGGCCTTGCCTGTCGCTGGTACTTGGGCCTCCCACCCGAGTGAGGCACCATTTTTATCGGGAGACCTGGGGGATGCTGGCTGGTAGGAAATTTGTGTCAGCCCGGTGATGCCACAACTTTACCACACAAAAATGTGTGAAAAAGGGACTTTTTCAGCAAAATGTCAGGTTTGCAGGGGATTCTGGGTAAGAAAACGTTGGGGGATCCACGTAAGCCATACCTCCCTGGAATCCCCGGGTGTCTACTTTTCAGAAATGTGTGGGTTTGGTAGGTTTCCTAGGTGGCCGCCGAGCCCGGGCCAAAACGTCATGGGACCCCCTTGCAAAACCAGGTCGTTTTGTGATAGGCCATTTTGAGGTCGCCTCAATACGTTGTGGGCCCTGCCTGTCGCGGGTACTTGGGCCTCCCACCCGAGTGATGCACCATTTTTATCGGGAGACCTGAGGGAACGCTGGGTGGTAGGAAATTTGTGTCAGCAAGGTGATGCCACAACTTTACCACACAAAATGTGTGAAAAAGGGATTTTTTCAGCAAAATGTCAGGTTTGCAGGGATTCTGGTAAGAAAACGTTGGGGGATCCACGCAAGCCATACCTCCCTGGAATCCCCCGGGTGTCTACTTTTCAGAAATGTGTGGGTTTGGTAGGTTTCCCTAGGTGGTCGCCGAGCCCCGGGCCAAAAACCCAGGTGACCCCCCTTGCAAAACCAGGTCATTTTGAGATAATGTGTTTATTTCTGCAGCGTGAAAATTTTGGGACAATATTGCAAGGAAAATGTGACAGACATTTTGAGGTTTGCAGGACATTGTGGGTACCATAACTTGTTGGGATCCACAAGAGAGATATCACCATGTACTCCCATGGGTGTTTCGTTTACGACAATATCTACAGTTGGTAGGTTATTCTTAGACGGAATGTACACCTTGGCAGACAGACTAAAAAGACAAAGATTACTGCACAGCCATCTATTCCTCAAGCACACACACATACTGGTTGGATTTGGCACGAGGGCAAGTGATGGTTCAGTATATACAATTTTATTAACAAGAGATTTCACAAAAATGAAATGCACTGTCAATAATTGAAAGGACAAAAAACTGAACCAGTGACTCGCAGCTCGTGAGCTGTAAAGCCACGACAAGGCACCAACCTCTTTACAGGCCATTCATACACCTTTCATATGTGTGACAAATACAAAACCATTCACACCACCAGGCACGAAACAAACACATTACAACATTCACAAAAAGGGACAAGGTACACCCTGCTTGAGACAGACAAAAAAAAAAATATTACTGCACAGCCATCTAATCCTCCACACACACATACTGGTTGGATTTGGCACGAGGGTGAGTGATGGTTCAGTATATACAATTGTATTAACAAGTGATTTCACAAAAATGAAATGCACTGTTAATAATTGAAAGGACGAGAAACTGAACCATCGACTCACAGCTCGTGAGCTGTAAAGCCACGACAAGGCACCAACCTCTTTACAGGCCATTCATACACCTTTCATATGTGTGACAAATACAAAACCATTCACACCACCAGCCGCGGGCCCATCACATTACAACACTCACACCAGCAGACAGCACCATTCAAGGGCCCATCACTTTCACACGCCCACATTCCTAACACAGCAACCACACAAGCTGATGGATTGCGTGCAGTGTCGCTCGGCTAGCAATGTGTGTAGTGACCAGCAGCAAGTCACTACTCACACACTGCCAGCCGAGCGCCACTCCACGCACACCGCCAGCCAAGCGCCACTCCACGCACACCGCCAGCCAAGCGCCACTCCACGCACACCGCCAGCCAAGCGCCACTCCACGCACACCGCCAGCCAAGAGGCACTCCACGCACACCGCCAGCCAAGCGCCACTCCACGCACACCGCCAGCCAAGCACCAGCCTACACACACCACCATCACATTTAGGATTTTTTTATACAAAAAAGAAAACACAAACTGTGGGAGGGCAGGCCGAACAAACAGACGTGGAGGCTGTATATAGTGTGCCAGCTGGCTAGTTTTATTCGCTATCAGGGAGTGTCTGTCCTTAGGGTTTGTTTTATGGGTTCTTGGGAGGGTCTTCCGGGTCTTCTCCTGTTCCTGCGGTTCCTTGTTGCTTGTGGGCGGGGGATCCTGGTCTCCTAGTGGGTCGGTTCTCCCAGGGAGGCTCATGGAAGAGAGGAAATACAAGGAACCGTCAGTCGCATCGATTGATCATGCTCGTAATCAGAGTGACCCGTAACCACACCCGTTCGGTGCTCTCAGCTATCCGGGAAAGGGTATAGTGTCTTCTGGTTTCGTGAAGGGAGAGGGGTTGCATGCAGGGAGGGTGTGTGGTTTGCTCAGGGAACGTAGTGAACAGGGAATAAACAAATTAAAGAAAGCGCCTCTTACTACTTTTGGGCGCGCAAACAGTCACTCGTGGGGAGAATAGTAGCTATGATCGTGACACTCTCCCTTTTGTGGTGCTCCCGTAGACCTCCCGCCACCCTGCTCTAAACCCTCAGCCCTCCCGCTCCCCGGTGCCCGTTCCCCCTCTTTCTTGATCACTCACCGGCCCGCCGCAACTCTCCCGAGCTGCGGCCGCTCTCCAGCCTCCTCCTGTGGGGACCACCAATCCTCACACCACGCTTCGTCCTCGTCTCGATCGCCGTCCTCTCCGTTCCGTCTTTCCTCGTTTCCTCCGTTCTGTTCTCCACTCTCGCTCGACTCCTTCCTTCCACCGGCTTGTTCGCCTCTGCTTCCTGTTTCCTTGGGCTTCTTCTCTTCCTGCGAGGAACCACATCCGGGGTTAGTCCCTCCTACTGCCGCCTCTGATACGTGAGTATCGAAGCACTGCCCGGGCTGAGGCAAAAGGGGAGGGGTTACTGTTACGAGTACCGTAGACCTGCATCGGGACCTGTTGGGATACCGTCCTGCAGGTAGGGTTTTGGGACCGAGTTGTTGTGGCGACCCTGGATATCGGCATGTCAGGGCAGGGGTCCTCTCACATCCCCTTTCCCTTGCTGTCTTTCCAGGGGGTTCCCCAAGGGGATATCGGGAAAGGAAATCCGCATTTGTCTGGTCCTTTCCTTTCCTGTGCTTAGTATGGAATCTGTAGGGTTGTAATGACAGGAACCAGCGCAACACCCTTTCATTGTTCCCTTTGTTGCGTGCTAACCATTCCAAGGGGGCATGGTCTGTATATAGTGTGAATTCTCGTCCTTCCAGGTAATATTTTAGAGCGTCGATGGCCCATTTAATGGCTAGGGCCTCTTTTTCAATTACAGCGTAGTTACGCTCTCGTGGAAATAGCTTCCTACTGATATACAATATAGGTCGTTCCTCCCCCTGTTGGTTTCTCTGGGACAAGACCGCCCCCAACCCTTGATCCGAGGCATCTGTCTGAAGGATGAAGGGTAAGGAATAATCGGGACTGGCTAATATCGTGTCTGAGGTAAGAGACGCCTTCAGTGCCTCGAAGGCCTGGAGCACGTCAGGGTCAGGGTCTCTCAATTTGAGTTCGGTTTTGATGTTTTTCTGTAGGAGGTCAGTAAGAGGGGCTGCTATCCTGGAGAACTGTGGTATAAACCTTCTGTAGTATCCGAGCAGCCCCAAAAATGCTCGGAGGGCTTTGGCTGTACGTGGAAAGGGTATCTGGGATATGGCAGTCAATTTATTGTCCTGAGGCCGTATGACTCCTTCTCCCAACAGGTAGCCCAGATACTTCACGGTCTGGGCGGCTAAATGACTCTTCGCTGGGTTGATGTTAAGTCCGTGGTTACCTAGGGCTCGGACTACGTTACATAGATGAATTAGATGCTGTTCCCAGGTTTCGCTGTAGATAATGATGTCATCTATGTAAGTGCCGGCATAGCTCTCATGGGGGCGGAGAACGAGGTTCATGGCCCTTTGAAAAGTAGCCGGTGCTCCGTGTAGCCCAAAGGGCAGCATCATGAACTGGAACAGACCATCCGGAGTAGAGAATGCTGTTTTCTCTTTGTCCTGGGCTCTTAGGGGGATCTGCCAGTACCCTTTACACAGATCAAGGGTACTAATATAATTGGCCTTCCCTATCCGTTCTACCATCTCGTCTACCCGTGGGAGGGGATACGTATCGAATTCTGACACCTTGTTGACCTCTCGGAAGTCAATGCAAAAACGTACCGAGCCGTCTGGCTTCGGTACGAGTACTATGGGGGAATTCCATTCGCTTACAGAGGGTTCTATGATACCCATCTGTAGCATTTGCTGAACCTCGGTACGAATAGTATGTCGACGGGCCTCTGGTATACGGTAGGGTCGGAGACGTACTCTTGCCCCGGGACGGGTTTTTATGGCGTGTTCAACCAACGTAGTTTTTCCGGGAGTTAAGGAAAACACACCCTGTAGGGGCAACAATTTATCAATCAGAGACGTGGCCAAAGGGGACGGCAAGTCAGGGTCTATACACTGGCAGTATAAGGGACTCTTAGGTCCTATGTTTCCCACCAAGGAAGGAAGGGGTCCCTCCCATTTCTTTAAAAGGTTAACATGATACACCTGAGTAGTGCCTCTTTTTTTGTCTAGTTCGAGCCTGTAGGTGACGGGTGTCACTTGTTCCAGCACTATATACGGGCCCTGCCATTGACCCAACAGCTTGTGATCTGATGAAGACATCATCAACAATACCGCATCTCCTGTTGAGAAGGACCTCAGTTTGGCTTTTTTGTCGTATTGGGTTTTCTGTGCCCCTTGTGCTTTTTCCATGTTATTCCTAACTATTGCACGTATTTGTCCCAAATGAGTCTTTAGCTGGGTGACATACTCTATCAAAGGGGTAGCATTGTTAGGTTCTGTTTCCCAGGTCTCTCTAACCATATCCAATAGGGAGCGGGGTTGGTGGCCATAGAGTAACTCAAATGGAGAATACCCAGTGCTCTTTTGGGTTTGACATCGGATTGCATACAACGCTAGGGGTAACATGTCCTCCCACCGCTCAGATTCGAGGGCAAGAAGTTTTTTTAGGGTGGTCTTCAATGTGGCATTATAGCGTTCAACGAGCCCGTCCGTCTGGGGGTGGTAGGCCGCCGTCCGTATTTGCTTAATCCCTAACTGGGAGCACACTTGCTTCATCAGTTTTGATACGAACGGGGTCCCCTGATCTGTTAAGATCTCTTTTGGGAACCCCACCCGGGAAAACACCGGTATGATAGCTTTAGCTATGCTGGAAGCGTCGGGGTGTTTCAGGGCGATCGCCTCCGGGAAGCGGGTGGCGTAATCTACAAGTACCAACACATAACGACACCCGCTACGTGATGGCAACAGAGGGCCTATTATATCCATCCCCACCCGACTGAAGGGCTCCTCGATGATGGGTAATGGATGTAACGGGGCTCGTGGGGGTTTGTATCTGCTATTCTTTTGACAAACGGGACATTCACGGCAGTATTGTTTCACTCGTCCATACACGCCGGGCCAATAAAACTGTTTCGTTATCAACTGCCCTGTTTTTCCTCTCCGAAATGCCCACCCAATAGATGACTATGTGCCAAATAAAGTACCTTGTCCTGGAAAGGGTTAGGAACCAACAGCTGAGGGGTACTATCGGGTTCTGCTTTCCTGTACAATAGTCCATGTCTAATAAAAAAATAAGGACATACATGTATTGGGGCTTCTTGGTTCTGGGCTTGGTTCCAAGCCTCTTGTAGGACCGGGTCTTCTCTCTGAGCCGTGTGGAAATGTCTGTTGTTTTCCCACGGGTTCTCCACCGGGGTGACAGGGAAAGCATGAACATAGTTTCCTTTCTCCTTACGTTTCTGGTTTTTGGTTTTCCTCGGTTTGGAGGGGGGCCAGTTGGGGTTCTCTTCCTGAGCGAAGGGGAGCTATGTCCCACCAGTCACTTTCTGCGGTCGATGTGTCTTGCAATAGTTCGGGTAGGTGGGGGTAATCGTTTCCCAATATGATCTGTTCCGGTAGACGGGGAATGAGGCCGACCTTCAACTCCGAACCAGGATCCTTGGCGTTTGTATTCGTACATATGTAGTGGGATACCTCTTTGTATCCCCATGGACGCACTGGATATGTACGGTACCATCGACAACCCCAATACCGGCTCCCAATTCTTGAGGACGCACCACGCTTTGTCGACAGCCCGTATCAGCAAGGGCTGTCATCGGTTGTCCGTTTATGGTCACGCCACAATGGTACGGGGAGGCGTTCTATCCTGGGTGAGGCAGCAGTAGTTTCTTGCAAGGCCTATCTCCATCGGTTCCTCCTTCTGTGTACAAAAGCGAGCTATGTGACCCAGTCCCCCGCAGTTGTAGCACTGAGGACCAGGGGAGGGGTTCTCAAAGAGAAGGTCCGGGACCCCGAAACAAAGGGGGCCCTGGAACGAGTGTTACAGGATCGGGTCTTCGGACCAAAGGGGTCGGGAAGGACGGTGAGCCCCGCCCATGCCTGTTCTCCAAGGGGTGTCTTCGCGACCCTTTTGGACATCTTGGGCTCTACTGTAGGCCCCTGCGATTTCTACGGCCGACTCCAAGGTGAGATGTGCGTGTTGTCTAACCCATCTCTGTATGGGTGGGTGGAGGAGGCCAAGTACTGTTCCAGGTAGACTTTGGCCATGATGTCTTCCTTTGTGGCGGTGGCGGGTTTTAACCAACGGTCAGCCATATCCTTTACCCGAAAGTATAGGGCCCTCGGGGTCTCGTGAGGTCCTTCCTTGATCTGTCTAAGTCTCATCCTATAGGTCTCATCGTCAACCCCCAGGCGTTCCATAATACACTGTTTTATGTCCGCGTAGGGGTTACCCCTAAGATGTTGGCCGCTTGGTAGGATGCCTGTAGTTCTCCTGACAGCAAGGGCCCTAGATATTGTCCCCATTTATCAGCCGGCCATGCCGCAGCCAGGGCCATCCGTTCAAAGTTATTGAAGAAGTACTCAGGGTCTTCTCCGCTGACATACTTTTGTAAGATCACTGAGGGGAGAGTACTGGGACCTCTTTGTTGTCCCATGGCGTCCGTAAGCCTCCCTATGGCCGTGTCATGGGTCTGACCCTGCACTGTCATAGCCTGCTGTAGCTTCCCTCGGTCCTCTTCCACCACGGTGAGGAAACTCTCCATTGCCTTCCCTAGGCTTTCCTGGCTTTCCGCCATTCTGGCGATCACAGCCTCCATGTCTTCGGCGAATCCCACTTCTGACACCACTTGTGGGAGGGCAGGCCGAACAAACAGACGTGGAGGCTGTATATAGTGTGCCAGCTGGCTAGTTTTATTCGCTATCAGGGAGTGTCTGTCCTTAGGGTTTGTTTTATGGGTTCTTGGGAGGGTCTTCCGGGTCTTCTCCTGTTCCTGCGGTTCCTTGTTGCTTGTGGGCGGGGGATCCTGGTCTCCTAGTGGGTCGGTTCTCCCAGGGAGGCTCATGGAAGAGAGGAAATACAAGGAACCGTCAGTCGCATCGATTGATCATGCTCGTAATCAGAGTGACCCGTAACCACACCCGTTCGGTGCTCTCAGCTATCCGGGAAAGGGTATAGTGTCTTCTGGTTTCGTGAAGGGAGAGGGGTTGCATGCAGGGAGGGTGTGTGGTTTGCTCAGGGAACGTAGTGAACAGGGAATAAACAAATTAAAGAAAGCGCCTCTTACTACTTTTGGGCGCGCAAACAGTCACTCGTGGGGAGAATAGTAGCTATGATCGTGACACTCTCCCTTTTGTGGTGCTCCCGTAGACCTCCCGCCACCCTGCTCTAAACCCTCAGCCCTCCCGCTCCCCGGTGCCCGTTCCCCCTCTTTCTTGATCACTCACCGGCCCCGCCGCAACTCTCCCGAGCTGCGGCCGCTCTCCAGCCTCCTCCTGTGGGGACCACCAATCCTCACACCACGCTTCGTCCTCGTCTCGATCGCCGTCCTCTCCGTTCCGTCTTTCCTCGTTTCCTCCGTTCTGTTCTCCACTCTCGCTCGACTCCTTCCTTCCACCGGCTTGTTCGCCTCTGCTTCCTGTTTCCTTGGGCTTCTTCTCTTCCTGCGAGGAACCACATCCGGGGTTAGTCCCTCCTACTGCCGCCTCTGATACGTGAGTATCGAAGCACTGCCCGGGCTGAGGCAAAAGGGGAGGGGTTACTGTTACGAGTACCGTAGACCTGCATCGGGACCTGTTGGGATACCGTCCTGCAGGTAGGGTTTTGGGACCGAGTTGTTGTGGCGACCCTGGATATCGGCATGTCAGGGCAGGGGTCCTCTCACAAAACAAATTGCAAATAGATACAAATCTACTAACACAAAATCAGAAACTAAATACATTGCACTAATGCCAACCTTGAAACAGAACAACAATTCTTAAACATTACAGACCAGGCAGTTCACTTTACCACTCATGGTTGCTCCCAATAATTCTTTTGCTTGTGGTACGCTCTAAAACAAGCAGGCACACACAGCCCAGGGTTAGAAGGACACTCAGGGCAGTACATACGAGTCTCCTTCCGCGTACCTCTTCGCCAACAGACTCTACATCTCCTAGTGGGAAAGTCTTTTGAGGGTGTAGGAGGAATGTGATCAGGAAAGTGGCGATCTTTCAATCGAGCCACATCCTCCACCACTCCAACTCTAGGAACACTTGCCTGTTCCACAACAACCAGGCTGCCTATGACAGACTGCTGAAACTGAACAAAAGTCAACTTTGACGCAGGAGAACACTCCTTGAACACAACAAAAGCATTGAAAGTTGCTAAATTGAAGAGATGGATGGCCGACTTCTTATACCAAATGTAAGCCTTACGAATAGCAGTGTAAGGTTCCAACCTCTGATCTACTCTATCAACACCACCCATGTGCTTATTGGAGTCTAAAATGCACACAGGTTTGCGCACTTCAGCAATCTGACCCCAAACAGCCACAGGTGAAGTACTCTCATCATGGATGGTAGTCAGCATGTACACATCCCTCCTGTCCACAAATTTCACAGCTAGCAGTTCCTCACTACGCAAGGCACTGCACTGTCCCCTCTGAAGTTTTTGCAAACAAGCTCTTTTGGATAACCTTTACGGTTAGAGCGGATTGTGCCACAAGCAAAAGTGTCCACTTTGAACAATTCCTTAAACAATTGCACAGCAGTGTAGAAGTTATCAAGGTACAAATGGTGGCTTCTGTTAAACAGTCCTCTAGCAAGATCTCACACAATTTTCTCTGAAACTCCAAAAGTGGACGGACAACCAGGGGGTCAATAGTGGAATCCCTACCAGTGTACACACGCAAATTAAAAACATATCCTGTCCTACTCTCAGACAACATATACAGCTTAATTCCATAGCGTGCCCTCTTGATAGGAATGTACTGCCTAAAAACCAAACAGCCCTTGAACAGGACCAAAGACTCATCAATAGATATTTCTTTCCCTGGAGTATAGATCTCTGAAAATCGATCTACAAAGTGATCAAGAACAGGCCGAATCTTAAAAAGACGGTCACATTCAGGGTGATCTCGTGGCAACGCCAAACCATTATCAACAAAATGCAGCATCCGAAGCAAAAGTAAATACCGATCACGAGTCATAACTGCAGGAAATATGGCCGTTGCCATCAAGGGACTGGTAGACCAATATGAACCCATGGACGGCTTCCTTATCAAACCCATCAAAAAAGTCAAACCCAAAAACTTCTTCATCTCTTCCAGATTTGTGGGACTCCACCGGGTAGCTCTAGAATGGGGCCTAAGTCTGGCACTGTTGTCCCTCAAAAACTGTTCAGCATACAAATTAGTCTGCTCAACAATCTCACCCAAAAATACATCATCCATAAACAACTGAAAATACTGTATAGGCAAATAATGTTCACAATCCACTCTACACCCTGCATAACCACTAAAGGCAGGCAACACCGGCTGCACCATGTTTGGTTCAACCCAGAGTCCAGCACTTCCAGTAGAAAGCCTAGCAGCCCCAGGCTGCAATCCAGATGCCTCTTGCACCATCGGCACAGTAGTATCCTCCTCTAAAACAGGCACTTCATCTGCACTGAGAGTACCTTCATCATCCGATGATTCCATGTGGAGAGAAAACTCACTGCCTGAATCTTCCCCTCCCTCCTCTCCCTCAGACGCACTGTCAATCTCATAATCCTGCTCAGAGGAAGATTCAAGAAGCAAACCAACCACCTGCTGAGCAGTCATTCTACGGCTAGCCATAATGCTTACTAATAAAGGTTACTTGTCAAACAAGTCAACAACAACAAACCCTTTGTAAAAAAAGAAATAAACAAAATGTAGCTTTATCACAAAGACCTATATACTCCAACACTATACCACTCACGTGACAGAAGCAGCTAGACTCACCACCACCTACTCTGCACAGACACAGTAAGGATCAACAATATCCCACTAAAAAAGAAGGGGAAAAAAATTACACATAAGACAATGCAAAACATCGCAAAGAATTTCATGCTCTGAACACTAACAAATATGCTGCCATTATGACACCACTTTCAAAAAAATTCATTCATGCATGACAATAATACTCATTTGGAGTACACACAACAAAAATATTTTTCTTACCAAATAAATGCAATTACGCAAAACTGCAGAACAACCACTGCCGAAACCGCAAACAGGAATCAAAAGCTTTACACTAGAATAAAAAGGAGAAAAAAAAACATTACAATCACATATGCAAATAATGCACCAGTCCACACACAATCCACCAGCCAAGCTAAGGGGTAGGTGGGCCAAAGAGTATAAATAAAATATTCACCCCGTAAAAGGGAGCAACCCTTGCCCTTTTGGCCACTCCCCAACACAAAAATTTAAAAACCCTGGTGTCTAGTGGCTTCTGCCCTCCTTGGGGGCAGATGGGCCTAAAAACATACTGCTATTCTGCCACCCAAGGGGTCACTCTCCACAAATAAATGCCTGGTGGACTAGTGGGAAGATACCTTTATCTTCCGCACACGATCTCTCACTACTCAACTCTACTCTCAACTCTATTCACAACTGGATGTTAGCTCACCAACTCATTCTGAATCCCGCCAAAACTGAATTCCTCCTCCTCTCTACCTCTCTCTCACCTCCTCCTGTTCAATCTTGGATGGATCAGCTGAACCTACTCAACAACAAACCCATCATTGTCGACAGCGCTAAATCCTTAGGTGTTATTCTTGACAAAAGACTCAACCTAATCTCCCACATCAACTCTATTGCTAAGAACGCACGTTACCAGTTGCGCCTTCTATGGGGATCCGTCGGTTCTTCCCGGAGAAAGACTTAAAAACCTTGGTACAATCTCTGGTTCTCTCAAGACTGGATTATTGCAATTCTCTTCTGACGGGCCTACCCAAATCCCACCTCTCCCCTCTCAAATCCATCCTCCATTCAGCAGCTCGCTTCATTTCAGGGTCTAAACGAAGCGACCACGTCACTCCTATCCTGTCCTCTCTTCGATGGCTTCCAATCGAGGCAAGATCTATTTACAAAACTGCCTGCATCACACACAAAGCCTTACACACATCCTCCCCTCGTTACCTGGCGAATAAATTGAAATTGTCCGGTGGCTCTCGCCCTTCTCGCAATGCGGAAAAGCTTCTGCTTGAGCCCCCCCCCCGTCTTCAAAAGGGAAAGATCGATGGCGTAATCCTTCTCAGGCAATGCGGTGAGAATATGGAACTCGCTTCCCCCATTGCTCCGTGCCACCTCCTCTACCCGGATCTTCAAAGCTGACCTCAAATCTCTTCTCTTCCAAAGACACTTTCAGAACTAATACTTTCACTCTCAGCCCCCTCTAGGAAGTTCGCTCTTCATTGTAAATTTGTACTTTTTCCTGTACATTCCTCACCCTTGCGTGCTGTGCTGGATTTGTGTACCCTTCATTTAATTCACGCCCTCTCTACTCCCTCAAGGAAGTTTTTCCACTATAGGAAATTCTGTACTCCATGCGTATAGAAGTGCCTTCCCAGTGTGTTCTGAGTGACTGCCACTTATTGCAGTATTATACCTCTATTTGTATTTTGTATCTCATGTATCATGCACAATTGTCACTTTTTCCTCATGTAATGTAACGCTTGCTTTTGTATTATGCTCACTTGTAACCTTCTCCTCATGTAATGTTACTGTTCCTATTTGAAGCGCTCTGACACCTTCGGGTAAAGCCCCGCGCTATATATAAAACAACTGCCCCCTTCCCCCCCCCCCCCAGGGGGGCAGAGCACTAAAAACATAAGGCCCCCAAAAGGGGAGCGACCCTTGCCCAAGGGGCCGCTCCCCAAAACAGTATTTTCCGTTTTTTTTTTTTAATTCCCTGGTGTCTAGTGTGCATTCCTGCTGCACGATCGCATGATCGTGCAGCAGGAATGCACAAAGAGCATCGAGGAAAGGAAATGGTTTTCCTTTCCCTCGATGCCTCTTCTGTTTGAAATCCCCCTCCCCGGAGCCAAAACTAACCTTATTCCCCGACGCGCTGGAAGCAAATGGCTTCCAGCGCGTCAGAACTAAAGGAAACCCCCAATGACGTCAGCGCGCCTCGCGCGCTGACGTCATTGAGGGCGAGGGGAGGCAGGGGAAGCCCTTCCCCTGCCTTCCCCCAAAAAACCCACGATCGGATTCCCACGGGGGAGCACCAGCGCTTCCCCTTGGGTTGTCTTATGACGAGCCGGACTCGTCATGAGCACACGACCACTGTGTGCCATGACGAGTCCAGCTCGTCATGAGCATCGAAGGGGTTAAGTCTCTTGAGTGTAATCACCGACTAATGGTTGGTGGCAAGGCTTAAGCCCACCCTAAGAAAGTTTCCACACTTCAATTCGTCCTTCTTTTGCTTAATATACTTCAGTTTTCTACACACAAATCCCAGAAAACAGAGTTCTGGGCAGGAGGGTGGTTGGTTAAAAAAGAGATCAAAACTCCAGGGCCTCTATGTGGAGCTATGTCAGGCTGCATATGGGATTACCAATAAAAAAACAAACCCTTTCCCATCAACAGTAACCAACGGAGACCAGTTCTGAGCCCAGAGTGCCTGCTTGGATGACTGGAGCAAGCTGGCAATGGAGAAAAATTGCTTTGGAGACCAATCCACAACGGAGCTCAACTTAGTATAAACAACTGCTCCCCAAGATTGATTGTGTTCAGGGATCCATTTACATTATTACACTTGGTTGAGAAAATCTATTGGCTGCCACTGCAGGAGGAGAAGCCAGGCTGTGTCAGTTTGGCTGATGAACAACTGTTATAAAAATCTTTGGAGCATAATTACCAATTATCTGCATTTACCAGTGAACCAGAGTTTTTATAAATCTAATGCCCCAAAGATATGTCTGTCTTTCCTAAGCCAACGTAGGGAAAGATTACTTCTATATTTAAAGCATGCTTGGGCGGAATGTAAAGATTGATTCAGCCTATTAACTCCAGTAAAGAGCAAGCTTTATTCATGACAGGCCAATAACTCCTAGACACCAAGGCACTTTAGAGGTTACTTAGCTAATGTGGTAAGGATGCTTTTAAGCATTCTCAAAATGCTTATTTTGACCTAAGCCTGCTACAGCATCAGCTTACAGCAGCTCATGCCTAATGGCAGCCTTAATGCGTTGTTTTGGAATCAGTCATGTGGGTGATGTAAAACCACTTTGATCCCTGCATGTGACATCCAACTTTCATGCTAGTACACCATTTCACTTTGGCTTTTAATTCAGATATGCTAGTTGAAGTTTACCAATTATTGCTGTGTGAAAAAGGCAGAGTTTATTCAGTGAGAGGTGTTCATCAGTCCCCCATTGACCAGATAGGCAAGTACATTCAGTTCCATAAAAGCAAAAATTCTGAGGAGACGCCACAAAAAAAATCAAATGTTCCTAAAACTATAGGTAATCACTGAATGAATCACAAGAACAGATCTGAGAAGTCGCCTGCATCACAAAATGTGGCTAGTGCTTCCATGACTGATTCGTTTCCAGTCATTCCCGATGGATAACTCGGAGGAAAATCGGAATACAAAGGAACTGGCACAGCCTCATATGGAAATTGAAATATGGGATGAGGTGGATCCGGTTGATATTTTTTTTAAAACTATTGTTTGATTCAGTAAAGTTTGGATTACAAAGAAAAAAGTATGCGTGTCACGAATGAAAGGTATACATCTGAAGATCAGTGAACCTGAGAAGTGTATCAAATGAGCACCCCTTCAATAATCACATGCGTACAGTAACACTGTAATCTAGCAGGGAGTGTAGTAATACCGTAAGCACTGAAGTTTAGTGACTATCCAAAATGCAACTTTACGCCTACAGCTGTAAGCAAAATAGTTTTGGGTTTGTAAAGGAGTACAACAATCAATGAAAAACGAGCTCACTATCATGATCCATAACCTTTTTTAGATGCCCTTCTCACATCTATATGTGGAAAAAACTCTTAGGTTTTGTAAAAGAAACCTCACCCACTAACGCAAGTTAGTGGCATACTTCATCATTGGGTAACCTCCCGAGACGCCTAGTGCATCCGGGGGTGCTGTGACGACTGATTACAGTGGAGTGGGTTTTGTTTGGTGAGTCTCAATAGAGGTGGAAAAGTGCTTTTAAAATTGCCTCGAGGTTACCCACAAATGAAGGTAATTTTAATGATGCTAACCTAGGGCAAGGTACAAAAACAGTGGTGGATGTTAAGACGTTGATGACCTCTCACATCCCAGGTCTACATGTTTCAGCCATTTTAGTTTGAATGCTAATAGGTCATGTATAGCTTTTTTCAGAGCCAGTGATGCATGTTTGCTAAGGCATGCAGTATTTATATGACAGTTTGTAACTTACGATTGTTGTCACTTTTCGCGAGTTGTACGGTACTCCCTCACAACATGGATGCTCCGAGGGGGCATCAAAGGTGCTCTCCCGCTATGTACCTACTTCAGGTCCTCGTCAGCGTATCTCCAGCCCCCTCGGAGCTTCCATGTTGTGAGGAAGGGTGGCCAACCAATGGCGTATCTCCAATTCAATGGCATCCCTTCATAATATTATCCTGCTCATTGGGACAAGATAGAGGCGTTCCTCCAGTACCTCCCAGTGGAGCTCAGGAAGAGGGACAAGAAATTGTTCCTGAGGCCAAGCAGTTATCAAACACTACCATTCGCTGTGCCCTAGATGCCGCAGACACCGCTTCCAGGGGATCAATTCCAGCGTTCTTCTACACAGACATGCCTGGCTCTGTGTCTCCGGCTCCAGATCGAAAGTTCAGCAGAACCTGTTGAACATGCCTTTTGATGGCCAGCATCTTTTTGGCCCACAGGTGGACCAATTGTTAGAAAAGATCAAGAAAGGTACAGAGACAGCTAAGGTGATAGGGGCACTTCAGACACCTACTCCCTGCAGCTCCTTTCACTGCACATCCTATCAAGGAGGCTCGAAGACCACCTTCCCCGAAGCTTCCACGTCCTACCAGCGCACCCATGGACAGCACTCCTCTCCCAAGGGTTGCTTTATATATGGTCCTACAGGGTCGACCATTCGAGAGGCAAAGGTAGCTCCCCAAAAGGAGCTGCAACCACCACCAAACCCTGACTTGCCTTTTCTCCGCCTACCCCCGACTGCCAAACCATCACTTCAGACCAATGCGTACCTACCTCTGAGTCAAGAATGACCCTCAGGTAGGGTTGGATCTGGAGGGGTTGTAGGTGGGATTTTGTGACACATACTCTCCCCGGAACACAAAAGGCTTCTCAGGGAGGAGATGTGAGCGCTCCTTCTCCAACGGGCTATAGAACCCGTCCCCTACCATCAGCAGGGCACTGGAGTGTACTCTCTGTGCTTCCTAATATCCAAAAAGGACATGTGCCTCAGACCCATTCTGGACCTCTGGCCCCTAAATGAATAGATCTTTTCAGGCCTCTTCTGTATGGTTATTCTCCAGGATGCCATTCCACTTCTCCAGTAAGGCGACTTCATGATCGTGCTCGACCTGAAGGATGCCTATTTCCACATTCCAATACATCTGGCCCATCGCCAATATCTTAGGTTTGCGGTCAGCGGTAAACATTACCAATTCAAAGTGCTCCACTTCAGGGTTAATACTGCACCTCGGGTGTTCACCAAGTGTCTCGCGTTGGTGGCCACACATCTGCGCAGGCTGGACATCCACGTCTTCCCTTATCTGGATGACTGACTGATCAAGAATGGCACCCACCAGCAGTGCTGCGAACCCACACAGGCCACAATAGACCTTCTTCACAAGTTAGGGTTTACCATCAGTGCCACAAAATCCACCTCCAGCCCTCCAGATTAAACCCTACCTGGGGGACATTCTCAACTCGGAGGTAGGTATGGCCTATCCAAATCCTGCCAGGCTCCAGTTCTTTCAGGCATAGCCGTGTCTGCGCCCACTGTTAGGGCCTGTGTTTGACCTCATGGTCACAGGTTCAAATCCCGGCAGGTCCACCCAGCCTTTCATCCTTCTGAGGTCGATAAATGAGTACCATTGAGTTGGGTAGCAATCAACATCTTTTATTCAGCGCAAAGACACCCTT